>CANUEZ040000102.1:5972500-6537500 GCA_948099385.1 Fasciola hepatica | reverse complement strand
TAAAAAACTCCCACCAGTGGTAGATTTTTAAGAACTCACTCGGAACTCCATCGGCCAAAGAGACAGCATCAGCCTCGAGTTTCAATTTCAACATCCATTTGGTGCCTACTATACATTTCTGTAATTCCCCCGAGGTGTAGAAAGGACGGTCCCAAACTCAACAGGATAAAGCATATGGCCATGATGTATTATTACCAGTTGAGCTGAAAGAATGTGCAGTTGTATTATTCCCTATCATATCGGACTTCTACAGTCGTTGCTTTACCCATACGAAAATCCTTGACAGATGGAAAGTGGCCTCATATACGCCAGTACCCAAGAAGGGAAATAACTAGTTTCTCCCAGTAGCATGCACTTACGTAGTAATCTCTTGTATGCTTCCAGTCACACAATGCGCCCTAAAAGAAGTAATTCCATCTTCTTTTTCGTTCTCCACACATATCTCCTCTGTGCATATCCAGAACGAGTTTGTGGTTGTAAAATATGCCAATATTGTGATTCTTGGTAAGTGATACCTTAATCAGTCGACACAACTTCTTCAACAGGGCAGCACAACCGAGCTTACTAACTGGTACTCCATACACAACCTGCAAATCAATCCATCAAATTCCTTCGATATATTGTTTTAACTTCACAAATCAATGAGATATTCTAGTCTTTCGGAATCCATTTCATCCTCTTTCATCACCGATGAGTGCAACAGTAGCAGCTCATCAGTGAAGTACTTCAGCGTTATCAATAAATGTGACCTTCCTTGGCGTGAACAAAACGCCCAGTTTTGTTTTAATACTCAGATCCTTTGGTACTCTAATTCAACCTATCCAAAAATGTGTTAACTCCTGCATTCTACCACACTGGCTCTATGCTCTTCATGTAATATTACCTTGAATGCTTGTTAACGATTCTAAACTAATTGTACATTCCGTAAAACAACCATGCCAAGGTACCGGGAAACCCCGAAATCAACTTATCCATTTCATAATGTGTCAACACACCAATTCATGTGCAGCTTTCTCCCGTAGGATATCGACTGACAAATCGCACTCTCTTAACATCGTTCCCAATAAATTTATTTTCGCATCATCTACACCATTCCGCTATCAACACATATACGCTCGTGCCAAGATCAACAAGTCCCATACAGTCCCTTATCTCACCCGTTTCCATGCTAACTCCGCTGTAATCACTTCAGAAATAAACTCAATTATGAGTTGATAGTATATTTCACTACTTGTATCATTTTGTAACTAGAGGTTGTTAAGACATGTTTTACGTTGACGCCGATGAAAATGGGGCGAAATATTCATAATTTGGACTCTGATTTTTCCAATTCCAACTGTCATTCTGAATCCACATTTTATGCCATATTTTCTCTTGTGAAGAGAGGATGTCCATCTTCAAAACGAGGTACCTCATCTTTATATACAAGGTATTACCCACAGCTCTATCAATCAAATATCTTTACGTGATCATTTATCAAGACCTCAAATGGCTCTAGTTGTTAACTAATACATTCAAAAGACACTGCGGCTCGCATCTGCACTTCGCGCCTGACAATTTTGCACTTTCCAAAATTTTTGATTAGTATTTTGTTTATTGTTCCCCTGTCATCTGTGTCGGTCTTTAGCTGGAAGACTCCATCATTTTGCATAGTTTTGTCAAAATCATACCACGATCCAGCGATATCTATCGCCTTACCTTAATTAGTTTTATTGCAGAGAAATATTCTCAGTGCGACAAAATTTCCGCTAGTATCTTATCGAAATGGATTTATCCATTGCTCGTGCGTATTTATGTGGCTGTTTGTTTTCTCATCCACCAAGTGTAACAAAATTTGTTCTAACCACGATCTTCAGCAACCCTAAGAGACACCTCAAAAACCCATCGTTAGTGAATGATGAACTCGAAAATTCGGCTTCAAATTCCTTTCTCTACCGTTCTATTCTAATCACTTCTTGAACCGAGCTTTTCGTACGCTCTCAAAAATTGTTTTTTTTTGACCAAGAAATGCGGGCAATGAAGAATCTACCGAAGAGCAAGAAGCTGAAACTCCATCCCAGAGATGGAACAGGTCATTTTTGGATTCCGATATGAATGATTATTCGAAGACGGTACGACATTTCTCTCCTGTGACACAGATTCCTATATTTCCCTTCAATGAAATACTAATGCACAGTTTTCATCAATCATAACCGGTTAAATGTTCGAATTTACGTTACGGCAGGAAAGAGAACAGACGGAGGCTTCGGTTTGTTGATAATTATATCAACAGCACCACCGTAGGTTAGTCAGTGGTGCTTTAACATAATATAAATAACATGTGGCATTAGAAAGTGTTTTTTCCATTTTCTTGAACTATTTGATGCAACAAAGAGCATGAGGTTGGATGATTCTCCCCTTGAGTTGGACAGATTATCAGTTATCATAATCTTTGATAAATAGTATTAAAGGAGTTTTCCCAAAACGTTGTAGTTGAGTCCCTCTGTGTATGAATTACTGTTTTATCTTCATCGGCGTAACACAATACCAATACGAATTCATTATTGTGAGAATGAAATAAAACATTTTACAAGTCTAATTCGATATGACCTTCAAATGACGAATTGTTTATTGGGATCTGACAAAGTTCTTCGTTATTGGCACCTCGATCGCATATGACTAAATTGATTTGGAAGGATGATTTGGTCCAGAATATGTACAAAGTTATTATTCTTGGTAATACAGTCATACAAGCTGGAATCGAGTTCCTCGTGCGACGCTTGGACAGGCTTTCTAGGAATCCTCACGAGTCAGACATAACAGCTTCTGTACAAGAATGTTCCTATTTATTGCCAAACTTGAACTTCGAGTATTGATACGACATGAGGAAGTATTTAAATACAGTATATAAATATATGTATATATGTGTGTGTACACTATTTGAACTTTTATGACAATTAACAATCCATTCAAAGCCTTGTGTAGTTGTTTTAGTCATATGCGAAACATACTCATCCCCTTTTAAATCACTCCTTCACTAATGTTTGTACATTCAGATAAAACTCTAGATAAGATGCCCATTGGGCATTTGTTCAATACATCAAAGAAATATTTCGGTCCAAAACATGCATCTAAATGGAGAAAGTTAAAAAATATCCTCATATTGGTAACCGATGAGACTAAATAGGATGTTAGGATCAGCACGAAAAATCAAGTTAGGAAGGTGGCCTTACACAGAAACCGATAGAAAATAATTGGAATTATCAATGATATAGAATGCGACAGAGAGGACAAACTGAAGGTCCTCTTTTCATAACTTTCTCGGTCTTTAACTAGTTAGAAATCTTTATTCGGTTTTGTCTTTTTTCAAACTGTAGTCAACTAAAAAAATAAGTGAAATTGAGATCCTTAATGGTAAAATCTGTTTCCAACTGAGGGAATTGCTCTGTCTGTAATAAATCATGATCTGCCTGTTAGAGGAACTTGGATCTGACAAGAAAGAGACGGAAGTGTTTGACAAAATGGATGCACACAAGCAGCTTTTTCCATGTGGCACGATAATTGCGCTGGCTTCTGTTCAGTGCATGACTGCCATGCGCGATAAAAACGTGCTCGGTTATCTGGTGATTGTTGCGGTGTCGCTATCATTGGTATCTAAGACAAATTGATCGGCCTTTGGCACGGTGTTAGGTAGGGTCAACACAAGTGCTGAGCAGACAACATTCTTCAATCTCTAAAATGCCTTGGCTCGTTTGTCAGTCCACCGAATTTCATATTCTTTTTGGTAATTCAATCAATGGGGCAGCTGGCGACAAAAACGTCCGAACGAAACACCGATTGTAGATGGTCAAGCCTAGAAAACTATGCAGGTCTTCGAGGTTTCCTGGGAATAGCCATGTTCTTACTTTTTTCACCTTTATTGGGTTTTTGCGGACGCCTTCACGAGAGTTAATGTGTCCAAAAAATGTGGCTGCCTTTTTGAAGAAAACACACTTCCCCGGGTTCAATTTCAGACCGACGTTTTTCCAACTAATGGAATACCTTTTCCAGGTTGAGCGTGAGCTTCTCTAAGCTTTTTCCGATTAGCATAATAGTGTCTTAATAAAATACACAGGTCTCGGGTGCTAGATCAGCCAAAACGACTGGCATAAGCTGTTGAAAATTGGCTGGTGCATTACAAATTCTAAAAGGCATAGTTTCTATCTCAGAGGCCAGCGGGAAAAACAAACGCTGTTTACTCGCGGTCCTTTGACCTTGCATCGACCTGCCTGTATCCGGATGCCACGTCTCAAGTTGAAAACCATTGCAAGCCGGCTAATGAGCCCAAAGTGTCGTCAATCCGAGGTAACGGGAACGAGTTTTTCCGTTTGACGGCATTCGGCTTTCGGTTATTTTATACACAGTCAGAATGCGCCACTCTTCTTTATAAATAAGACCTCACAGGATGCCCACAATAAAGAGGATGGCCGAATTAAGTTTTGTTCTGACATTTGCTGTAATTCAGCCTGAAAGTTCACAGGTACCCGGCGAGGAGCCTGACGTGTAGGATGTGCATATCCGAAATCGATGGAATGCCGCATTCTGTTTGTTCTACCGATCGGTTTTCCCTTCCATGAGAACACCTCCATGAACTGTTCAAGGAGTTCCTGGGACTTGCTTTCACGCTTAAAGAGTAGATCACCAGATGTTTGGATTACAGCCATTCTCGCCCCTTCGTACTTTGTCATGTGTCCCTGATCTGCATAGAGGTTACATGGCTTGGTCTTGACGATTATTTATGTTCGGATGTAATCTTTGTGAACATAGTTGTTACGCAGATATACCACAAAATTCCGAATTCTAAGAAAATCCGATCTTAGAGTGGCAGGAAAAGCAAGTCCTTCTATGACTATGAACCGTCATTTCGCTACAAACTTCCCGACCGTGATATCGCTTTCTTTTTGGTCACGTACAGACAGTGGTTTTCCATCTACAGCTACAACAGTGACTGACGCGACTGGTAGGACTTGAGCTCCCCTTAGAACTCCGCTGGGCATATCGATCAAACTACATAATGAACCAGAGTCTGGCAAATAAATCAAATTATGAAGGTCCACAAGCACCTCAATAAACGATGAACCATCTCTCGATTCATACTGAAAAATTTTGAAACGGTTCGAATCGAACAGTGTGGCTTACTGGGCTCTTCGTGAATCCTTGGGAAAAACTGTACGATGTGATCAATCTGTTGGCAATGAAAAACATCCCGTTGGGAGGCATACGCCTTGCTTCGGTTGTTTGCATAGTGACTGCAGCGCAATTTGAGTTTCGGTAGCAAAAACCTCTTCCAACGCCTATCTCGAGTGGTCATCACTGTGGTCGAGGAATTCAGCTAAATCTTCCAGCGTTCCTGAATAATTTGGTGTCCACAGCTTCATCCTGAGATCTGCTTTCGGGTCTCGCACGCCAACCAGAAACCGTTCCAGCACCTCCTGCTCCTGACTATGTGTCGCTCTTGCTGGTAAAGCGAAGGGTACCAATCGGCGAAGGGCCATCAGGTATTCTATCAATGTCTCTCCCACAAGCTGCTCACGCAGAAAAACTGACTCTCATATTCTTCCATCGAGCGCATTCCTTTAATGGCCCGTTTTAGGACCGCAAACAACTCGTTGACTTCTTGTGGTAGATTAAAATCCATGATTTTAGCGTAAACACCACTATGCAGTAACGATAAAACAATATCTATTTGATTGGTCGGTGGTAGCAGCTGCAAACAGCGTCGCACCAGAGACTCCCGCAAATCGAAGTCTTCCTCAGTGCACGTTTCTCTGGTGGAGGAATTATCGTCTCCCGGATCCGATACGCAATACCCTAGCTCTTCAAATTCACTAGTGCGCCTTCTCGTTTGCCCTCATTTACTTCTTCTACCTTTTCACTGCATTAATCCGGAAAACCTCCGTGCCTTTTTGCGAGTTCCGTGTGGGTGCCACCAACGTAATATCCGACTCCCGGTCAATGTAGGAAACTCGAAACCCAACATTCAGCGTCCACGCACACAGACAGTACTCACATGCAATTTCAGGACGCCGTTACGGGAAAAAAGAGCGTGTATTTTTGAAAATTCAATGCTGCTTTTCGTTCTCACAGTCGTACGTATAGAGCTACGAAGGGTCACGAACAGCCAATCAAGGTGCGGTAAAGATGTTCACAGTCCTTGAAATGGGGTAGCCATTTGTCGAGCCGATATGGTGTCTTCATGTTTCTCTCATCCAGTATTTGGTATGAAACAGAAGACAAAAAAGGTATTCGTTAGTCATTTTGTCAACATGGCCTCACTCCGATTCTCACTGTACCGGTTCTGTTTGGCTTGCTCTTGACTGACTCAGCCACCTTCTTACGCAAATTCAGTCCACGAGGTTTGACGGGCCTGATGACCGGGTTTCTTTAATCAGGTTGATTGCTCGGTGCTGGACAAGTGTCTTCGGAAGTTGCAATATATCCTCGATCTGTGGCGCCAATACTGATACGGTCCAGTAACCAGATCAGCCTGAGACTTCTGTGTTTTATGTTCTGTGCCGTAAGAATGTGTTGAGGAAACGTATTGATGTCTCCGCTGTCTGATGCACTGTTCAACAAATTCAGCGCTATAAACTAGCACTCTACCCATTTCTAGATCCACCCATGAGTGAGGATGATAACCACAAGCACACTGAGTGTTTGTTGTAGGTACCTGTACATTTCTGGCTTTTTCCATGATCTTCAACGCCCCTCGGCACAACACTCCTCCGTAGTGTCAAAGTCTTATTGTAAAACGACCATAGAACGCTTTTCGAACACCACCACTGTGCAATACAAAAAGAGGCCAATACATCTTCCGTTCTGTCACAGTCTCGCCTTTTTATAATGATAATAATTATTATTATTATGATTTATTTCCGGACTGTGGTCGACAGGCACACATGTAAGCATGATCAAAGTTCATAATATCACTGAATTAGATGGCAAGTTCACAAATTTCAAATAAGGGTTAGCACACCACAGAAACAATGCAATAAGGCTGACGAGAGCTTAAATGAATCAAAACGACAAGAGAATACACGGCGAGTACGAATTAATTTCGAGTCAACTGCGGCAACAGTAATGAATCGGCCGAATGTAGGAATGTTCAGACGGACAGTGGTTTACGATGCAGAAAATACAATATTCACAAGAATGATGCGAGAAAATGGTCAGTTATGCATACTTATGTTCACTTTATAAGGTAATTGGTGTTGAGACAAAAGAGGCAGGGAAGAATTTCATGAAGGTTCGCACAGGAATACTAATTTTCATAGATTTTCGGATATGAAAAGGAAAATAGCCCCCTGAAAAGCGGAGACAATTTTCACAAGAAGCATTGTGTGTCATCTAGTGTCAGCAGTTCGCAGCTGGTGGACAATGGATGAAGTTCCAAGTGGAAATAAGCAGTACTCGGAATGCCGTACCCACAAGGAAGAAAATAAGGCAAGACAAGGGTAAAAACTTTGCAATAGGCCCGGTTTTGTTGGTAAATTGGGGAATACTTTATTCTGTTGAGCTTCCTGTGGCTTTGATGTGTACGCATTGGGCCTTTTGGGCTAAGGTTAGCTAAGGTTTGTGTTCGCTGCTTCATCATGAGAAGGAGGAGAGCATCGCCGAATCTTGACCGGTCACTATTTATTTAGGAGTTCTCGCACAGTGGCTTAGACATTGGGAGGGTCTTGCAGCGAGAATGCCTCGGTATGCCTCGGAGGGGCATATGCAGCAATACCAGGACTTTTTGTGAGTAAAACCCGGTGGCTAGACCGCATTCACGGCAGCCGGCCTTTGGTGCAGTTGTAGACGGGCAGAGAAAATGATAAGCTGTCTGCGCCATATGTAACAGCCAGGCAAAGTGATGGGTGGTTCCAAAATTGAAAAAGAGAGGATCACAGTCTGCGAGATGTGCCAGCTGAGGGTTAGCGTGAGCATAATAACACAGGAGTACGGAGGTTGGAAATGAGGCACAATGGTCTTAGTGAAATGAGAAGTCGTTTGTATTGTAATTCGGTGTTTGTGAGGGATAACTGGGCTTACACTACTAGGAAAAGTTATTGATTACCGATTCCGCCGGTCACCGGGAAGTCTTATCTTTCGGGGTTAATAAAGCCGTGGAGGTGCATTCGGATTATAAGGTCTAAGATCTACATGAGGAGGCAGCTGAGCAATACAAAAAACCTGAATGGAAAGTTTGCATCATAAGTCTAGGGGATAAATGACAAATCCCACAGTGGCGTTTTACAGGCCACAAGGAAGCAGCTAGGACACAGTAGGAACCCAAGTGGCAGGCTTGTATGATAGATCCAGAGGATATATGACAAATCCTATCGTGGGGTATCTGCAGTTTCTTGGAATGCTATCAACCAGATCTAACCGTGAGAAATAAACTATTTTGGAAACCTCAGAGGAGTTGCATCGCCTCCGTCTTATTTAACAAACGGTCTTCAGACTGAAGTGATTTGAAAACATTGGAGGACATTGGCTCTTCAGTGTTCACATCCCCACCCTCCACCCCAAAAAAAGAACGATGGACAGATGTGAGTTCGTGTCATACCTTTTAATTTGTAATGTACATAACCGCCAGACCTTTTTTCCCAACACGCTTTTCTGTCCATCCTTCTTTGCTAGTGTCCTCTTAGATAGACATGACACACTCGGTGTGCAATATAAACTGATTGGTACACCATACTATCGTCAGTTCCCCGGGGATGCTGATAGGTCTGCCACTAGCACTTGCCTAACATCTTTCCCTGGATCACTTCTATTCCACGCAAACAACTCAGACACCTTTTGTATGCGATCCACCTGTCGCCACCTCTCAAAGAGGGAAAATAATGCTGATCCCGCCTGCTTTTCAGACGGTGCTGGGGAGGCGGAATCCCTGTGCCTCTCGACGCATCGCAACCTTTTACTTGCCCGATTCACAAGGGATACAACTGGCGAGTCCTTGTTTATTCGTTCACCTTTATCGTCTACTAATTCGGCTTTGGCTCCTGTCCATCCTTCCCCTTTTTTCTCCTTTCTCATCCCTAGGAGTTTTGTTTCTGCATTTCTTTCTTTGCCCGTTTCCGCTTCTTCTCTCTCCTCGATTCCTTTTTTATTTCCACGCATCGTGTCTCTGGTTTTCTTTGGAATTCCCTGTAACTTTCATTTATTTTTTGATGTTTTTACTACATTCCATCAGTTTTTTTCTTTTTGCTTCGTTCTATTTCACTCCACGTTCCTCTCCTTCGAATAAACTCCCTCTCCTTTTGTCTGTAATGTGTCTAGCCTCCAAAGATTACCATTCTGAATCTTTTTTATGTCCTCTCCTTTTCAATTTGCTCAGTGTGCTGCATCAAAGGCCAAAATGGCGGTGTTTAGCTGCCTTGCTCGTGTAGTTTTGAAACACAGTGAATGATGGTGCATAAAGTGTTTTCCGGTGTCCCTTCCGTCAAGTCCTCGGCCTTACGCGCAATATGCGATTCCGCATCGTCGCGCAGGGAAAGAGTAGATAGAAAGCATGGAAAACCAGAAAATCCGCCCCAAAGTCACATGGTATTCAAGCAACAACCGATTTCCAAACAATCTGCAAACAAAACTCCTTCATGTCAGCATCATACCTAGCCAGATTCCCTCTAGTCAACACCACAAAGCCGCACTGATGGCGGTATTTTGAACACTGCACCGGAAGCCTCGAAAGGGGTACTTGGGCTCTGTTGCTAGCAATGGTAGAAGCTAAGGCGTCAGGTTTAAAGGAGTACATAACTTTTAAGTCCTCTGCAAAAAGAAACGCAGCCCCATGTGTGATGAGGTTTAAAATGTCGTTAACATATATAAGAAAAAGTAAGGGACCTAGTACACTACCCTGAATAACTCCACTAGTTACTGGTCGATGTGATGATAAACTTCCGTCATCGTCCACCACCTGGTTTCGAGACGTTAGATTTGATGAAAACCAACTCAGGATCGGGTCAACAATTCCGTAGGTTTTCATCTCCGCCACTAGCCTATTGTGGGATACTCAATCGAAAGCTTTAGTCATGTCAAGGAGGATTACGATCACTGATTTATCACTGTTAGTGGCCGTAGTTATTAGATTAAGGTAGTCACTCATACAGGTGGCACACGATCCTTTTTGAAGAAAACCGTGCTGTTCAGTGTTAATGAGGTTATGGTTCAGTAGATGAGTTGTCAGCTTATTTTTTATCAGTTTTTTTATAATTCGGGGAATTATTGGGGTGTGGTTCACTGGTCGATAGTTGGTTAGGTTCTGGCGTGAACCTCTCTTAGGAATTGGGATAATAACTGATTTTTTCCAATGGGAGGGGAAAACGCTACTGCTCATAGATAAATTAAAAGCCTTCGACAACAAGAATGGGATATCAGTTCAACCTAGACTAAAAGTAGCCGGTGGTACGGCATCTGGCCCGGGGTGGTATGACCGCCTAATTTTAGTTAGCTAAACTGTTAGGCCGTTTGGGTGAAATGTAATCGCTGAGAACTGTGCAGATGTCAGCGGCCCAACTTGATATAGGCATGGGGAGTCACTGGTCATTAGAGACGTAGCAAAATAGGCACTGAATGTCTCGGAGATCTCTTGAGAGTTTGTTATATAATTGTGGTTATATATAATGGATGAGATAAGAGAACCGCACTGACTGTTTATCAACTTCATCAGCTTAGATAAAGCTTCGGACCTCTTGGGGTGACTCAGGGCCCTTTATTCCTGTTTTTTACTGAGGGACATTTCAATCGATTCCATTGAATGACATAAACGGTTCATTTGCAAGAACAACGAAAAGTCACTCGACCTAAGGAATTTTCTTTGTAGCATAGAAAGCTTCTGTTTTAATCTTCGTTTGATTGACTGTCCTTTTGGACTCCACGTTTCACGCGCAAACCTCAGGTCATCCGACCAACCTGCACTCGGAAGCACCAGACTCGAGTTTCGCTCTTGTTGGAGCTCATCAGTGGTGCATATCCTCCGCCACACCCAGGGTTTGAACCCGGGCCCTCCCATCTCGAAGGCGTGTGTGTTACCACTGCGCCACCCCGCTCCCGTTCGAGCTGATCCGAATCACCAAGTTAAGTTTGTATAGATGTCGACCTCTATGACAGCCAGAAATGCCCGACAGCTTTCAAATGGAGACACGGTTCCGGACCTAGTTAACTCCAAGCGAATGCCTCCCACCAATCAGGTCTTCTCCACAGGATGAGGGCAACGGACCCACATTTTTAAACCTGCTTCGCGTTTTTGGTACATATGTCACGCAATTATTAGCGAGTAGTGTGGGATTGTTTAATTTTCGTTTGATTGACTGTCCTTTTGGACTCCACGTTTCACGCGCAAACCTCAGGTCATCCGACCAACCTGCACTCGGAAGCACCAGACTCGAGTTTCGCTCTTGTTAGAGCTCATCAGTGGTGCATATCCTCCGCCACACCCAGGGTTTGAACCCGGGCCCTCCCATCTCGAAGGCGTGTGTGTTACCACTGCGCCACCCCGCTCCCGTTCGAGCTGATCCGAATCACCAAGTTAAGTTTGTATAGATGTCGACCTCTATGACAGCCAGAAATGCCCGACAGCTTTCAAATGGAGACACGGTTCCGGACCTAGTTAACTCCAAGCGAATGCCTCCCACCAATCAGGTCTTCTCCACAGGATGAGGGCAACGGACCCACATTTTTAAACCTGCTTCGCGTTTTTGGTACATATGTCACGCAATTACTTGCGAGTAGTGTCCAAAAGGACAGTCAATCAAACGAAAATTAAACAATCCCACACTACTCGCAAGTAATTGCGTGACATCTGTTTTAATCGACAAAAACTATTTGGTTTATTTTGTCCAGGTAGACTTTGGGTTGGGGTGATTACGTCAAGACATGCATTTAGTGTGCAGTAAAGATGATCCACCACGGTATGCAAGTCATCAGACAGAAAAAAAGTATCCCAGTTCTGCGAGCGAATGAGTGAGGGTAATTGATTCCAGCTGACCTGATGGAACGGTCTTTTTACGGTTGGTTTGTGGACGGTTCGTGTTGGCACTGAAAACTCACATCTTACCGGCAAGTGGTCACAACCTGGGATGCTGTTCACGATAGTTGTGTGTACACGAGATAATCCTACCGTAAAAATGAGATCAAGAATGCTACTGCCTCTAGTTGGGCACATCACATGCTGAGTCCATGCTCCTAATCGAACGCTGGTCAAGAAGTGTAGCAGGTGATGTGGGGATTTCAAAGTGGACCAACGGATGCCTGGTGCGTTAAAGTCACCGGCCACCAGTTTTGAGCGGGTATGTCTGCAACAACATTTAACGCCTCTTTGATAGCCAGGAAGTTGTTTTGACTAGTATTCGGGGGCGGTAGATGCAACTAACAATAAAGTCGGAACATCCTGTATTGACCTGTAGCCAAACTGAATCTGGCAGGTTATCCCTAGATTCCGCGGGTTGAAGGCGCCTGGAGGAGAATGCTGAAGGTTGCTAAGAGTCGTCTACGAACTGTTGCAATACTGCTCCAACCGCTGTGTCCAAGGCCCTAAAAGCGTAGTGACAGCAGTTTTAGGGATATCGGCCCCCGCTGCCGGGATCTGGTTGTACGCACGAACTAAATCGATACGGCTGAAGACAGAGTAACCTGATAAAGACGAAGTAAGGTCCTGTATATGGGGAACCGGGTATCGGTCAGGGACAGTAACTTTGTTAAGCGCCCTGTATAAACCACAGGGTCGCCAGTCGCCACTAGTCTAAGGGACCATATAGAGGGAGGAAGCCAAAGGGCTACTAGAAGGGCGTATTATATTCAGTTCTAGCATATGTTCGAATTCAGCCTGTGCAACACGAAGCTTGTCTGGTGCTAACCGAAGCGCCCTACTGAACACTGGGGGTCCCTTAGTATCGATATGGTGAGTGACACTGGTGGTCACTGCTGGGAGAGGCTCGGCCTGCCGAAACATGGCTGAGTAGGCGGCGATGAGTTCGCTATAAGGTTGGTGTGCCGGTGGTTGAACGTAAAAAGGCGTGACGTGATTCACTCTCGAGTTATAACTCGCAACAGCAAGAGTGGTCTGACGATCCATCACTCTGCGGCGCCGTGCATAAACTAACAAGTCAAAGTGTGGCAGGAAGTCAAAATTTATTCCATCTGCAGAACCTTAGTTGGGCTCTGGTTTCCTGGGCTTGCATCATTCTTTTTAATAATGCCTCCTTAGCACTGCGTTAACGATTTTCTCGATATCTCCACCGCGCACCACTGCCTGATCCGGATTCGAAACTGGTTTAAAACTGCCGCGCAAACCATTATCAGGATGATCCATTCAAACTTTTTCTGTCATTGTTTTTTCATCTCTAATACTCTCGACTTTCATACTTAGAATATGTGAACATTTCATCTTATTGAGTAACGTGTACACCATGATCATGCTTTAGCGCGTGCGTCTCGACCATGGCCGAGAAATATACCAATATAAATATACCAATGCCTAGAATTGGGTACGGGACGTCGGCGATGATGAATACCCAGCGAAAATTACGCTTTTAACCTAAGTTTAAGGTGAGCAATCGCTGGCCAAACGTTGGGATGGCCGTGCCATTGGCAGCGCGTAGTGTTTGGGCCTGCGGTGTGCTATTGTCGCCTTTCAGTCGGGGGAGGACGCTCACTTCGGCACCGGTATCCAAAAGGAATAGGTTATTTGAAATGATGTCCCTTAAGTTCAAAAGACGAATGTTGGTCTGACACCCGGCTTCGTGGGTCGCCACCACGGGCCGGGGGTTTAGTTTCCCTGATGAGAACCGAGAAACGTACACCCTGGTTCGCATCGCTTTGCCCCCTTGCCGAAGCAACTGTGGTATTTACAATAACCTTCTTCTGAAGAGCCGAAACGTCGTCGCAGTGACGGACTATGGAGCCCAGGTGAGTGTGCGCGGTGCCGCTTCTCTGACCCACTTCTTCTTACTGCTAGGCGTTGCAAGCTCGCGTCAATTCTAGACAAAACTGATGCGAGGTCGTTAGATGTTGGCAAAACAGGCACCGTTGTGACGGAGGACATGGTGAATCCAGCAACAGCGAGGTTGTATCGTGACATAATGTCGTCAGCTATCGCTGCAGTTTCCTCCAGCGAGCATTTGCGCGTGGCACTTAGTAAAACCGGAATGGTGTGCGGCAAACGCCGCAGCCAAAGTTCCCTTAAGGGTGGGTCCACGCCTACCGCGGGTTCTCTCAAGCGCTGCATCTCACACAACAGTTCGGAGGGCCTCCTGCTTCCAAGCTTGATGATTTGAAGTTGTTGCATCCGTTGGGCCTGCGTTGGGTCGTGCGGGCAATGACGGCCTCCTTCATAGCCTCGTAGCTTCGGGAACAGATTATTACGTCCCTTACTTGCAGTGTGACCTCCGGCGGGAGGCGGCCTGCTACCCACCTGAAACGGCTTGTGTCACTGATTATGCGGCAGTTTTTGAATTCTAACTCGACCAGCGTGAGCCAGAGTTCTGGATCAGCAGGCGTGAATGCCGGTATGTGCAGCGTGATAGCCCCAACGGTGGGGTCTGAGCAGGGTTTCCGTTCAGCAGACATAGTGATTACTTTATCGAACACAGACGGGAAAAGAAATCAACGACTAATGTGGCAATATAATCCTCGAAAGAGAAAAAATCGCGACGAACTAAGCACCGAAAAAATGTATGGTCAAAAAAATTTATTTGGTAAACTGACCAAAAAATTCAACAGATGGGGAAATAATGAAACCCACAAAAACGTACGCAGACAAGACCTTGAACGGTAGAAAACAAGGAAACTCACGTGACCTGGGGATCACGTCGGGCTCACCAATTGTAAGGTTGGTTAGACCTTCCTTCGCGGTTTTCTTGGTAAACGCGTGCTTCGGTCCTTTGTACTGCTTGGACCACCTGCACGTTACTCTAATGCTCGGCACTGTACGAATATGTTAGCCAGAACGGTATCCTCCACGCCCCGTTAGAACGAGAAGGCGATTGGGAGAGATAGTGGTTAGCGTATATTTAGGAGTGTGCGTGAGAGCGTGCGCAAGAGCGACGGTCAAATGCCAACCGCGCTTGGCAGTCAGAGTTCAGTTAAACAATAAACGTGGTAAAAGTATGAACGAAGATGGCCACCGCTACACTCTCGTTTTTTGATGATCAGTTGACAATCAGTTAACAACTAATGTACCATTACGTGCACTGATGGTCTCCATGGATTACCTGATGATTATTAAGTCTTTCCAAAAATACGACGCTTCAAAACAACCTTGCGGGCTTCGTTTCAACATCGCTTTCATTCAAGAAGCCATCGACAGCTGCAGCCAACTGCATCCTTGAGACAGTAGTTGTTTTACTAAACGCCATTCGCGATTTACTACAAGGGAGCGCACAGTAAAAGGTTCTGTCCACGGGAATTTGTCTCGCGTACACCACTGCATCACATCCGGTTTCTGAAGCGTCACAGAATACGCACAACCCGGTGCTTCCTATTCCTTACTTGGTCTCCATAATTACTCTCCTTGGCACCCTTATTTTACCAATTACT
This sequence comes from Fasciola hepatica, assembly GCA_948099385.1. Lineage (NCBI taxonomy): Eukaryota > Metazoa > Platyhelminthes > Trematoda > Plagiorchiida > Fasciolidae > Fasciola > Fasciola hepatica. The sequence goes on along the minus strand of CANUEZ040000102.1, from coordinate 6,521,960 downwards.
CCACAACACGGTACCTTCTGGGCTGTATGGGCTACTCGAGCCTAATTTCGGCCTGTCTAACGTCTGCCACAACAGCTTGGCCGAAAGACGTGACGGGACCGTTAGTCCAAGTGGGTCAAATAAGGAACTGATGTTCGACATTATGCCTCACCTAGTCAAAGGCCCATCAGGCAACTGTAACCAAGGCCCCGCCTCTATAACTGCAGACGATACTTCTAACTTCCATCCACTCAACACCGGTTCTTCACTTCAGACTTCCCACTCAACCTCAATGAAGCTCCCCTTGCCTTCTTGGTTGATCCTGCGGCGGCCGGCCACTCCACGCGCTCCCAATCGAACTCAGAAATCACCGGATTAGATCGTACTACCTGTCCTACCAGCACTCCCCCAATCTTTACTGGTCATTCTGATACTGACCCAACGTCCCTCTATTGGTCCTCGACTTACACACACAGTAATCTACCCAGGACTGTCTTATCCACCTCATCTGTACTAGGAATAGCAACGCCACTACCTCTATCTCTTCCAGCCTCAACGCTCGCACAACTGCCTGTTGCGACAGTACAAGGAAGCACAACACGTATGTCTGTTTTCGTCATAAATATTCGCTCACTACCAGCAAATATCCACCTTCTCCATGCCCGGGTCCTTGTGTCTGACTACGATTTCATCCTCATCACGGAAACGTGACTTAACACAAACACTCCCAAATTAGACTTCACAATATCTGGTTACAAGGCTTTCTGCAACTCCCGAATACATTGTCGAGGAGGGAGTTGCCTAAAATTCTGCAGAGAATTTTTTCCTGTTTCCTTAATGCAGTACCCAGTCCTCGACGCGGTTGATGACTCAGTCTGGGTAACAGTTAAACTGCAGTCACAAGAACTCTTGCTTGGGTGCATTTATCGATCATCTGAATCAACCGGGGACACTAATGTACCTATTATTGACGCCTTCCATTTTGACTCCGCCTATGTAACAGCCGGTCGTGGAAAATCCCCCCTTTTTCCCTCGCGATTCAGTGTTTTTCCCAACATCACTCATTTGCCTACACTATTGACTTGTCTTTACGAACTGGTTGTTTTTCTGGAAAAATTGTTGTTTGTTCGCGCCCAGAGCGCTACTTTGGCACATCCTTGTTCAGGACCTGCATGACGCACGTGCTGTTTGCTCACACGCTCCTACTCCGTTTCTCGTGTTTGAGTCCTTCTGATCGTATTATTGAGGTTTGTATATTTTTTATGTCATTGTTCATGTAATAATCTAGTATCGTAGAATATCGCGGATAATGGTGTTTTGATTTCGGGATCCGTTGCGAATTTGGCTACGCATTGCTCAAACGTTCGTTACAGCCTATCCCATTGATCAAAAATCGATCGCAGGTGATTTCAACGCTCCAGGAGTGGGTTGGCCATCGCACTCTGGCCCATGAATTTATCAGGATTTTGTTACCTGTATACACCTCGGTGGTTGGACTCAACACGTTCAATCACCTACTAGAGGAAACAACACTAGATCTTCTGTTTTCTCAAGGGCTCAATAAAGTAAACACCTCTGTCGGAGATAGCTTCCCCAGGTGTGACCACAGGGCCGTCTCGTGTGCGTTCTCTGTACCAAAAATCGTTATTTCCTCCATACCGTCTGTCAGACCATATCACTTAGCTCGCCGGAGCAGCCTTCCAAACATGATCAGATCCTAAAATTGGAAAACATCGTTTCTTTTGCCCGGTCCTCAGGTGGTAGCAGATCAGCTATTTTCTATTCTCAATCAGTCCTTAATTACCACCACCCCAACTATGCCACCACTGACGAATTCTAGAAGAAACGGACTCTCGCAGATGAAATCTAAACTCTCCAAACTTCGACGGCTCGCAATCAAAACCCGGGAGTCTTCGGTATATATCCAAATGAACCGACTGTCGGCAAAGATCAAATCACAAACTGAACTCGTGCTTACTCGGCAGGAATCAAAAGCTTTGTGCACCCCAATTAGACGGAAATCCTGGGTAGGTTGATGAAAACAAGAAACCACAACCCCGCAAGATTATCTACTTTCATCACCGTTAACACCTCCCATCTGGATAAACTGGAAGAAATGGCTGAAGCTTTCAACGCATTTTTCACTTCAGCCCTAACGACCAGTGTTCCCACTCCTGGAATACACTCTTCATGCTTACCCAGTGAGACTCTGTCTACAGTTTCATTTCACCCCAACGATATCTCTCCACTTCTAGTCTCTATGATACCATCTTACCGCCCAGGTCCGGACGGCATTCCGCCGGCTGCTTTTACTCTGAGGGGTCCAGACATTCCTATCCTTCTATCTAATTTATTTACCCCGTCAATGAAATTTAGCTCGTTCCCTAATCAATGGAAAACCTCTACAATTATACCCTTGAACAAAAAAGGCTCTTTTTATGTTCCCGAGAATTATCGTCCTATTAATCATACACCGATTATCTCCAGAATGATGGAGAAACTCATAAGAATAAGATAATGGCCCACCTTTAACAAATAACTTGCTCAATGTGGGCCAACACGGTTTCTTGAAAAACCTTTCGTGCCCTACTTTTGAAGTTACCCTCTTGAACTAAGTCACAGAGGCTGCTGACAAAGGCATGTCCATGATTATTATCCCGCTTGATATGAAGAAGGCTTTCTACCGAGTCTCACACGCTCGGCTCCTATCACAGGCCAAATCTTATGGCATCACGGACCCGTTACTCGGTTGGTTGGATTCTTGTTTCTTCGACCGTCATCAGTTGGTTCAGAATAATGGTTCCGTCTTCAAACCCAATCCTGCCTCCAGTGGTGTCATACAAGGCAGCTTTTTAGGCCCACTACTCTTTCTCTGTTACATAAATGATGTTTTTAGTGTCGTTCGCCTTGGCAGTCTCCACCTCTTCGCCGACTACATCAAAATCTTGTATAGTTTTGATTCTAGTCAACTTAGTACAGCTATCAGTGATATACGGCAAGATTTAACAGCTCTTAGTTCTTGGTGCACCACTTCATTATTGAACGTTTCTGCGGAGAAAGGCAAGATTTTTACGTTCAAACACAATGTCCCTCCAGGTATGTTCAGTATTGACGGTCAGCCGATTTCCATCAGCCCGTTAGTACGAGATTTAGGTTTGCAATATTCAGCCACCTTCACTTTTCTGAACATACTATTACTAAAATTGCTAAGGCCAGAAGACTTATAGGCCTGCTTCATAAGACATTCCGCCTCCCAGAAAGCAAATTCAGCACGCACGAGACCCACGTTAGGCCCCTTCTGGAATACTGTTCCATAATCTACTCTAACATGCGCCAGTGGGACAGAGTGGTTTTAGAAAAGGTTCAACGGCTAGTGACAATTACAGCCAACGCTGTGAACATTTGAAACTAGATCCACTATGGCTTAGACGCATGAAGCTGAACCTCGTATTCTTTCATGGTGTTGTTGTAAAGCGAATCATCAAATCAGCACCGCAGTTCAGAAACCTAACGGACTCACAATATCCTTTAAGACTGAGAGACAACATAGTTACTGTTCCCAATTCTAGAACTGCTCTTAGATCCAACTTTTTCCTGGTTAATTATGCAGCCATATGGAACAAATTACCCCATGATATACGTTCTACAGGGCCATATACGACGTTTAAGGCCCACATAAGCACATACCTCACAGTACAAACTGTAATCCAACTTCTAAATCCGTACGTAAGTGAAAAAGGGCTTTTGAAGTTAGATTAGGTTTTTAATAGTTTTCGAACTCCCTTTTTTGTGGACCCCATTGTCCTTTGGGCTATAGACGCGCTTGATTCCTCCACTCGCGTTACTCACCCATTCGCTTCGCTTCTGTTCCACATCTGGTCCTGCCATTTGCGTTTTTAATTCTCCCTCGAGAAAGTCCGACAGGCACAGTCGTTGAACTTTCTCTGAAGTGCCGCGACAACTGGACTCAAGCCCCAGTTATGGCAGCATTTGATTTTCTTTTTCTTCTCCTCTTTCTCCATTCTGTAACTTTCAGCCGCTTTTGTTCTACAACTTTCTACAGAATGGTTTTATCTTCAGTCCGGTAATTCTGTTCCACCTCCATCTGTTTTGCTGAATCTGGCATCAAATAGTTTTCCAGTTCTTCCCATCGTCTCATCGCTCTTTTCATAGCCACGGCACGGCTATTAATAACCTGCTTCTTGACATTCATCTAATCACTCTTCTTCTTCTCCTTATCAGACCTTGCCATATTACACTTTAATTTGCATACGGATACCTAGCCCGCAATTAGAAATCCAGTTCAAAGCTCCATCAAGACAATACTTACCCGCTAGACGTCAACTGACTTTGGCTCACTAGTACACCTGGGGCTCAGGGTTTTGAGATAGTTCTCCACCATCAATCTGCTCCTCATACAATGCCTTATTTTTCTAAGCAACGCTCACCCACGACTGATCGAGAAGTTGTTTCATCCGAACCTACAACCAATTTTCTACCGAAACCATTCTCTCCCTTATTTACCAGTTTTTGGTATACTGAATCCTATGATCTTTACAGTTCATCAGTTCTCACCTTCAGCGTGCGCCTTTCGGCCGAAAATCGTTGGCTTATCGGTCTTAATCACCCGTTACCACGGCACTGGCTAGCGGTCAACCTCAGCAAAGCCAGTGGTGATTCCCATCCACCAACTTCGTCGTACCAGTGAAGTTGTCCTGCTTATCAAAATCGGCGGTGCGTTCAACAGATGGCTCGCATATTTACTGGAATCCGCCCGACTCTGTTATTGGCAAGATAAAACTGTTAATTGATAGTCCCATGAATTCTGCCATTATCTGTGTGTTTGCGCCAACGTATCTTTTTTCTTTCACAGCTCTGGGCAGTATCACCCTCGAAGGTTATGACATCTGGTCTGTAGCGGTCTCACAAAACGAGCAAAGAATACACGGCGAACGTGAACTGATTTCAAGTCACCTGCGGCAATAGTAATGAATCGGCCGGATGTAGGAGTGCTCAGACGGGCATTGGCTTAGGAATCAGGAAATACGATATCCACAAGAATAATGCGAGAAAATGGTCGGTAATGCATATTCATGTTCACTCAAAAAGGTAATTGGTGTTGAGACAAAGGAAACGGAAGAATTTCACGGAGGTTCGCAGAGGAATACTAATTTTCATGGATTTGCTGATATGAAAAAAAATAGTACCCCTTGCAAAGGTGAGACAATTTCCATGAGAAGTAGTGTGTCATCTGGTGTCGGCGGTTCGCCTCTGGAGGAAGGTGGATGAAGTTCCAGGAAAGAAGTGCCATGTCCATGCGGAACAAAATAAGGCAAGACAATAGTGAAGACCTTTGCAATAGGCCAGGTTATGCTGGTAAATCGGCGAATATATCATCATGTTGAGTTTCTTGTAGATTTTCCTTGTCCATGATGGGCTTTTTGGGCAAGGCATCCGAGACTGATAGGGATGGCTGCTTCCCCTTATTGTGAGACCGCTACAGACCAGATGTCATAACCTTCGAGGGTGATACTGCCCAGAGCTGTGAAAGAAAAAAGATACGTTGGCGCAAACACACAGATAATGGCAGAATTCATGGGACTATCAATTAACAGTTTTATCTTGCCAATAACAGAGTCGGGCGGATTCCAGTAAATATGCGAGCCATCTGTTGAACGCACCGCCGATTTTGATAAGCAGGACAACTTCACTGGTACGACGAAGTTGGTGGATGGGAATCACCACTGGCTTTGCTGAGGTTGACCGCTAGCCAGTGCCGTGGTAACGGGTGATTAAGACCGATAAGCCAACGATTTTCGGCCGAAAGGCGCACGCTGAAGGTGAGAACTGATGAACTGTAAAGATCATAGGATTCAGTATACCAAAAACTGGTAAATAAGGGAGAGAATGGTTTCGGTAGAAAATTGGTTGTAGGTTCGGATGAAACAACTTCTCGATCAGTCGTGGGTGAGCGTTGCTTAGAAAAATAAGGCATTGTATGAGGAGCAGATTGATGGTGGAGAACTATCTCAAAACCCTGAGCCCCAGGTGTACTAGTGAGCCAAAGTCAGTTGACGTCTAGCGGGTAAGTATTGTCTTGATGGAGCTTTGAACTGGATTTCTAATTGCGGGCTAGGTATCCGTATGCAAATTAAAGTGTAATATGGCAAGGTCTGATAAGGAGAAGAAGAAGAGTGATTAGATGAATGTCAAGAAGCAGGTTATTAATAGCCGTGCCGTGGCTATGAAAAGAGCGATGAGACGATGGGAAGAACTGGAAAACTATTTGATGCCAGATTCAGCAAAACAGATGGAGGTGGAACAGAATTACCGGACTGAAGATAAAACCATTCTGTAGAAAGTTGTAGAACAAAAGCGGCTGAAAGTTACAGAATGGAGAAAGAGGAGAAGAAAAAGAAAATCAAATGCTGCCATAACTGGGGCTTGAGTCCAGTTGTCGCGGCACTTCAGAGAAAGTTCAACGACTGTGCCTGTCGGACTTTCTCGAGGGAGAATTAAAAACGCAAATGGCAGGACCAGATGTGGAACAGAAGCGAAGCGAATGGGTGAGTAACGCGAGTGGAGGAATCAAGCGCGTCTATAGCCCAAAGGACAATGGGGTCCACAAAAAAGGGAGTTCGAAAACTATTAAAAACCTAATCTAACTTCAAAAGCCCTTTTTCACTTACGTACGGATTTAGAAGTTGGATTACAGTTTGTACTGTGAGGTATGTGCTTATGTGGGCCTTAAACGTCGTATATGGCCCTGTAGAACGTATATCATGGGGTAATTTGTTCCATATGGCTGCATAATTAACCAGGAAAAAGTTGGATCTAAGAGCAGTTCTAGAATTGGGAACAGTAACTATGTTGTCTCTCAGTCTTAAAGGATATTGTGAGTCCGTTAGGTTTCTGAACTGCGGTGCTGATTTGATGATTCGCTTTACAACAACACCATGAAAGAATACGAGGTTCAGCTTCATGCGTCTAAGCCATAGTGGATCTAGTTTCAAATGTTCACAGCGTTGGCTGTAATTGTCACTAGCCGTTGAACCTTTTCTAAAACCACTCTGTCCCACTGGCGCATGTTAGAGTAGATTATGGAACAGTATTCCAGAAGGGGCCTAACGTGGGTCTCGTGCGTGCTGAATTTGCTTTCTGGGAGGCGGAATGTCTTATGAAGCAGGCCTATAAGTCTTCTGGCCTTAGCAATTTTAGTAATAGTATGTTCAGAAAAGTGAAGGTGGCTGAATATTGCAAACCTAAATCTCGTACTAACGGGCTGATGGAAATCGGCTGACCGTCAATACTGAACATACCTGGAGGGACATTGTGTTTGAACGTAAAAATCTTGCCTTTCTCCGCAGAAACGTTCAATAATGAAGTGGTGCACCAAGAACTAAGAGCTGTTAAATCTTGCCGTATATCACTGATAGCTGTACTAAGTTGACTAGAATCAAAACTATACAAGATTTTGATGTAGTCGGCGAAGAGGTGGAGACTGCCAAGGCGAACGACACTAAAAACATCATTTATGTAACAGAGAAAGAGTAGTGGGCCTAAAAAGCTGCCTTGTATGACACCACTGGAGGCAGGATTGGGTTTGAAGACGGAACCATTATTCTGAACCAACTGATGACGGTCGAAGAAACAAGAATCCAACCAACCGAGTAACGGGTCCGTGATGCCATAAGATTTGGCCTGTGATAGGAGCCGAGCGTGTGAGACTCGGTAGAAAGCCTTCTTCATATCAAGCGGGATAATAATCATGGACATGCCTTTGTCAGCAGCCTCTGTGACTTAGTTCAAGAGGGTAACTTCAAAAGTAGGGCACGAAAGGTTTTTCAAGAAACCGTGTTGGCCCACATTGAGCAAGTTATTTGTTAAAGGTGGGCCATTATCTTATTCTTATGAGTTTCTCCATCATTCTGGAGATAATCGGTGTATGATTAATAGGACGATAATTCTCGGGAACATAAAAAGAGCCTTTTTTGTTCAAGGGTATAATTGTAGAGGTTTTCCATTGATTAGGGAACGAGCTAAATTTCATTGACGGGGTAAATAAATTAGATAGAAGGATAGGAATGTCTGGACCCCTCAGAGTAAAAGCAGCCGGCGGAATGCCGTCCGGACCTGGGCGGTAAGATGGTATCATAGAGACTAGAAGTGGAGAGATATCGTTGGGGTGAAATGAAACTGTAGACAGAGTCTCACTGGGTAAGCATGAAGAGTGTATTCCAGGAGTGGGAACACTGGTCGTTAGGGCTGAAGTGAAAAATGCGTTGAAAGCTTCAGCCATTTCTTCCAGTTTATCCAGATGGGAGGTGTTAACGGTGATGAAAGTAGATAATCTTGCGGGGTTGTGGTTTCTTGTTTTCATCAACCTACCCAGGATTTCCGTCTAATTGGGGTGCACAAAGCTTTTGATTCCTGCCGAGTAAGCACGAGTTCAGTTTGTGATTTGATCTTTGCCGACAGTCGGTTCATTTGGATATATACCGAAGACTCCCGGGTTTTGATTGCGAGCCGTCGAAGTTTGGAGAGTTTAGATTTCATCTGCGAGAGTCCGTTTCTTCTAGAATTCGTCAGTGGTGGCATAGTTGGGGTGGTGGTAATTAAGGACTGATTGAGAATAGAAAATAGCTGATCTGCTACCACCTGAGGACCGGGCAAAAGAAACGATGTTTTCCAATTTTAGGATCTGATCATGTTTGGAAGGCTGCTCCGGCGAGCTAAGTGATATGGTCTGACAGACGGTATGGAGGAAATAACGATTTTTGGTACAGAGAACGCACACGAGACGGCCCTGTGGTCACACCTGGGGAAGCTATCTCCGACAGAGGTGTTTACTTTATTGAGCCCTTGAGAAAACAGAAGATCTAGTGTTGTTTCCTCTAGTAGGTGATTGAACGTGTTGAGTCCAACCACCGAGGTGTATACAGGTAACAAAATCCTGATAAATTCATGGGCCAGAGTGCGATGGCCAACCCACTCCTGGAGCGTTGAAATCACCTGCGATCGATTTTTGATCAATGGGATAGGCTGTAACGAACGTTTGAGCAATGCGTAGCCAAATTCGCAACGGATCCCGAAATCAAAACACCATTATCCGCGATGTTCTACGATACTAGATTATTACATGAACAATGACATAAAAAATATACAAACCTCAATAATACGATCAGAAGGACTCAAAAACGAGAAACGGAGTAGGAGCGTGTGAGCAAACAGCACGTGCGTCATGCAGGTCCTGAACAAGGATGTGCCAAAGTAGCGCTCTGGGCGCGAACAAACAACAATTTTTCCAGAAAAACAACCAGTTCGTAAAGACAAGTCAATAGTGTAGGCAAATGAGTGATGTTGGGAAAAACACTGAATCGCGAGGGAAAAAGGGGGATTTTCAACGACCGGCTGTTATACCGCCCACCAAAATCCTCCTGGGTCTTTAGCAGAGTCAAAGGTTTGGTATAAAGGTACTGATTCTTTCTACCTGTCTAGGCCCTGCTGTCAGTGCGCGCGTCTAATGCTCGTCGTCAACGTTCTACTACTGGTCGCATCTAACTCATTGGCTACATAGACGTGAGGCTAGTCTACATCTTCCACAAGACCAAATGACCGATGGCGGGCTTGAAGGGTCACATATATGTGGTCCTCGTAAGGGGCCGTCCGATTCTCGATGTATGTGCTTGAGTGTGTGTGTGTGTGTGTGTGTGTGTGTGTGTGAGTGTGTGTGTGCCGGGGTGTATAATGAAATCACAGGTATGACTACACATCAAAGGAGGACTTTCTGCGATGTCAACAAAAGACCGTGTGGCAAGAAAACGAGTAAATGTAGCATGTGTGTGTGACCTAAGCTCCGCATATGCGGGGGGCATTCGGTAACGTCAACAAAAAGCAAAACAACGAACACTGTCACATGTTTGATGGGGTTACGGGATGTAGAGTGCGTATGTGTCGGGATGTACAATGGGATCGCATTTATCACCACATATCGGAAAGAACCTTCTGTAATGTCAACGAAATACCGTGAGCATTGTAACGTGTTTGACAAAGACCGTGTGATATGTATGGTGTTTCTTTATCCACCTCGATGACTAGTGTGAAAAGGTCTACTGGGCCTCAGGGTTATCAGCTCCTCCGTCTTCGCTCTCGAGTAGGTTAATACTACGTATGTCACGAATGAGCACTCCGTTAGCTGTCTTCATTTTCACCGTTCTTATCACTTCGTCAGTGCTTTTGATGGTTTCCGTAACTACTGCCAAAGACCAGTGCTGAAATGTGCGCGTTCGTCGGCGATCATAACCACGTCCCCAACTTTGAATGGCCTTGTTTTCACCAGCCACTTCTGTCGAGTCTGCAAAGCCGGTAGGTACTCCCGCAGCCATCGCCTCCAGAAGACCTTAGCCAGATAGTTCGCTTGCTTCCATCCGTGGAGGTAGCTCTCACGAAGGTTTACCGGCCCTTGGAAACCCTCGTTCGACCTTAACGTCAATAAGTCGTTCGGAGTGAGCGCCAAGTGGGTGGGGTCGCCGTTCATTACTGGAACCAGGGGGCGGTTATTCAGGATTCGCTCCACCTCAGTCATGACGGTGTTCAGCGTCTCGTCGTCGGGCGGCTGCTGCTCCATGATTGACAGCAATATCCGTCTGGTGGACATGATCATGCGTTTCCATACGCCGCCTCGGCGGCTAGCCTGTGGGGGGTTGAAATGCCATCGTATGCCGTAGGCCACGGTTCGATCCTGCAGTTCGTCCCTGTTCATGTTCTTGTGCCAACGCTGCAATTCCCGGTGCGCGCCCACAAAATTCGACCCATTATCTGAGTATATATCGGCCGGTACGCCTCTTCGGTTGATAAATCTTTGCAAGGCCCGTAGAAACAAATCGGTCTTCATCGAATGTGCGACTTCTAGGTGTACCGCACGTGACTTCATGCACTTCATGATATATCCATATCGCTTTTTTAATCTTTTCCCACACTTGATCCACAAGGGCCCGAAATAGTCCAACCCGGTGTCACTGAACGGCCACCAGCCCGTAGTCACCCTGCATTCTGGTAGAGGGGCCATGAGTTGTTTTCCTGCTGTGGCACTGCCTCTCCTGCATTGCACACACCGTCGGATTACGCGTTTTACAGTCTCTCGTCCTCTCAACAACCAAAGGCGCTTTCGGATGACGCTCGTCACGTGACTTTCCCCGGCATGTCCCTCCACGGCGTGGACGTGTTGTTTCATTAGCTCTATTACAGGTTGTCTCGCAGGCAGCAGTATAGGATACTTTGTGTCGAATATCAGGTGGACGTAGGTCAGCCTACCATCCACCCGCAGCAGTCCGTCGATGAGTTTGGGGTTTAAACGCTTCAGCTCGCCTCTTGGAGATGTATGTCTTTATTGGTCGGCCCCACTTCTTCCGCCCTCTTGAGTTCTCGGGCGAAAGCCTCGCATTGTATCATTCTGAAAATATCGTACTCTGCCGCTTGTAGCTCATCGGGACCTATCGGGCCGACCCGTATCCGGCCTGAGAGCCGTAGTCCTTTCATGACTAGTAAATTTCTCTTGAACCTGGTTAACCAAACTAGCGAACGAAGCGTCTTCATGCAGGAAGAAAACCTGACCAGTCGCGATAGAATGGATGTCGCTTTGACGACGTTGGCCGCTATCACTACGCCTTTGATCTCCAGTTCCACTTCCGTAGGGGTTTTTAATTCGAACACGGGCCAGTCCTGTTTGGGCAAATGCAGGACGTTTGGCCCCCTCATCCACGTGTCTAGTTGCCTAAAGTTGTTCGCACCTCGGGAGCACAGGTCGGCCGGATTATCGCCAGACCTGACATGATTCCACTGGTTCGTGGCTCATTCATCGTGGATAGTCGTAAGCCGGTTGGCAACGAAAGTACTAAACCGGCTCCGGACGTTGTTGATATAGTAAAGTACTATCGTTGAATCCGTCCAGAAGCTCACCGACCGAATGTAGAGATCGAAACATCTCTTCACAGCTTGCACCACCCTGACTGCCAACACGGCTGCGCTGAGTTCAAGGCGAGTAGTAGTAAGTAGTGCTTCCAATTAAGACCAAGTTCCATGCTAACCATCGGAACTAGGCTTGGGCTCCGGCAATGACTCAAAAACCAACTTATACTCGGAGCACTGGAATTCGTGAGTCCACTGGAACATTACCCCCTGATCGTGCTGCGTGACGTCAATCCGTTTGAGGGCTGCTTCGACATCATGTCCTACTGTAAAGGAACAATATTTAAAATCCTTCCAGTTGTTCTATGCGCTTTGTGAATTTGAATATTGTGTAAATTGCTATGTTAGGCTCGTCCACACACCACACGTTTGCACGTTTGTTTATTGGCGTGAGACATCCAAATGTGGCCCTGGACCGTTTCTGACTGTCGTACTTGAGCCATGGGGCCCTGAACCTCTGCGTTTTACTGTTTGGTCAATTCAGCCGCATACCTGAGGTGAATATATACTTCAACTTTTTGTGAATTTCAATTTGGTACCGTGGAGACTAGGACTGCATCGTGTACTGGTTTTGGGATTCGTTTGGATTTTTTACTGTTGGCTCGGTTTTCGATAATTGTGACTTGTTCTCTTTGCTTAATGGCCCGGTGGAATCTAGTGCGATCATTCCGAACGCATCGCTGACCCTGTGAGCTGTCCTTTATCCCCTCCCCAGAATCTTGATTGTCAGCTGGCTGTTTCGTGAACATAAGCCTAGACCTTTGTGACTTCGGCTAAAATGAGCATAGTGTGGAATCCATTGTCAATAAAAGCGTATCCGATAACCCTCCATTCTCCGGCCTCACTCCTCATGGGCATTAGTCCAAAACGTACGCCATTATGCATCATCATGTTAACGCCGTATTGTTTCTCAGTCGGTTCCTTGGGTGTTACCGGACGCTTTGAAATAACCATATGGATTGGTTGAATATGCAGCCTAAGCCTTCAATAGCACAGACGGCTCTTGACCTGCAGTCACCCACTCTGTTGCTTTCTTTCAAACACATGAAGCACAATCCCTTTTTTCAGGCTTCTGCCCATCCCGCAGGTATGCCTAACGCCAAAACCTTTCGGCATAATGCTGCTGGGTATTTTAACGTCGCATATGAAGCAGGTATCGGATCACTCGTTGTCCAGTTGCTTTTGCTCATGCAGCTACAAGATCCAGGATGAAGCGGACCTAGGTTGCTAGTGGCTTGGTTTATCCGGCCGGCGATATTAGTTCGGCTTGCCAGTTGTCCGAAGCGATTACGAGCTATCCTGGCCGTGGTGGATAAGAATTCCCTTGATTCGCTAAGCATCGGTACTTGAACTTTTTGTGGTAACCGATCAACTCTCTCAGCTCATTCATTCTGTACGGTGTACAGAACATCACTTGCTGTACCTTACAGGGTAGCCAGCGCCCTGAGTACGGACGTTTAACGCATCTGCTCGATAGCAGTCATGCAGCTTTCGATTCTGCTAGCACGTGTCGTCGATGCTTCTGAGTCTGAGCTGCGGGTGTTAGGCCCTCTCATTAGGCCCTCTAGGAGTGCCCGCATTACCTCGTGTGGGCGGTCAGATAATTTCTTCAATATCTCAAAGGCCGCATTATATGCTTCACTGAAAGGCAGCATCCATCATTCCCCAATTTCTTCTAGTGCCTAACCGTTACTGAAATGAAGCAAATTTATCAAACATTGACCGTCATCCATTATCTCCGAGGTGACATGAACATGGAATTGTTGAATGAACTTCAAGTATGTTGCAGGCCTACCATCAACCGAAAACAATTCTACTTCTGATCGGTCTATCTCACTCAATATGGAATGGGCAGCTGCTTCCGATGACTCATGAATCGGGTTATGTCTGCCGGACTTTTCGCCTGGCTGATAATTAGTTTTCATGATATCGTTACAAATCGACCTCGTGTGCACTTGAACGAATTCACGCACCCCTGTGTCATAGTCTTTTGGATCCGAGGATCGCGCAGACATACTACTTAATTATACTGAGATCGTGGCGATATGAAGATCTTGCTCCTAGAAATTCTTTATTCTTGTTTGCTTTGAAAGCCCGCAAGTCCTGTGCAAATTGCTCTTCGAGGTGACTTTCCTTAACTTCGACAGGAGACACGTCGAACTTCGAACAACTGATTTGCCGACAAAATACTGTAGGCTTGGAGCCACGAACGGAAAAACTACCGGGAAAGACATGTAAGATTCTAAGTATGAGTTTATCCGGCCCAATCAACTGGGTATTGTGGTCTTTTTATTATTCTCTGTTGTTTACTCCCTTCAAGAGACAACGTCAAAATACTGTAATGATAATAATAGTGGGTTGTTTCGGATAACTTTGAGGCATGCTGAAACGCAAGATCAAACGGCGAAATTGGAAGCGAAATCCAAATTCTAAGAGAGTGAGTCAGATATGTGCACTCTATATAGTATAGAAGAAAGTATTTAGGGTACTGCTCATGGTGGCGCCCGGCAAATTTTAACTCATGGTCGGGTGGCCAAACCAGCCGAGTCCAGGTGGAGCTGGTTGGAAGTAGTAGACTTTTGCTCAAATATTACAAGAAAGGGACTGAGCAACGACAGAATCCAGTAGAATTGGCGGGAATTTTGTTTGCCTTGAGGAAAAAGAAATTTCGAGGTAAGACGTAAACCGGTTATAGTGCTCCGCGGCGTCGGGAGCGGCTCAGATTTGGAAATCAGACGATGAAATGGAGTGAATTGGCCTACAAAGAACAAAGGAAAATCCCACAAAGATTAGCTTTATAACGTTCGGTGACCGAATATCGGCTGAGTCGGCTAAATATCCAGTGAAGGGCTCATCCATAGAGAGAGACTGCCGAGGTGGTGGTGAAGGAAGTAGCCGGATGTAAACAAGTAATCGTTGAGCAGATTATTTACTATCAGAAAGGTGGAACGTAGTGCACCAACACGGAAATGCGAACTGGGCGACAGATCAATGTGTGACGCGTAGATACGATAGTCACAGACGCGGTTTGCAAAAGAGATGCTCTTTTACAGTTTCAAATCGGTTGCTCTGTCACTACCTGATTCCTCTGGTCCGTCACCACATGTCGTACCCGCATTGATCAAATAATGAGACTCATTCTTACCTGTTCTCTTCGATCCCTTCCTTCGTCTTCCCTCGTTTATGTCTTGCTCTTTACGGCCAGCATCACTTTTATGCCTCTTCAGTCTTCTCTATCTGATGATCCACTGTGTTATCTTGTCATGAAAAACTTCGTCTGAATTCTCCCAGGTAAATCCTACACACTTTGATGCCATCCTATCTCCCTCTTCCAATCAATGGCACTTTTTTTCTCATAGTACCGCATTGCTCTTTGCTCCTGCTCCTCCCCATGTAGCAATCCCAACCAAATCCCGATGGGCCTTCATTGGGATTTGATTGGGATTCGGTTATGATGCATTGGGTTTTGGTTGGGACACCCTAGCCTAAAGGTTGGGTTTTGGTTGGGATAGGAAACGCATCCCGATTGGGCCCCAATGGGTTCCCGATGGGGATAGCTCAACTTCCTGGTATCCATTAAATGCTTTCCTAAATTTACTCATTTTCTCAACCCAGTTAACTGAATCTCGGTAAACGACCTACTGTTCCCAGTTCATGTACTCTCCCTCGTATACCACTGGAAAGAATAAAACCAAGTAGCTAAAGGCATACGTTGAAATGTATTGTAACAAAGTTGTCAAACAATGTACCGTTGAATCCAGGTAATTCTTTTGTCATTTTCTTCCAGGAAAGTTCATTTGACAACCTAGTAATTACTAGGTTGTTTTCTTTGTACCATGTGGCAAGTGGTGGAAACTGGGAAGCTGAGACCGTTCTCACGAGGTTCGCTAGAGCTTGTCCAGAAATACTAGGAAGAAGTAGGGGGGCTTTTTGTTTCGATCTGAAATGTGGGTTATCCCAATGGGGCCCCAACTGGGAACCCATTGGGGCACGGTCGGGATGCGTAGCAAATCCCAACCAAAACCCGACATTTAGGCTAGGGTTTCCCAACCAAATCCCGATGCATCCCAACCTAATCCCAACCAAATCCCAATGGGGACCCAATCGGGATTTGATTGGGATTGCTACTTGGGATGTGCGAGCACCACCTTCATGCTTATTAGTTGTAAAAAAGAGAACCAGAACATCAGTCAACCATCGGACGACGACCCTTTTTTGGGGTTCTCGTTTTGGCTAGAAAAAGAGGCACAGAACCATTGTACTGATCACTGTTGTGCTCGCTGGGAGCTCCCCTCTATAGATTCCCTAGTTCCTCGGGGACAGATGGACTAATATCGGCAAATCTATCCCTGGGACCACTAAGCCAGGACAGAAGCAATTTCTTTATTACACCCAAGCATACCAGATGCATATAGCCATGGCAGAATGTGCGAACCATGTCTAAGTTTAGAGCCAAAAATGCACTGTTGGACTCCGGTAAGTGGTGCTTCTTGTGCCTTTTTGCGCGAAAGCTTTCGTCTGTCCTTGGTTTGACCGTTATAGATGGGAAGGTCATTTTACCACCGGTGTAGTAACCTGGCTGAATGCATCTATCGCACCCAAAGTAAGCGTTGTGTCCCTTGACCTGGAGGACAAACGCTCGTGCGGGGGTGTCACAGATGATGGCAGAGAGGGTACATTCGTAGGACACACTGTGATGCACAACCCCGTGTTCCAACACCATCTTCAGCTCATCAATGCACTCCCACAGGAACTGTTCCACGTGTTTAAGTTTACCTCTACAGCTTCACACCCGAATTCCTAAAGTCGAAGGCTTGAAACTAAGGCCAGATGAAATGGTAGTGCGGTCTACCACGGCAGCCTTTGTCCTTTTTGAGGTGATAGACACTTGATCCACTTGACTACCTCAGTATGTGAACAAAATGATCCACACTAACGAATACATGTGGTAGGCAAAACAGGATTCATCACTAGTCTTATCCTAACCAATCGGGTGTTACTTTCGAGAGACTGGGGGTAATTTGGGCGATAATGGGAACATTATACAGATTGTGATATTTTGGAAGTACTACATTTCAAGGTTGAAGACCAATGAAAAGAGGTTTTGGACTGGGTTTGTGCTACTTTCTGAGAGTGTGACATTTGACAGACTTAAATGAATGTAGCGTAATTCAATCATCCAAACATCCGACGACCAAATGTCCGACGACGAAAAGTCCGGGAGCCATGAAACATAGTAATCTGGAACAACCTACGGTCCACATCACGGATACCATAATAATCCATTATCCGTAATATTTTACGAACCGAAAGTAGATCGAATAAAATTATGAATATTACAGATGAAATGAGAGTAAATTCAATTGGCACTTTCAGCGGTAACTCACTTGGACTGCTACCTTTGTTGCATTTAATCGTGCTTATCTCCCAATGCATTTCAGAGGCGGTGGTCAATCGGTCACCATAGTAGGCATCTAGCACTTGTGTTCGGGGTTCTTATCCTCTCCGTACAACTGGTCACTTCTCCAATTGGCAGTGATTCCCTTGCTGAAATATTGTGCTACTACTATATAATAAAAAAACAAGTAAAAACAGCAAGAAAATCACTTATAAGCATGTACTTATACAATGTTTGGCCAATGTCAGGGCGGAACTTAGAGCTGTTAATCTTGGCGACACATCAGAAGTCCACTGATTCGCTCTACCACGTTCTAACATTCTCAACAACACTTAAAAGCAAGGAGTGAGGGAGCATGCGACTGAATTCATCCCCAGTTAGGTGGATTTTACACTCGTTTCTTTCGATATGAGTAGCATGGCATTGTATTTGGATGACAGGACAATTTTTCCCCTGAAGCACACGTTCTATTGGATTAAAATGAAATTACAGCTGTAGACCAACTGTGCAGTGCTCAATTATAAAGATGATTGGACGAAAGAGTACCGGGTGCGCATACCTGATGAACTCCAACAACCGCGAAACCGGTCATGTACATACAACTTTGTACTACCCATGTCGAAAATTCATACTTCCGACCATCTGTCCTCGTTCCAAATGTTAGCCCTGTTAACCCACGAATTAAATTTGAGAGAATCACCGTGTAATTCTAAAAATGGACTCGCCGTTCATGCACGCTCCGTTCGATTCAAATGAGTTTACACCCGTTTGCCTAATAACAAACATTTCAGTAGTACGTTTCGATAATCAACCTTCCATGAGTGTTTAGGGCATTGTTTTCCCCACGGCCCATTTGCAGAATAAAAATAAAGATGAATGACGTCCAAAAACCTGGATGTACTGAGCAAAAAAGATTGTAAAACAGAGTTTCGACATATGGGGACATATACCAAATACTTATGAATGGGTGCCTGTAACAGGTGGAAAAAGTGAAGCGGAGAAACCACAGGAGAACAGTACAAGAAACCAAAACTCGACTGATTGAAAAAGACAGTGATGCATTTGCTCTGTAGCAGGCCAGAGAGTGCACACATTGGGAGATAGGAAAAGAACATTAATTAGACGGAAAGTCTTACGCCCGACTCAGCTGAGAAGCTCCAACAATATTATTTAGGCATTCGATCAATTCGAGTTTCGCACAGTAAGAGAAGGTGGATGGAGATAGAGGAGCATCGCGCAAAGAGAACGAAACTAACCATCTGTTATCAGCCATGACAAAGTGAAACACGAACGTATTCAAATGCAGCAACTCTGATCACTGTTCGTCAAATAACTGAATCATGAAACAACCATGGATAAAATTTCTTAGTTCGAATGGTCTTTCGTGGTTGTGAATGCAAACTGATGGTCAATAATAATCGGTCCACATCACTAGTGCTTCATATTCAGGAATGGCACTTAGGACGCCGGTTAGAGTATCCAAAAACAATCCAGATAGTCAAACACTACAGTGAATCTTCCGATGATAGCCACCATAAGGATGGTAATAAAAATGGTCTTATCCAACCATACACCATACAACAGCAACAACGTACCGCCGTAGGGATGATGTACTTAATTGGATAATGTCCAAGTACAAAGTTGACAGGCAGGGAGGAAATGCAAACCCCAAACCCAAAGATTCATAGGACGAACTTTTGACGATCGCCGGGCACTTATTCGGTACATCAGATTGGGGGATTATCTGTGAGACAGTTCGTTTATTTAGAAAGGCACCGCCAATAGACCAGATTGATTAGCTTCATTCATTTTCAAAAAACAGAAGAAATATAGGAGAGCGAATGGATCGCATTCAAACTGCATGTCAGCGTTATTCTCCGTCGGTTATCAATAGTTCGCGAATGGCGCTTGCATGAGAATTCACCGAGTTTCGGATCCAGTCGGGGTTGCATCGACCATATCCTTACCATACAAAATTCTTAGAGAACATATATATATATATATATATATATATATATATATATATATAATGTTCACTAGGATCTAATTTGAATCGTCTGGAGTGCGAGTGGATACTCTTCATTGAAGAGCCCACAAATGAATCACAACTGTGATTTCTCATAATTATTCGTGTCCGGGGAAATCTTGTCCACACGTTTACATACTACTAACTATCAATATGGGCGCTTGCACATGCAGCCTCGTTGTTCGTTGGCTTAGCAGTGACCTAGACACGAATAACTGAGAAATCACAGTTGTGAATCATTTGTGGTCTCTTCAATGAAGAGTATCCATTCACACTCCAGACGATTCAAATTAGCTTCTAATGAACATAAGATCGGAGTGTACAAGCATGAAGACGGGTGGGCAGAGAAGTACCGGGTACGCATACCTGATGAGCGGCAACAGCTATGCACACTCATAGCCCTCGAAACTATCACAAATCCAGTTAACAGTCGGTCGTATGGACTGAGATGTGGAAATGAGCAGTTCAGTTCATCCAACCGTTAGCCTTGCATCTATTTGCTCTGGTTTTGGTTGGTGCTACTTGGCAGCATTGTCCAGTTGAGCACAGAATGAATAGAAGCATTGTGAATATTTTGTCACTTTATCCGGATGGCTCTTGTGTGACTATGGGGCACGAGAGCTCAACATACAAACCGTACAGCTTTCGCACCGCTGACTTCTACTCGGAGCAACGTCCCTGAACGTATCTAATCAGCGACAATCCACATCCGTTGAGCCCCAACCAGGGAGATGGGGAGCAATAACCACTCCCACTCAGTATGCTTGGTTCGCACTCTGATAACATATTGGAGCTTGACCACAGGAGCAACTTTGGACAGTTTCTGAGAGATTGTTATTGACCATTCACAATACACAACTTAGTAGATGATTACGTCGACGTGTCTAGTACCATTATTGGATATCACATTGGAGACTGAGCGTAAATGAATAACACGATACCACCTCAGTGTCCATGATCGTGACCCACCAGCCAACTCAATTCAATTCACGTTCTTCATCGTCAACGTCAAACATGCCAGTCCTGTGATGTCTTACACGTGATTTAAGATTGAAAAAGTACATTATAGATGAACCAGCGAGTATTTCCCGGCAAAACGCAACGCTATCAACGATTAGAAGAGTTATACTCATTACATCAGAAAATCCCTCTCCGCGCGCAGAAGCAACTACTGAAAATCAACTCTCTTTTCCGTCATTAGCCACATACTCCCACATGAAATATTGGCTCACCTACCATATTATGTGCGGCATCATATACAACGTGACATTTCTTCTTCATTGGAGATCGAAGAAAATAAGTAAAATGAGGAAATCCCATAACTATCTCCTTTCCGCACTTTCGTCGTCGGCGCTGAAACCAACCGGACGCGCGATACTTCATCGTCTTCAAAACGCAGTCAGAAGTCCCACTGACAAATACCGATTTGAGTACAAATCCCGGCGTTCCACGATTGATGCAGTAGCGTGTGTGGTCCATTTCGTTGCAAAACCTCTCCACGACTCGTGTAGAACAGTTAGGTGTGTTTTTCTCGATTACACATCAGCGTTTGAAATCTTTAAATTGCAACAAACAACTAACCGGCTTCTCGGGAGGAACATAATGTATCGAAGTTGGAAGAAAAGATTCCAGACCTCTCTTAAGTAATGTCGGTGTTCTTCAGGGAACTTTTTTCCCCAAATTTATTCTCTACCTACATTAGTGACTTAAATGTAACCCATTCAGCTCATCCATTCAAGTAGGCCAACGAGGTTGTTTTAGCTCGGTCGGTCTCCCAGCTTTCCGATTTGGATGAGTTTCATGAAAATCTTGCGCATTTCCAAAACTTTTCTCAGACGTTTGGTCTTCTGTTGAATGGTACCAAATGTCAAGAGTGCATTTTTTTCTGCTGGCAATTGCGTTCTGTGGAAGACAACACCACTATTACCTCTACTCCCCTTGCACATGTACACCATGTGAAATATTTTGGTACAACTTTAAAAGAGAACTTGCACTGTTCTTCACACACTGAAATTACTGTTGGGAAATTGAGTCCATGGTTACTTCAAATACATAAAGTATAACAGTACAGTACTTCGAAGTTCGTTATTTCTTCCTTCATACACTAGAGTATACTTCCCATGATTTTATATTGTTTTCTCGTAATTACCCCCAGTCTGATAAAAAAGGACTACATCACTCTTCGTAGAGATCTGCGCACGATCAGTCGTATTTATGGCATAGTCTTCAGACTTCATATCAGACCTATGTGATGAGCATATAATGACATCAATTTCATTTCTCGAAAAACTCATCAATGTCTGTTCACGTCCACTGTTCTGCGACCTTTCTCTTAACCAATCCCATCCAGGTTTCGACTCCTTCCTTCCTAATTATCATTGCACGAAAATTCCGTAGTTCTATACCTTGCTCGTGAGGTTCTATCTGAACTGTTAATCCGTTTTGGAGCGTAGAACTTCTTTTCATTTTTTCCCGCAGCTAAAAATCACCACAAAAACGTTTTCAAACCAGTGTCATGATTATCATTAGCTGGAACGTTCTTATCCTTACGTTTTGTTCCACTACGAAATGATAAACGTTCACTTATGGTGTATTCAAATACGCTAAGCAGAGTCTGACTGGATACGGGTCGTCAATCCGACCTGCTAGAGGTCTGGCCAGGCACGGTGTGTGAACTTAGCTGGACGTTCACGCTGTATACTGAGTCATTCCATTCACAATCTGTATCTCCTACTACTCAAACCGAATAGACATTGAACTTCACCTGCACATATAGTGTTGTTGTTTCCGCTCAACATCCCATGTAATCCATCGGCTGACACACACAACATGTTCATATCAACATACAACTAAAGGACGGCTTGTCTTCTCTCACTCTGAGGCGACCTGGGAATATGTAGTGTCAGAAGGTCGAAAATCTCCCTGAAAACACGTCATCAGCAAAACTGCAGTCCCCATTCTTCCAACCCATGGAGAGGGTGTTTTGTGAAAACTAACCACTAACAAGGCCCCAATATCCCACATAGCAGTGCAATCGTGCTCATGAACCAATCAGTCCATCACATATCACTGTTTAATACCCGTCACCGCTGTTTAAAGATGGTAAGGAATGAGGCGGACGATTTCCTACTATTTTCGAGCACTGTCAATCACGAGTGTGAACATTTCAAGTTGCCTTCAATAGCAGAGACCTAATTCAAATGCCTCATATTCATCTGTAGTTTACAATCACCGCGTCAAGCAAAAGTTAGAACCCGCCTGCTAAACAAAATTGAACAGGATCCTCAGACGAATATCCAGACACTGACGGCCGAGTATCAACGACTCCGAAATCTCAAACGTTACTCCGCCACCGGCGAAAAACTTGGTCATGATTTTCCTTCTACAATGATCCGAGCTTAAATAACATCCAAAAGTATACCAACTCCAAAAGATCCCAGTTACCGCATCAGACAAACCACCAACTGCGCGCTGGAATTGAAGCAAATGGCATTTTTTAGGACAGAGAGAAAACACAAGTCGCGAGATGCAAGCGTTTCGCTTGCTCTTGTCAACCGCGGACGGAAAATGTGTCAGTATATATACATGGTAAAGTAGAGGGGTACGTGCAACAGTAAAGTAGGCACGATCGGAAGTTCATACACTACGTACGTTAGGAAGAGTGAAATCTGTAGTGTTACCGCCAAGCCGAGACCTGTGCGTGAGAAAACAATGAACGTCGAGAAGAAGCAAGTTTTATCACTTTGCCTTTGAAAGGAGATCATTTAGTCAATCAAATAAATTGTAATCTTAAGTCAGCTCTAAGGCACACATACACAGCGGTGCAGTTGCATTTGCTGCAGACGACCAAAATGTTGTTTTCAAAATCACTCAAACAGTCTTGCTGATCCCAATGTCTCATATATTGTTTATCAGTTCACTTGCAGTTGCGGTGACGTACACATTGGCAGGACGAATCGTTGTTTGACTCAACGAGCGTCAGAACACAAACCCAAATGGTTGTCAGGCTTGATGACGCAGCCTGCTGGGGCAATACACAACGACGTGAAACCGCCAGCTTCTTCGATTGCAAGACACTTGATTGCATCAGGTCACAAAGTTGACCTGACCCAGTGTTTCAAAGCATTGTTGCGCAATCCAACACCGAAACTATTAGTGTTCAGTGGAGCAATTCTAATCATGATGAATCAGCCAGCTCTCTGTGCACAAAAACGATTAACCCAAAATGTTTGTTTACCTTGGCGTTAACACGACAGACTTCACTCTTCCTAACGTACGTACTGTAAGACTTTTCGATCGTGCCTACTTTACTGTTGCACGTACCCCTCTACTTTACCATGTATATATACTGACACATTTTCCGTCCGCGGTTGACAAGAGCAAGCGAAACGCTTGCATCTCGCGACTTGTGTCTTCTCTCTGTTCTAATGAATCGGTTGAGGGGGGGGGGGGGGGGGCCAATGTTTCAAATGGCATTTTGTCTGTTTCTGTCGGTTCAGGAAACATACTCGTGAGAGATGCCATGATCTAGGTAATATAGAGGATCACTACCCAATCAATCACCCTACCAAGTGTCATGTCAACCAGAAGCAAAAGACGTCCCTGATACATCCATCATCCAACCCGCGTCCTAGTTCACAGTTCATCATCGCTGTCTTCAATACTGCATTCGAAGCCACAAGAAAACACATTGTTATTGATACTAATGACACACTGGTACGTCTTCAGCTAGATATGGCATCAGATATCACATTAATTTCTAAACATGATTGGGACATCATCGGACAGGCTCGAACAATCAAACCAAAGAAGAGGACAAAGAACGTTTCCGGAGGAAAGTTACTCCTCACTAGTGAGCTAGACTGTGATGTTACTTTTGATGATATTCAGTCTACGGGTACCTGTTATCTCACCAACCGCCCACATCTGAATCTCCTTGGGCTCGACTGGACTGAAAAATTTCACCTCCCCGACGTACCACTCAACCATGTCTGCAATAGTGTGAAGCTGTCATCACAAAATACTCGAACCTCCGATCACACGGCTACCGAATTGACATCAAGTCTACGATGGAAATTGGGCTGTTCTTGAAGATGGTCTCGGGTGCTGCACAAAGACAAAAGCCCTTCTGTGTCTGCTTTCTGCCGCAAAACCTGTCTTCCGACCAAAATGATCATTTCCATACGCTGCTCTCCCGATGGTCAACCAGGAACTTAAAGGCCTTCAACAAGAGATTGTGCTACGACCTGTGAGCTATTCCGCATGGGCCACGCTAATTGTCGTAGTCAAGATACGTAATGGAAAAGTTCGACTATGTGCAGCCATGGATATGCATCGATACCCGCTACCCGTTCCAGAGGACTCAGATGCAAGACTTAATGGTGGGAAATTTTGCACAGCTGGATTTCTCGGACGCGTGGAGGTAGATGAAGACTCAAGGGAACTGCTCACAATCAACACTCACTGCGGATTGTTCCAGTTCACTGGTTTGCCTTTTGGTGTGAAGACGGCTCCTGCCATGGACACCATGGTGGCTGGAACTGAGGGAGCTGATACCTATCTAGACGATACCATCGTCACAAACTGGAATCCAAGCGAATCGTCACAATGTTTGGAAACGATAATCAGTCGCATTCAAGGCTACGGGTTCCGACTACGTTTCGATAAATGCACTTTCACCATGCCATTTGTGAAATCCATCGGTTTCATCGTTCTTTTTTCATTACATGCTGGCGCATGAGTGCAGTGGACCACGACCATGACGGTCGCCGTCCAGACGCATTAAACATCGAAGGCATCAAACAAATACCCCCACCGAACGATGTGACTACATTACGACCTTGGCAGTCATGCGGAAAACAGTGTTTATCTAATGGCATTCCAATACATTCTTCTCATGAGATCAATCATGAGAGTTCAATTCAGTGAATTTCAAGCTGGATGTATTTACTATCTGATAAACGACGTGACAAGATTGAGAATTACCATAAAAGGCCGAGTGACAATAAAGAAATAAGAAACTCGCAAGCTGGAAAGTGGCATAATCTGAAAATTTACCACACCCACAAAAAAGAAGAAACGTCGAAGCGGTTCAAAATGGGATAGTGTATTTACAAGGTCTGCAAAAGCATTCACAGATGAACAGGGGATAGCTGGGCGGAAGGCCTCGAACGAACGAAGAGATCAGGTCACTTAATCCCGGCGCCTGGGACAGAAACAGTCGTCGCAGACCGCATAACACGAGTGTCGGGAGTCAGGAAGGGACCGGGTGATTGCATGACCAAACCAACCGAGGTAAATGAGGTTTGATCTCTTTGGCGAGGCACAAAAAGCAACTATAATTTTGGTAGTACTACTGTGTCGCTTCCTGTTCTGTTGGATATGACTAAAACAAGATATTTCAACTACTCTGTCTATCGGCTTAAGAAAGCCGCGGGACACAGGCAAACGAGCTGGCACACGTGCACACGCGTGCATACTCAGAATCACGAGGGATGAATGAGTGAGCAAAGAGAGATGGGATAAACGATGGAAAGTTTTAGAAGAGTGCGTTCAGAACAAAACAGTTGAACAGATGCGGTCTAGACAACAGTCTACGTGTGTCACCACCAAGTCAGTCAACGAGATCTGCACACCGACAGTCCTTGTTCTCAAGGGAAAATCACCCGGTTTTTTTTAACGCCCATTTGCCTCTCCGAAGATCCTCCTTCACTTTGTATTGCATCAGTTCCATACAGGCGGATGCGTCTTCAAGGCTGTTGTGACCACAGTCTTTGTATGTATGTATCCGAATGCATGCACAGGGAATGGAGGACAATAGAGGAAATAGAAGCTGAAATGTATTCTAATAAAGTACAGTGTTTCCCTAATGCGACAATATTAATGGGACATTGGTGCAACTGAGTCATAAACAGCTTGATTTCAGCTAAAAGAATTGATTTACAGGAACGGAGACAGATAAGGATAATTAACTGAATGTGTGACATGAGAATTTTACCGAAGGACTTCAATCACAATCACAAACACAAAACGTCTGTTAATACCTGCCACGATAAACGAAATACAGAAATGTATGAGCAGGAAGAAGAAGAACACTTAAAACAATGTCAAGATGAGCAACAAGAGAAAACAATCTTAACAAGGTCGGTAGCAATCAAGTGGTGTGAGCGCTTAATATCTCGAACGTAAGAGGTTCGAACCCCGGCACCGCCGGTAACTTATGTGGTAGATAACAGTTATCTGACGCCCGGCTCCTTGTTGTGCTTAACCCATTGGTTCCCCAGTGCTCCGAGATTCAGGGTCAGGTAGGTTGGGGTTTATCATTTCACAGTACAATTGACCTATAGAATGTGTTCTTTCCTTTGCCGTGATGAACAAGAATGTAGTGAAAGAAAATCGCCGTCATTAAATGACCGACTGAAGGAAACCCATGCAGATGTCACGAAAATATGTCGACAGTAAAGTCTTACGGTTGATGCAAAGTACCACGTAACAGAATAGCTCCCCTGCTGTTTCGTTCGGCACGCCCGATGATGTCCTTGTTTAATATAAGTGTATCAGTGACACTGCTGGTTAATGACTTGTCTGAAACACCAAAGTGCGTTCGAAACCCTGAAAATCATCCGAAGGACGTAGGAACCTGGGCGCTGTCTTTCAATGGGCGTAAAATCCCGTTTGAACACACAGTATCAGAAGAGAATTTGGATGGAGAAACAAAAGACAAGTCTCCCAACAAGCCAAATATCTGACCTATTTCATACGTGCGGATCAAACAGAAGACAAGACTACCGATTTGAAAAAGAAAACATTTTATCCCAGTGTTGCTCGAATCCGGTGAGATCAAGTGTGTGGCTTCCGTAGCGAGAGCTAGTTGAGTTATGCACAAGATCAAAGCCAATCGAATCAGAGCCGAAGACGGGCACGGAACAAAAAACCGTCATATTAACCTCAGCGCGGAGGAGAAAGGTAGACAACCTAAGCCAATGACTATTGATTCGCACCCGGGTACTTTATACAAAGGAGCAATTAAAACACGAGGATGGTGATCGATAAAACGTTTTACAAACAGGTTCGGTTCGATTCCGGGTCGCAGCGTTGGACTTTTGGATGTGAAAAAAGTAAGTGGATTTTCTATTATACAAGATTCAGACTCCTCGTGCTAATAATACATTCTAGGAATTACCTCCTTGTTGAATGATGCGATGCAAATATTCCCCGACCAAATTTCGGAGGGCACGTTTCTTCGGTGGCCCGAGCCGATGCGGAAACACGATCGAGGTGTCGACCACTTTGGAATGGATCAGTTTCAGCGCGGTCAAGTCCGATTCCAGACTGTGCCCGATCAGGATAGAATCGGAGTCGAACAAATGTAACAGTTTGGCTTGCACATCTGTGATATGCATTTCAGCCGACTCGACATCCGCTTGAGTCAGACCGGAGAAACGGGTGTTACAGTCGAGTACCATATGATCGGGTCGAACTATACAGTCCATAACCGTGCGAAATCGGGAGTCCACAATGGTGCATCGAGCCAATTCACATCCAGCTGTGGTATAGACCATTTCACAATCCAGCGCGTAAATGTTCACCGATGTCTGCTCCGAACTGGCCTCGTCATCATCAACTGCACCCTGGTTCAAACTGGACGGAAGTGCCGGGAGCGTGGTAACAAAACCCTCAGTGTCCAACCACTTGTTTGCTTCGTGCACATGTCCCGTGGGACAGATCTGACAACCGGGTTGACCAACTTCACCTTGACAACAAGGGTAGCGTAAATCGATACCTAAACCGGGGGCTGTGGAGAAAAGGTGAGATGATTATGCAAAGATCCGTAATTATTGGTGAAACAAAAAGAGGAAGACAGAATAGAAATAAACGAGTTTCGTCGATCGCAAGCTGGCAGTATTCTTATTGCATGCTTGTGCATGAGTGCGGTCGAAGGGGTTTGCCCCATAGCCTCAAAGGCCCACTATACTATAATCTTTAGCTGGAAAACGGACCCCGAGACTTGGAGTGCTGGAGAACCACATATGGCTCCAATAGGTCAAGCGTGATAACGAGCCGGACGACAGTGGATTATTGTCTACATTCAGAGTGACAGATGGTGGTTGGATGGAAGCAGTTAACCTCCGATGAACTAAGCAAAAGCTCTAAACCGTTGGACCACTGCCGAAAATAGTATATGGATATAGATGTACAACGCAAAAATACACTGTTTACTGGAGTTCTATCTCATGAAAAATATTATATTCATTAAAACCGCCACGGAAGCAAAAAATATATATAACGATTCAATGAAGAAAATTGAAGATCCCTCTAGTTTTAGGAACTAAATACATATTTATCTAACTTTCACCATTCCCAGTCAAAGAACCAACAATCAGGAATCAAACTCGTTCAAATGTGGAAACTGTCAATGGTAGAAAACAACAACCGTGATTCCACTCTAACGAACTTTAACCAATGCAGACCCGTTTGATTGCGGCCCACCTGTGAGTTGTCGTGCGACAAACAGTCATGACCTGCCTCTGAAGGGTGAAAACTTCATCCACTATACCGAGTATACACCTCTGACTTGTGCATCGGTTGTAGGAGGGGATCATGGCAACTAACTCGGTAGATCCAACAACTCCAGTACATATGATAGAGTCTTCTGGATGACTCACTCTTTCACCCCTATGTGCTCTTCGAGACAGACAGAGGAAGTGAAAGTCCAAAAAACATGACTTAGAACTACCTCAACACCGCTTTCGTCATCGCTGACTCCGGAAGTCCTGCTAATTTTCGTTGCAAATGACAATACTGTGTGCTATTTCCATTGGTAAGTTCAGCCCTTGTTTAACCGAACGGTTTTTTTTTTAAATCCATCCGGTTTCCCGACGTGAAATTCCTACAACTATCGAAATCGTTTTTGATCACCTTGCAGCCGGATATGAACAAAGATTTGGACGTTTGGTTACAAAAGTGTATCTTATGTCCATGGAACAAGATTCAACGAGATACGATTTTCTTGTGAACTCACTGGCCTTACAATATCAACGCTCTCAGCTCACTATTAAAAATGATGGACGTATACTGCTTACTACCAACCTGGGGTGATCCAGGGATTTAGATCGTTCGTTTACAACGTCGGGGATCGAAAGTTCAAACCCAGCCACCGCTGGCCACTTCAGCAATAGGCAATAATCCCCTGCCGTCCGATTCACTATCACACCTGACCGACTGGGACCTTATGTGCTTCTCCAGCACTCCAAGTCTCGCGGTCTGGTTTCCGGCTATAACTAACAGCGTAGTGGGCCTTTGAGGCTATAGGGTAAACCCCTTCGGCTACATTCATGCGCAAGCATGCAATATGTGTATATTCACCCAGCCCCTACTGGGTCCAGGATTAAATTTGGCACACTCTACCACTAGGCTATTCAAGCTGGCACTATAATCAGTATATTTCGCACCACTGGCTTTGAATGTGAACAACTCGTGACCAGCACAGCAATCGACCCTTAAGATGCACACCGTCTCAGTAACACAAGTGCTCACGTGTGTGTGAATCACAGTGATGTAATCCCGAGCTTCTCAACATCTTTCGGCATTCGCAATCACATATGTGATATCATACCATACGGTAAAAACCCGTAAATACATTCGTCCTACTAAGATAGTAAGACATTTAAGCCCGTTTCTCCGCACACACGTTCTGATTCACGTGCCTACATATGCATCAGATAATTAGGTGAAAACATCGGCAGTCTATCGATCCGACATATTCACACATCCACGCGCACTGCGACTTACACATACATGCTTTGTGACACAGTGCCCATGCCTCATTCCAGATCGTGGACAAGCGCAGACACACGTTGACACACACCGGATATATAAGACATGCACACAACATACTGCTACCCACCGAACGTGACGCATCGACTCAGCTTTTCCTGGGCTCGCTCGATCAGGCGGTCGATGCGACTCTACAAATAACCCAACTCACCATCAATGACCTTTTAAACAGTGTTCTAAATACTACTCATGAACCTGACGATCACTCCTCTATGTGCTTAACCAATTTTTTTACATTTCTTTCGTTTCCCCTGGCATGCCCTTGAAGCCGTACAAATGACGAATGGAATGTGGATCAAAAAGCGAACGATCATGTCTCAGCACGAGAACAGTGAAACTACAAGTAGCATGACGCTGTATCTGGATAACAGGACAAAAGTTCCCCGGAAGCACACGACCGGTTCCACGGTTGTTGTCGCACATCAGGCGTATCAAATGCTCTCCTGACCAGTCATCTTTTACTAACTTACTTTTACGCGACCATCTCCTACTGAAGAATGAGTCAGCTCCATGAATATCTCGTGTCATAGCTGACCATGCGCGGCGAATGGAAGCGAGTTCGGTGCAAATTGCGATCCAGTTTTTCTTCCATTGGCGAGCACCATAGACCGACCGTAAGCCTAGGCGCTTTACATCTTGCTCGACAGTGTTGAGCCGGACAAAAAGGCGACAGCGTTATACAGAACAGGGTTCAAACGGAATGTTTGTCTGATTAGTTCCATCTCGGGACGCCGTAGGACATGACCCAGCCACCGCAGTCGACCACATTGGAGGAAGTCCGAGAGTTCGACAATTTCACAGTAGCGTCTCCTAACTTCATCGTTGGATACTCGGTCGTGCAAACTTATTTTCCAAATGCGTTGCAAGCACCAGTGACCAAATACCTTCAGCTTTCCAGTATTCTCGGCTCTTAATAGCCAGATTTCGCAGCCGTAGCAGAGTACGGGGCGTATAGCGGCACGGTAGATACGCACCTTGGTCCAAAGGCTGATTTCACTGCGGATCCACAACCCCCGTCGAGGCTGGAAAGATGCTTTCCTGGCTTCGTCTATTCGGATTATTAATTCATCCTTCGCCTGACCGTTGTTCGGAAGCAGTGTAGAGCCTAGATGCTTGATGATGGAACACATTCGATCAGTTGGTCACTGATGGACTTTCACTTTCGATGAGGGTTCAGGTGATACTTACCACGGAATCACAGACGTTGACACACGAGTAACTACACTAGCGCGCGGTCAACTACACTGACCCTCGAAGTATTCAACCCAACGGTCCGGTCCTTGCTACTTTCCATGAATAGGCTCTCCATTTCTATCGCACATCGTCTCACTGATCAAGGTTCGCCGTCCACCGGCGTCCCAAATAAGTTTGAACAGTCTTTCACTGTTACCTGGAGCAGTTGCTACTTCCATTTCTTCGGCTACCTTGACCCACCAATTTTTGCGATCCTTCTTGAGGCTTTTCGTAAATTGGTTTTGCAGATTATTCATTTCCTTACAGACCGAGCGCTGACGCTTTTGCTCCATTAGAATGACCGACTCTCGAGAAATGCACTGTCTTCGATGGATATCGGATCGAAGACCACGTGCATCGCCTGTTTGATATGGTCCCATTGCTCATCTACATTACTGTTCGTCGTAGATCCCAGGTACGACTAACCGGGCTTGCAGTTAGCGTCGATTACTACGGAGCTGGAGCGATAATCGCAACAGAATTAATGCATCGCCCGACTAGACGTATGTGGACCAGTAGAATCTGTAGTTCTGAACAGAACTGCGCCACCGGTAGCTTACTACGACATGATCGATCTGACTCAGAATACCTGTAGAGCTAGAGCACATGACATTGCACGACGCGAGCTGTGTACTGGACAGGAGTAACCGATTGTTTGCACAAAACTGGAGAAGCCTATCCCCGTTGTCTGTGCGCTGAGCGGGTGAAGCACGACGCCCATCTAAAGAAGCTTCTGACGCACTAAGTTTGCCAACTTTTGCATTAAAATCACCAGATAGCATTACAGTATTAGAGATTTCACTCCTGAGCACGACAGTGGTGAGTACATCATAAAAATCATCTTTCTGTGTGTCAGAGCTGCAGCCTGTTGCAGCCTCTGCCGACATCTCAAACAAATTGCACTTAACACAGCTATCCTT
This sequence comes from Fasciola hepatica, assembly GCA_948099385.1. Taxonomy (NCBI): domain Eukaryota; kingdom Metazoa; phylum Platyhelminthes; class Trematoda; order Plagiorchiida; family Fasciolidae; genus Fasciola; species Fasciola hepatica. The sequence goes on along the minus strand of CANUEZ040000102.1, from coordinate 6,489,601 downwards.
TCGAACACCAACTGACCCCCGGAGTCTTACACCACATAAACGACTATTAACCGATATCCAGTCTGAAAGGTCAACCTCAGCCTTGTCAGACAGGATTATTCATTCCTATTCATTTCCGCAGCTCTAACTACTTCATCTCCTGAAGTGCGCAGGAAATACCTCGATGAGATACCAGGAACAATTAGTTGAATCACACTGCTCGAATTCTGGATACGCGTTTCGCTTACGCAACAGACATCAATCGTTTGAGAATCTATTGTGAGTGCTAGGCCCGCCTGCTGACCGGTCTGCATGAGTGTACGCATGTTGAACCAGTCGAGATTCAGAGGTTAACGAGGCTTAAGAAAATGCGATTTACAAGACAGAGGGCTATTCACGACACTATCTAACAGGGGACCGTTGCGAGTATCGGCCGTAATACCAGCGGGAAAATTATGGGTGGACAGACGGGACAAAGAGATGTGGTTAGGGACACAACACAAAGGTTGAGTAAGAGAGGGAACTTGTGGCGGCGCTCCAGTGTTTGACGTCGTGTGAAAATTTGCTCCACACAGCGTCTACCACGGCGGAAACCCCTTTGGTTCGGTCGGGCGATGTGGTCTCTCAAAAGAGAAGCGGTTGAGTAGCAGCATACACAATATCTTTGGAGCCATTTCGATCAGGCTGATCCCCCTGTAGTTCTCGCACACCGATTTATTCCCTTTCTTTGGGATGGACAGCAGAACGGACGTGCCTCAATCAGTCGGAAAGGCTTCTTCTCACTATATGGAGCCAAACAGGGTGTGTAATCTGTCGACCAACGACGACAGGCAGCACTTGTAGACTTCAGGTGGAGTTCCGTCTTCTTCAACAGCTTCTATGTTCTTCAGTTGATTGATGACTGTGGCCATTCCAGTTGTGCTCGGTGGAGCCCAACTAACATCGTACGGCTCCGCAATAAGTGAGGGTTGTAGGGCCGTCGTGTGGTCTGATGATCGGTTGAAAAAGCGATCGAAGTGCTCTACCCATCGCTCTACTTTTCTTTTCTGCTCAGGTATGAGTTGACCGGTTCTGTCACGCAGGAGAGACTCTTGATGGGTACTCTACCCGACGCGTTGCGAATGAGGTGGAACAGCTTGCCGAAGTCACCGATCTCTGCTGCAATCTCCATTTTTCAGATACTTCAATCCAGTACTGCTTATGATCAGTCCTAGCAGAGCGCAAGGCCTCACGTTGCAATCTGTAGCGTTTGGCACTTCCTGATATCCTGGTTTCGTGTACTTCAGCCGACAGTTGAAGTATGCCCTCAGAGGTTTAGTCTTTCAGACGTCCTTTGGTTTTCCATAGTTATTTTGAGGCAGCTTCTCTAACCGTCGATTTGACTATCTTTCAATTGTTCTTCCGCAGTTGAATCCGGTGATAAGTTAATTATTGTGGGTAATCGGGTGGCGATCGCGCTTAACAGCGCTTGGCATTTCTCTGGCATTTCCAGGGCTGTGACGTTTATGCGGGTCGGTGGAGAGGCCTTAAGGCACATAGATAAATGGATTCTGAAGTATGCACGAACAAAAACATCGTCTGATTCGGTGGCGTTCCGCGTCACTGCGCCGCGGTATGCTCGACAGTCTTTTACAGATGCGGCCCAACGAGACTTCGCTAGGATATGGTTCCTTTAATGAGAATCACGACCGTCGTTGGAGCAACACGCCAGTAAGTGCCTTTTAGAGTGCTGGAAACGTGTGCTGCAAATGACCATTCCGTTAGAGTCGGCCAAACTGACCAGGCGGTCGCCATTCTCACAGCGTTGACCGAGGCCAAATTTCCCCAGGACATGCCGCCTTGACGAGTCCGACGGACCTGTGCGAGCGTTCCAGTCTCCGGCGATGAACAGATTGTCACTCCTCTGGACCCGATTGACTTATTCCTGGAGGCTGTCGTAGAATTCACCTTTTGTCTCGCTGTCCGCCGCATTGTTCGGAGAATAGACCACAATCACCGTTAAGTTCTTCGGGGAGCCTTTGAAATGTGCCAAAGCAAGTCTTGCTGAAATGGGCTCCCAAGCGATCATTGCACTGTTGGCTTTTTTATTAATGGCAAATGCGACGCTGTGGCGCTCGGAGGAATCTGTCGGGCAGCTATGATAAATCCAGTAATTTGCCTCTTCTCCTGGAACTTTTATGCACCGAGTGCCGGAGTTAGGTATGCGGGCTTCTGATAGACAAGCTACGTCGATGTTGTAGTTGTTCAGTGTCCTCGTTGTGAGGCTCTAGCTGCCCACGTCTAGTAGTGTCCGTACATTCCAAAAAGCTATTTAAGCCTGTTTCCTGCAGTTGAGCATTCCAGGTTGTTGTCTGGATACCTCGACCGCTGAAGCACGAGGAGCGTCGCTTACCGGGGACGCCGCAGCCTGATCAGAGTGCATGTTTTTAAAATTATTCATAGAGATTCACGGGAACATGGTAGAAGGCGGTGTCTCCAGCACCGCTCGGCGAAATAATCCAACCGGACAGATGGGTACAATATACTTCGCATTAATAATAATACGTCAGGACAGAATGATATTCCGCGTGTAGAGCAAAGACAAATTACTTTGATTGAAAAACGGCCTTGAGAATTTTTTACCCGCAGCAACCGACACGTCGGCTGGTTATAATTCTTCCACCGACGATACCTTCCCATTGATATTACATTTTCCTTCTCCAAAGGTAAAAATATTCCTATCACACAAGCACTGTATACATCAAAAGCCTGCAATCACAAGGACTCCAAGCAGGCAGGTCGGGAATACCAAAATGCATAACATCGAAACGGATCGGTATGGTCAGGTTCGCGTCTGAAACCCGGAAAAGTTCTTGCACCAGAAGCGATCTAATACTACGAAAGTAATATGTGTGAATTGTAGTACGGTATTGGGCTTTGACATTGTGCCACCCATTTGCCCCAGATTCACGCGGACACGTACAGTCTACGCGAGGTTCCCAAAACCCGTACTTACAACTTTGGTAAGGTTACTCAACACAATAAAAACCCTTTTCATTCATTCACGTGCGACAGTGTAGTGATGCACGCGACTGCAACTAGTGAGTAGATTCGTTCTACAAGCTTTCCTGTCGTTTAGTAGTTACTGGCGATCGTTTAATAGTCATCGACGCTCGTTCAGTGGACCCTGGCGGTATATTAGCCACCACAGCCCGAAGCGCAGTTACCAAACCTTTTGGACACACTCATACTGCACAAGGTCAAATCATGTATGAGTTATGAGTACCAGTTGCGAGACTTCGTAACCTTGTGTGAGTCACGTGAACGGCCGGGCGCTCGATCCACATTTGATCACGACCACTTTTCAAGCCACCAGATGAATGAGTCCTCCAACATTCGCAGAATTCCCGTAGGAGGAAATTGAGATAACCAACCTAAGCGAACCGGTGAATATTGATTCGCACCGGAAGCGGAAAATAATTAGTGATCAAGACCGCAGAAGAATTGTCCGGTGTACAAGCAAAGGTGAAGATCTAAAACTTCTTTCCTACCACATTGGAATTAACGTAAAAACCTGCATAGCCATCCCCAAACGAGATATCAAATCTGGCCTTAAAAGAGGAGTTGTAAAACGTAAGCTTCCCGATGAATTTGTAATGGGACTGTGCTTATTGGTAGGGGGAATCCCACAATCACTGAGTGGTATGAAGAGAAACATAGGAACTGATACACCCAAATCTACTGATTAGTTTATCCTCCATTGATCGTCTTCCTGGTGGCTGCGGTTACACCACGAAGAAACTGTTCATCCGATCGAGCGAATCAGGGCTGATGTCAAAGAGAGACGAGTTCAATACGCGACGTAGTTACAAGTGCTTGGTAGCACCCTTTGACGTTTTTACATAGATAAGACCAATTACAACATAAGGTGGTCGCGGGCACGACGACGATCAGTGAAGGGCAAAACATGCATCAGGACGTTATCATCAAATGGAAAAGTAAACCTCAATGTTGTTGCTTGTTGTTCTGCGATCGGTATACTATAAAATGAATACCACTCCAGGATGAACGCCAGCATATTCATCAGCATTCTGGAAAAGTGCTCCCTGAAAGTATCAACTGAACAACCGAACACTGACACCGAATATCTGCTCGACAATGCTCCAGTTCACCGACGGGCGAGTGAAGTGCTGCTGATAACCGGATATGCTGTTTGGCATCTCCTTACAGTTCATTCTTTAATACGATCGAGGAGGTATTCAGTGTGTTTAAAGGAACTGAAGAAACTATCCCGATTACTTGAACATTCAATATAGCAGAAAACTTAGTCTCACTTAGTCTCACATTGGAATTATACAGGAAAACCTGCAACTTACTTGGATCTCCACTCAGAAGAACAATATCGTCCGCGTATTCTAAGTCAGACAGTTTACTGCCTCAGCAAAGATCGATGCCACTATCCTCACACGAGGATATGGTTATCTCAAGAATCAATTCAACCGCAAAATTGGAGAGGAAGAGCGAAAGAGAACAGCCCTGACGAACACCACTTTCCGTGGTGAACTTGGGTGATAGATCATCGTAAGCACGAACTCGGGGTTTCGGCTGTTCGCATACAAGCATTGGAAAAGAGAAATAAATTTTTTTAACACACCGTCCAGTGAGGGGTAGCGCTAGAGAACTGTTTGGACGACTGAGACAAACACCGGCATTCAGATCAAGAAAGACAAAAATTGTGGGCCTACGAAAGATGTGCCTGTGCTCTTAGGTTTGCCGAAGAGTGAAGTGGTCAATACAACCCTGACCCGGTCTGAAACCGGCTTGATTCTCACGCGCATACATTTCGCGGGCGCTGGATAACCGGTAGAGAACAATCCCAGTAAGCAGTTAGGATGCGATACCTACCAAGCTAATTTCTCTGTGGTTTTCAAAATAGGATCTGTCACCTTTCTTGTAAATCGGTATTTGGTAACTCGGTTTTTAGTGTCATTTCAGAGAGAGAGAGAGGAGGGATATAATAAAAGCAAGGGAATTCTCTTGACTATCATTACGTAACTGACAAGCAAGTTATTGCAGAGACAGATGCAAATACCGCGGGACTAACCGAAGTCACGCTGTTATAATCCAGAAGGCGTGCCTGGGTGAATAGGTTGTTTATTGACATCAACGTGTTCGGACATTGACAAAACAACACAAACGTTACAAACATCCTCATTTGCCAAGTGGCTGTCCTGTTCACTTGAAAACAGTCATCGTCCAACGGAGGAGCGGTCAGGTGGTTTGCAGATCGTCGCTTACCTTATTGCGCCTGGATTGCTGAACTTGGCTGTGTTCGTTAATCCACAATTGTCCATAGTTCTGTCTTCAGCAATCAACTACTCAATAAGTAGTATATACACTCACAACACTCCTCCCCCCTGACAAAAAAAAAGAAACTCCATATCCAGAGGACTGCCTTCAAGTCTTTCTCCACTCCGAGGTTCATACCTCCAATCCCGGTTCGTCATGCCAACGTTGTAGCTCACACCGGTGCACATACCGTTCTTCGTGGGCGCGCCCTATCTTATAGAGTGGGTGGTGGGCTTCCAAGATTGAATACGGCCCTCTCCACTTAGGAAGCAGCTTCCGTGATCCAGGGCCACTGCTGAGTCCCCCGAAGCGCTGCTTGTATTTTACCCGAGTGCCCACCGCAAACGAGTCTGGTTCGGTGATAATTTGCGTACGAGAGGCTTGCATTGAGCGTTCTTGAGTTTCTTTCAGGTTTTGCTGTGCTTCTGTTCTTGCTTGATGGAGTTCGACTGGTCCCATCTGAAAAGACGGCCATACGCCCACTTCGAGATCAACGGGCAATCTCGCTATCCTGCCATACATCAATTGAAACGGGGAATATTTCGTGCTGGATTGCTTGGAGGCGCGATGTGACAATAGTAATAACGGTAGTGCCTGCTCCCAATCTCCCCCTTTTGTCGCCAACCATTCCTTGATAGTGCGATTGTTCCGTTCAGTAAGACCATTGGTTTGGGGATGATACGGGGTTGTGCGTATCCTTCGGATTCCAAGTTTCTCCAGACACGTTCGAAATTCATCGCTCTCAAAACACGGACCTTGGTCGGTGATGATCGATTGTGGAACTCCATGACTGGCTACGATACGTTCCATTACGACCGTGCTGACAGTATTGGCGCGTTGATCAGGGACGCCGACAGCCTCGATCCAGCGCGTGAAATGTTCGGTCATAACCACTATATATTGATTGCCTCGATGTGACTTCGGAAATGGCCCCATCAGATCAATGGACCACAATTCTCCTATCTCTGAAACTGGAATCGACTGTATCGGACACTGAGCTGCGCGGGAATCGGACTTGAAAAGTTGGCATCGCTCGCAGGCCAAGACCTGGTTCATCACATCGTTTCGCATATTTGGCCAATATGCTCTTTGCTGCAGTAAGTCAAACGTTCGGCTGTGGCCTGAGTGGGCCATCTCGTGACACTCTTTGATTAGTTGGTTGCGCATGTTTTCAGGCACGACGACTACCGACCCTTTTGACCCGGACCGCCGCTTCATGAGCACCCCTGCGGCACTCAGGTGGAGCTGCTTCCAGGTTGGTCGCCACAGGCGCTGTTCATCTTTTGTTAGCAGCGTCTCCCCACTTGCCAGTGCTTGCATTACTTTCGTCAGTTGCCGATCTTGTCGTTGTTGATTTACCAGTCTCTGAGGATCTTGCTCCAGTTGCAGCATGTTGACTCCAGTAAGAACTTTAATATCAGGCTGTGTTTCTTCAGGACGGGACAGAACATCGGCCATGTGATTGTCTGTGCCCGCAACATGATTAATGGTAAAGTCAAATTCCTGGAGACGAATTGTCCATCGGGCCAGTTTGCCTCGAGGATCCTTTGTTGTCTTGATCCACTCCAACGGTTTGTGATCAGTCTCAATATGAAACCGTTGACCTAGCAGATATGGTCGCCATTTTTCCAAAGCCCATACGATAGCTAAACATTCCTTTTCAGTTGTAGAATATTTCCTCTCAGCTGGCGTGAGCACTCTGCTCGCGTATTCCACCACACCACTCATCTGCTTTAGCACTGCTCCGATACCTACGTCGCTGGCATCTGTACTGACCGTGAACGGCTCACCAACGACCGGCAGCTGCAGCGTGAGCTGTTCGTTCGACATGGTACGTTGGATTTGGCAGAAAGCCTGATTCGCCTCCGGGCTCCATTTAAATTTGTGCTCCCTCTTGAGAAGGGCGTATAGAGGCTCCACGATAGATGTGAAATTTTTCACAAATCGACTGTAGTATGCAGCGCAACCCAGGAACCGTCTCAATGATCTTTTAGAGGTCGGTATTGGAAATTCCCTCAGTTTCAGGATTTTCTCGGGAAGAGGTCGTAGTTCCCCGTTGCCTACCTTGTGACCCAGAAGAGTGACCATCGATCTTCCTATCTGAGACTTTGGTCCGTTTATTCTCAGCCCTGCTTCCTTCACGCGCCTCAACAAGTTCTCCAAATGTACAATATGTTCGTTTACCGTCTGACTGTAGATCACGATATCGTCTCCATAGACAGTGACGTTTGTTAGTCCTGCCAACAACTTAAGCATTAGAAGACGAAAGGTAAACGGCGCCCCTGATAGACCGAATGGCATCCTCAGAAAACGGTATTGCTTGTCCCCGACCGTGAATGCTGTTTTGTCTTGATCCTCCTTCTTTATTGGAACTTGCCAGTATCCTGACCGCAGGTCGATCACCGAAAATATTGTGGCTGCTTGCAATTTATCGAATATCTCTGCTACCGAAGGCACCGGCACCGGCTTGTGTATGGTTACATCGTTTACACGTCGAAAATCAACGCAAAAGCGGAATTTTCCATTGGGCTTTCTAACGAGTAGCACAGGGGAGTTATACATGCTTCGCGCTTCTTCGATAACTCCTTCTTCTAGCATATTGTTCACTTGTCGCTTTACCTCATCCTCCAGATGGACGGGAATACGACGAGGTCCATACGGTCGAAAGGCCTTAGGCTTTGTAGGTATTTCGTGTTCCACCCAGTCACAAAACCCGTGCGGGTCTTCATCCGTCGTAAACAGCTCCGAGAATTCTTGTATGGTCGGTTGAAACGCTGGGTTCACACTGCTGCATATTTGGTTTGTATTGGACCCGCATGTCTGTTTGGATGGTTGACGAACAATTGGTATTGAGCCAAACTTCGTGCTCAGCCGATATTCTTTTAGATCAATCACCGCATTCAATGTCCGCAAGAGATCGGCGCCCAGTATTGTTTCGTTGGTGTCGTGTGATATTATGAACGCATGCATCAGGGTCCTATCGTTTATTCGAACCGTCCTTCGGGCCGTTCCGTCTATATTCAGTGTGTGTCCTCCCACCGTTCTGACTTCCATGGCACATGACTGCACCTTCTCCCCTGGCAAACGCCTGGTCAACGAAACCGCCGCACCCGTATCTATCAAACAGACTTCACTAAGCCCGTTAATCTCGACCTGTGCTCGAATAGCCCCTCGATCTACCGCCCCGATAGCGACCTGCTTTCGAAAACACGGTAGGTAGGATTTCAACTCTCTATTTCTTACGTCATGCTGCTGGCGTTTGCGGCATTGACGCCAAAAGTGTCCCACTTTTCCGCAGTAGAAACACCGAGCTTGACTCGGTTTGCTTGCAGTTGCCGGTCTCAACTTCTTGTGAAAAGCCATCCGTGATATTTCTTCAATGCACTCGTTCTCCGTTCTCGAGTCTTCTGCGTTTGACACATTTGCCACGGTCGTGTCGGGATTGGGTAATTCACGGACTGACTCCGCCAACTGTAAAATATCCATCTTACGCCCGACGCGTACGATACGTATTCGGTCTTGCATGGGCTCTGGCAAGCTGTCCACAAAGCGGTCCGCTAGCAGCTGAGCGCGTGCCTCTCTGTCCAGCGTGGGCAACGCGCGATCAAGGAGTGATCGGAGCGCGACGGCATGCACCAAGGGGTCCGCGCCAACTCCAAACTGGGCTGCCTTGAATTGCCGCATTGCCTCCTGACGGTCGGCCGGGGTATCGAATCCCGCAATCAGTGCGTCCTTGACGGCGGCCCACTCCATCTTCTCCGGGCCCTTTCGCGCCTCATCCAGCACCGCCCGCGCCCTGCCCTTGAGAAGCGCTCGAAGGGCTGCCAACTTACCCCGGTCCGACCGAATCCCCGAGAGCTCCATCAGGTCCTCAAACTCCTCCAGGAAGCTCCGTATGTCCCCGTCTTCGAAGGGCTGCGGCCACGGGATCTTCATCCTGGTCACGGCACCAAATGTTATAATCCAGAAGGCGTGCCTGGGTGAATAGGTTGTTTATTGACATCAACGTGTTCGGACATTGACAAAACAACACAAACGTTACAAACATCCTCATTTGCCAAGTGGCTGTCCTGTTCACTTGAAAACAGTCATCGTCCAACGGAGGAGCGGTCAGGTGGTTTGCAGATCGTCGCTTACCTTATTGCGCCTGGATTGCTGAACTTGGCTGTGTTCGTTAATCCACAATTGTCCATAGTTCTGTCTTCAGCAATCAACTACTCAATAAGTAGTATATACACTCACAACAACGCTGTGCTCTCCCGTCTATTAATCAACCGGTTTCCGGAGTTCGTGTTCATTTAATCAAACTCTCTTATCGTGTTGGTTACGATCCCCACTGTTTTCATTGTCGCTTAACGTTCACGTATTCGGAAGTGGGGTGGCGCAGTGGTAACACACGCGCCTTCGGGGTGAAAATGTCAGAGTTCAAAACCTGGTTGCGGTGGCGTATATGCACCACTGATGAGCTCAAACAAGAGCGTCTGGGCTGACCGGATGACCTGCGGTTTGTGCGTGATATTTGGAGTCCAAAGTACGGTCAGCCAAGCAAAGTTCATGCATTCGTAATCATGATTCATTCGCGTGGTCGTCTGTTCAATGAACCTTTGTGTTGTTCGCTTGTCAGGGCCATCTTTGCTCTTTTCCTTCCCTCCACCCTTGTGTCCCGTGACTGGAACTGCTGTTCCATACGGATTAATATATATATATATATATATATATATATATATATATATATATATATATATATATATATATATATATATGGAATAAGGAGATCATCGCACAAGTTACCTCATTGTATTCATTTCACTGGCGCTATGAACCACGTCGTGTTCACGATTAGTCCGAATACAAATCGCGTTTGCTGCCTGCCAGTAATTTCGTTAACGGGGTAGATTGAGCAAGTTAGAAAATAGTTGGTCGTGCAACAACACAAGGATTAGAAACAAAGACAAATCCAAGGTGATGAGAAAACAAACTTACTCCGAAGTTTGACCGGACGACTCCAGTGATAAACACACTTCTGACTGGCCACCGCATTGCCATATTCGTCCACGATGAAGCGGGCGCCGCATCGGTTACAAATTCGCTCGTTCTCTGCAGGATTCGCGAAAATATATAAAATAGGCAGACAAAGTTATTTTCTAATAGATTAACTGGAACTAGCAACTTCCAGCTGCTGTTGCTTCTGTGCCGCAGCCGGTCCATTTCGGATTTGCTAGTCCTTCAATGGCTATGGTCGTTTTTCAGACACATTCTACCGTTGTTGGATGGTAAATCAATGAAACACGAGAATATCATACTTTATTTCTAACTGTTAAACATGCCGTATGTTAGTGACACAATAACGGTAGGTCTGAGTATGCCTTCAATTATAACTTCAGAGAATTTGAAGCTGGTCAGGCAGAGAGAGAGAGAGAGAGAGAGAGAGAGAGAGAGATGAACGCGTGCGTATACACAAATATGAGGGAGTGGAATCTGTCTTGTAGCGCATCTGTTCTGATGTTCCGATCCAAACTGGGCATCATCGTGAAAAACGCGAGTGCAGAACATGGGAGGATTGTTGGTGTTCAAACACCGATTTCTTGGGAGCATTGCTCAGATTTGGTGGGAACACCGTATCAGTAGTGCTAAGGTCAGACACAGAGTAGTAGGTAGACGAACTACATCATTAGATGGAATTGTGAGGTTGTGATCTGACTCATCATTCAACAGACGGCCTAGTCACACGAGCAGACAACACGTCAGCACCTCACCAGAATCCAGATCAAAGCGTGAGCCAACAGATTTGCGATCGACAGAGCGGCGGATCGATAAAACCAGGAAGAATTCTTTCAGATGGTGGTTGATCGTATCAAAAGTCAATCAATCAGAATAGAGGTTACTCAATGCAAATTTGAACAAATTAATCTGTGTTGCAAAGAATGGTGACAACGATTTTTCTTTCCAAATAATTTTGGAAACTGGTTTTGATTGTAGCTTAGGTTGGTGTTGTTCAACGGCTTCAGTGCGCACTGATGATATCACCTCGATTGGTGACGAAACGTTTGATACCTAAACACCAAGCTCAACGATCAGAAGCCATTGAACATTCTTTCTTCCCATATGAATGGCGTTTGCAACTTATAAGCCGAACCGATTGCAAGGCAGAAAAATCTCACTAGGGCTAGTGAGACGGATCAGAACAGAAACACCTAAACTCATCAAACTAAAGTGGTTGGGACATGTGTTGCGCGTGTGGCCCGATAGGATTCCCGGAAGCGAAATGTTCACGGGTAGTCGTTGGAAGATGGGTAAGGATGGTCAGTCCATGATATGGAGGATAGGCATGAAAAGCCTAACCCGTGAACCTGACCGTGCGGGGTGCGTTAAGCCCCCTGGATGGACTGTAATAGATCCTTCACACTAACTGCTTGTGTTGGGACCAGTATTGTTATAATCAAAATTTTCTTGGGCAACCTGATACTAACCGTATTCTTTTTCTTACTTTCTTCAAACTCCCGTTTTTTATTAGTTTCGACTGATGTTGCCGCTGAGAGATTGTAACCAATGCCGCTGTAGCCAATGCATGGTCAATGGTTATTCGACTTGGACCGAAGTGGAGTGAAAAACACTTCGGCACCACAGAAAAGCTGAAGTTTAAACAAGTCATAGTATCAATTCTAACAACTACTAACCATGGTTCTGGGTACTTTTTACCAGGAAGGAACTCACTGGAGACAAAAAGGATTGGAAGTATAAAAACAATAAGGATAGAAGCACAGACACCAAATGCCAAGTGGATAAAGAAGATCCGCGAATAAATAAATGCCGCCATATATTCCGATGTCCCTAACAGCTGAGTAAGTGTATTTCGTGGACTTCACTCAGGAGAATAAAACACGCAATACGCGAACCAGTTCACTGGTCAGGGTTCTAGGACCTTCGTTCATTTCATGCAATGGTCACCCTAAATCACCTCCCAACTCCTCAGTCTAAGATAACACAGTATTCTGAGAAAATCCATCAAGAGACATGTTCAACAAGTGCATCAAGCATCGTAGCTTGGTGGGCTTAACCGCTTGATTTAATAATTTGTCCTGTACAAACAATACTCTGAGTCTAAACCCAACATAGTGCATTCACAAAATTTGCGCAATTTTTCCTAGACATCAGTGTTGGAATGTCGACGACTTTCGTGTACGCCTCACCCTTAGCGACCACGTTTCTGATCCGTACAGAAAGTGGACTGACCCAACTTTCGCAGCTTCAACTTGATCCTTGACGACCAAGTGTCCCTTCGACCCTACAAATGACAAGAGCTAGCAAAATCTAGACACACCTTCCATATACGTCATGAAAATTCATCGAACACCAGACGTACAGGTAAAAACTCGACTATCTGGATAGGAAAAAATTACCTGCATGATTTGTAGTCTTTCCTATAACCGTAAGATTAAGTGCTGGGCTGATTTCGTACAGGATTGTGCTAACGGTAACTTACTGTGATGTGATTGTCAGTCACCCCGTAAAATCAGATCGCCACGTCTCTGTGAGTCTCAAACTTGTGTCTGACAGGAACAATCGGTACAGTACGCAAAACTGAAAATGTCCACCGCCATTATCTATTCGGTGAACGGATAAGGTATGAGGGCTGGATTACGATATACTCAAGTTTTTAATTTGCGCACTAGCATCACCGGAGACGAAGGCAATATTAGAGCCTTCATTCCTGTGGAAAACATTAACAGAATCATTATCACGGCAACTCAATTCACTATGTCACACCCAAAGGTCCGTGATGGTCCTCAACAGTTCGCCTCACATCTGCACAGTTTATAACATCGTGAAGGTAATTGTCAACACATCACTGAGTTTATTTATTCTTTTGCTATCATCTATCCGTTTAACGGTGTTTTGCAGGTCTAAACAGCGAGAATCAGAACTGTACAGATCTGATGCGGAGAAGTTGCTTACAGAGTAGACTAGAAAGTCAAGTAGCATTTCGTCATCGCTTATGCTTGATAGGGAATTACAGGGGGCATGAAGAAGTAAATATTAGTTGTATCCGACGCACGCGCATAAGTGCACTTGGAGAGAGGTCGGCTTAAACATGGCCCACGTCCAGAGCAGTGAGCGAGAATCAACGATTATGTACAGGATTGTTATCCCGTAATTGAGTTACTCGCAGGTAAACGAAACCCGAGTCTCAAGGCAGAGAACACAGGCTCGCTTTACTGTGTGTACTAAGGGAGAGACGATCATACAACAACAATAACATCTCATACTGTGGGCAGACCGACCATAGAATCAAAACAGTAAACAAATGCTTCAAAATGTCCAAGAAACAATAGACGGGAAACGTTCGAGACGGTAATGCAGGAGCGAGTCACGTGGTTTACAAAGAAGGGGAGCATTCTGAACAATCAACGGCTAGCGGCGTCCGACTTTTCATTGTGAGAAATACAAGTGGATTTTCCGTTACAATCAACGGTCGGAAGAGAAGTAATGATCCGAGGGAACACACACGTGCGTGGATGAGAGAAAATGGAAAAGCATGCCTCTGAGAAAGTGCATGGTCGTAGCCGGATGGTTAAGTTCGGTCATTCGCACAGATAAGGCAGGCAGAGGGAGAGAGATAATTACGTCCAAACGTTTGGGCCTTGTCAAGTTACCCAGGTAATTATGACGTAATAACAGAACGGGTCATGGTTGCCAGTGGGTCATTTAAAAACCAGAGAGAAATGTTTCGTGAGTGGTAAAATATGTTTAGAATCAGGGTGCACTAGGAACGGACAAGATCAACAATTAGACAAATGAAAACTAAGGTCAATCGACACTCGTCATAGAAACAAGGCTAAAATTGTGTGATGCAGTGGAATTGAACAAACAAATTATCGCGCGGACGTGGGAGTGAGAAGGGGGGGGGGTTAGTCAGCGTGGAAACTGGTGGTCAAAGTGCATGAAAAGCAAACGAACTGTTTGGTAAGTACAAGACAAAATTACGATAGAAAGAACGGGATCTGGACTAAACCAGGCGAGCTGGATTTTCATGTTCAATTTCAATAGACCTTTACGATTGTGTATCTGAGACTATGAATGGAGAACCACTTTAAGCCCTATTAGGAGGTCAAAAACGAAAAAAACAAACGTTTTTCGAAGCATGTCAGGCCGGATTGAATAATTAATAATTTATCAGGACACACAAGACGTAACCCCGTTTTGTTAAACGAGCAGTCATCAGCAGTCAGGCCCTGATCGGGTCAACGGTCAGTACTCAGTCCGGCAGATGTTTATTCAATCTAATCGGCCGGACAGAACTTGAACCTCATTGGACACCCGAGTTCGGGCATGTTCCATTGGCATTTTAAACACCGCGTTGTAATCTCTGCAAATACACAGTCGTTTTGGCCTGTTGTACTGTCGTCTTCTGATTTGCCATTGCGAACTGGAGTAGTCAGAGTTGCAGGCTGAGTTGAAGAACACACGTTTCCCATTCAGTTAGTGGAAAAGAACTCGTGAGTCATAACAAGCCCTCAAAAGATCTGATGTAGCAACCAGCCGCGGAGACAGCGAACCGCTGTCTATCACTAAATGTGGTCAGCGTTAGTGAGAATCAACTCTTGTATTTCATATTCGACCGTCAATTTGGAAATATAGATATGCAAGCGCGCTTAAGCATTACTAACTCCATAGAGTTTTCCTCTTTCAACCTCAAAAATTCGAAGCCACACGAAAGAATTACGCCCGAGAGTTGCAATAAAGTACATTTAAACTCCGGAACGGTCTCTCACCAAAGTCGATCGGCCACCAGAGTAGCTCTTCTGTGATATGGCCCTTCTGATTTCAAAACATCTCATTTCATTAACGGGAGAGACAGTTTACATAGAATGCAAGAGACACTGTCACCAATCATTCCACCACAAACGAACTGGCCCAAACTGGCCTCGGGTTACGTCTCTCCCGACTGATGATAATGACCATCCACCACTTGACAGAAATCGTTTCTTGTCTTATTGATCCGTTGTCCTGTCGTTCACCATTCCGTTCACTCAAACCCTTGACCTGGATTTCTGACAGGTGCTGACGTGCTGACTGCTAGAGTCTTGGTTGCATTTCGACATTGAGTCAGCTTATACTCTCCCAGTGTGGAGTAGTTTGCCTACCACTGACTGAATAAGTAGTTGATTGCTCAAAATGCAATTACAGACAGAGGGACCAAACGCAACAAGGTAAAGGAAAGCATTACACGAGTGCATCTTCCGGCTAGATAACGATCGCCTTTAAGTGGACTGGACTGCTGGAATGCAAATAAGCATTGTTGTTTCATTCGATTAATTTTGATGACTTCTGACCAAGTGATTTTCAATAAACAACCTATGTACCAAGAACGTCTTCTGGATTGATTCGAATTTCCAGTCATCAGAAACATAGATGCCAGCTTTAACTTGTTGGTAATAAATATCTTTAAATTCGCGGGACTGATCTCTTCAATCGCATTGTCATGCTTCGGTGCCCAATCAGATCAAACCAATTACGAACTAGTCCAAAAAACCGCGCTTGTCGAAAAAGGATGAGCATTGCACTCAGTATCATTTATGCTCGAAAAGTAGCGCGCATGGGAGAGAATAAAGGCTCAGAAGGTGCACAGCGTAGTGAATGAAGATTACCTTGACACGACGAATACATAGAACGCTTCTCCTCAGGTAAGGAAAGGATGGCACGACCACGAGGAGCACCGGGAGTTTTGTCCTCACGTGGGAATCCGTTAGCTATCAACGTATCTTCGTCCAGCAAGTAGGGGCGGAGTTGTTCGTAGAAGAGTGGACCTATTAAGACAAGAGTGAAATCGCGATAATTTTGGAGGTGATTATAAGGAAAATGATGAAAATCCCGAATAAGTGACCTTGGTAGTTAGTCAATGTGAAAAAGTAAAAACAGCTGAAAACAACAATAAACAAGCAACAGGCATAGGATGTAAGATAAATACTCAGGAAGAGGGAGGAAATAAATCCAGCAAGCCTAAAATATGATTACTGGAATACCCGATAATTACGTAATTTGTGAAGGAAGTATTCGCTCCTCAGCGGCTAATATAATCACGGGGAATATGAGCCCTTTTCTTACTACATCCAGAAGACTAACTCCCAAAGATGATTCAGTCTTGGGGAATTTACAAGCGACTGATACATCGAAGTAACGGCAACAAAGCCTCCTTTATGTTTTATTTGGACCGGATTCAGTATAAGATTATCCGCCTTGATGATAACTCCTGCAATTGATGGACCACAGTGTGAGACGACCCCGATCGACCGACAGCATTATCAAAATCAAGTTGGCGGTCGGTTGTCCCTAGTAGTGATGGCGAACCATTGTACTACTCACCGGTATGTACACAAATCGGAGCATACGGAACTAACAATAATGATCTAGGTCGAGGTCAGAGTTAGAAGCCCGTCCAATATAGGACAATTAACTTAGTCAAGGAAGATCGAATGCCAAGTGAGAACGGAAAACGCCACTTTAGTTACATAAGCATGAGCTAAACACCGCCCTTTCGGTTGAAAAATCATAACTAACCGATGTTTCGGTTACTGCGGGTAACCTTTCTCGAGACAAATGCCCTATCGAATAACTAGAAGGAATCAGCTACAGGTCAACAGATGTTCCACAACGTGTGAGTTAAATCGTTCGCTGGTAGAAATGATTAGTTTCCAGCCACACCTACTCTCGCTATCAGATCGAATGATGAACAGCTCAGCTACAAAAGTGACCTATAGGCCGTCTATTCGTCAGTTCGGTCCATATTCCGGGAATATCTCTGCCCCGTCGTTGCGGTTGGCACATGTGGAGTGGGTGCTAACTGTCAAAACTTCGGCATACAAGCACTTCGTGCGTGTTTGGAATCCGAGTTGAGGACTTTCGGTTTTGTCACAACCTAAACCATCATTCGGCTAAGGTGTGAAGAGAGATTGCCAAATCCTGCTCTAATTTCGCCACGTAATTCTTATCTTGAGCCGCCCCCAGGTTTGTACAACATACTTAGCTAGACATTCTACGCAACTTACTTTTTAAATGCAGTTGTTTTGTTCTTGCAAGGAAAATCGGATATTTGGCCTTCGTGAGACAGTGTTTCAGAGGGTTGTCAGCTCGATAGAATGTGCAGTTTCTGTAATCGCCAAGGTACTGTCTGACTGGCTCAAAAGTGACTGATCTACACGGAATGTCAATGGAAGCCAGATAGATTCTTCTTTTCGTAGCCTGTGTAGTTGGCTTGTTCTTTCGGTTAGTTTCACATTAACAGTCGCCAGTAGTGATCAAGGACTTTGTTTGGGCGTGGCATTTCTTTCTCTCGAGTTTATCCTGATTACGGTTTTTCAACGGTAAGCTAGTGGTGACATAAGCGTTCGTTTTACGTTCTGAAGATGAACTGAATCGAACTGTAAATATTTGTCACGGTGTGTGGGTTTTCGAAGAACACTTGTGGTGAATTTTTGAGAGACATCCACCCCCAAACGACACTCGTATTACTCTGTCAATATCCTCCACCTGGATTGTAAAACCAATGGGGCTACAGTGCTCGTTAGTGTAATGAAGAAAGTCATCCTCATGTTTGGCTTTCATAACCATGAAAGTATCAGCAATGCATCTTACATGAGCTAAACTCTGAATAAATTCATTATCAAGCGACGACTTTCAGCAGTATGATGTTAAACATTTGTTATCAGTTTACATTCTAGGGTATTGATAGAAATCAAATTGACTGACTGAATTGATCCCGATGGGAAAAGTTGTTCGCTGCGGCAGGATTTGAGCCCAGGAATGGACGAAAGCCACGCTTTAGCACAACGTGTGCCTTACAAACTGAGAGACGATACCAAGCCAAAGGCTTAGAACATTTGACATATGGATCATATATAATATGATTCGTCATGCAGTATCAACGCTCAAGTCATCACTGAAAAGCATGGAAGCGCTGTACATCTGCTCTATCCTGGTTAAGAATCATCAAGAGTTTGACAATCCAGAGACTCAAACCTGGAGTGGATGACTAACCACCAGGTTATCCGTGATGATTCAAGAAGGATATCCAAATGAGCACTAATACTATCTTCGCTAGAGATATGCACACTACCAGGACCGGACAGGAGTGAATCAGTTGTCATGAGAGTACAAGAGGGAAGAAGTAAAATAATTAGCAATGTGCAGTAGCTGAATTCGACCTCGGGCATAAGGTAGTAGGAATATCGCATCCTCGCCCTGCTCTCTTTGTTTCGTTTCACGTCCGATCTACCTGGTTTAAGTATCCAATCGCACCCCTGGGTCTTTCAAACTGCCACCCCAAATGTCAAGGGCATTTCTTTATTCTGCTCATCTAGATTGTGAAGCACTGAACAGATGATACTTGATCTCTCTGTTTAAGGCTTACGCTTTGTTACTCACTATCCGTTTCAGTGAATCAATCTACCCGGTAATGGCACAAAACACTGACACACCGTGACCGAGGGAAAACGCATCGATTTATTGGTTTACGGTCCATAAAGCGATACACCGCGGGTGTTATTCAAAATGGAACACTGGAGTTGGACGAGCCGTGGACAGTGGTACAGAATGTCATGTAATCATCAGTGAATCACCACCAAAAAACAGAACAACTTTGACCGTTTATGTTGAAAGATGCCCACCTCTTTGAACAAGAGATGGAATTGAAACCAACTGTCCATCATGGCGAGACTGTACTTTTACGTAGTGTGACGGCTTGTGTGCCTCAATAAGCCAGAGCTATACAGGATGGCTTTCTCAAGCCGGAGATGCAATCATGTCTGACAGGTCAATGAGTACAGGCCGGACGAAATCCAGTTTCCAAACCACTTGATGGGCAAAATCTGGTCCCGCCCACTACGTCTCTGGAGAGGAAAATCGACCGGTGGTGGTCGGGTGGGAGATCAGAGGTTCGAACACCCGTCATTACCAGTTACTCTGGTGGTAGACAACAGCTCACTGTCGTCCGGCTCGTTACCACGCCATTTCAGTTTAGACAACCATTAACCATACATTGAATGCGACGGACTTAGTCGCTATCTCCCAGCGGAAACCCCAATCGGAAACAGCGAGAAACAACAAGATTATGGAAGGGGCAGTAAAGGGACTAAAAATTACAGTATGAAGTCAATAAGGAAAGTTTGTGGACACAAGAGCACCACTAATCCCGACACTTAGCCACTTCCTTCTACGTGTATAACCACTGAGTAGGAGGGTCTCTTGGACCTCGCCCAGGCGTTTAACACGCCCTACATGACCAAGTGTACAGCTTAGGTTTTTCATACCTTTTTTCCGTGTCATCGACAGGCCACCCTTACTCATCTTTCAAACACTACCCACCACAGCGAAGTCTGCGCGCCGAAAAATCCTATCACGGAACATGCGCAACACGTGTCCCAACCACCTTAGCCTGATGACCTTTGGTACTTCGTCTAGTGATTTGGTTCGTGTACCTAAGACTCTCCGACGAACCTTAGAATTGCATATACGGTGTCCCCACCAGATTCGAGCAATGCTGCGAGAACATTTGTGTTCAAATACCGACAATCTTCGTACATCCTCCACCCGTAGTGGTTACGTTTCTGAACCATACAGAAGCACGGATCTCACAGCTGCAGCGTACATTCGACCCTTGATAGGCAAACGGATGCCATGTCGACGCCACATGAGTCAGACTGGCAAATGCTAAACGAACCATCTGTGTACGCAAAGACGCCTCATCCGACATCCGGCCTCCGAGCGAAATGCAGCTGCCCAGATAATGTAACTTATCTACCAGGTCTATAGTTTCCTCATATACTGAAAGGTTTGGCACTTGATCAACACAATCCTACAACAGCATCTTGCACTGAAGGTGAAAAACGCATGCCGAGCATTGCTACGCAGTAACTCAAGCTGTACAGAGAAGTTTGCAACTGACCTGGCGTTACCACATCTGACCTATTGGGACATTATGTAGGTCTCCACTCCAAGTCTGGGGGGTCTGATTGCCAGTTATCCCTAATAGTGCAGCAGGTCTTTGTGTCTATGGGGTGTACCCCTCCCACTGCACTCATGCGAAAGCGCGTATCAAAACGGACAAGCACGGAGAGAAACAGTTTATCAGTCTAAAAACCTCCACAGGATGGAGGTAGCGGTGGAGTACTTGGGGCTTCCCTCGACGGTGGGAGAAGTCATCGCACTTCATTGGGTAGCTATCGCCTGCCTAAGCTGGGCAGCACCAAGTCCGAAGAATGCTGCCCCGTCCACGTTCCGCTTGCTCCATTGAGTGCATGGGGCTAAGGACTGAATCCGAAAATCAAATCGATAACGAAGATGACGGCGACCGACTCAATCAACTACGTCGCGTCCATAGACTTCCCCTAGTGAGTAAAATCTTTCACACAAAGAGCGACATCCACTAACTTGTCGTTTTCCTTCGTCTTCACAGCGTTGGACTCAGATCAACCACATTGCTGTCGCAAAGAGAGTGCACATTGCAAGGTGTGATGGCTTGCGCGCCCCAGCGACCCAACGAGCTAACAGGTTGACTTACCTCAAGCCGAAAATTCAGTCATACCTGAAGGGTCAATGGGTAAAGGCCAGACAAAGTCTAGAATCCTGGTCCTCCAGGTTAGGAGTCGATCTGAGCTGGCAACTCAGTCGGTAAAATCAGTGGAAGAACAATTGATCCAAGCAAATGGGTCTACTTAGCCACCCACTGCCTTGCGTAGAGGTTCTTGTTAGAAATAAAGGCTTTGGTTGAAAACCCTAGTAGTTCTCATGCTTTGCGTCCAGACACCCTAGTAGTACCCGTCCAACATATCTCATAAACTCCACGAATACAAAGAATTCTATACTGAATCGGTCGTCACGCAAGATAATCAGGCCCGCGCTGCCCACTGCGTGGGGCGGGGTGGGCAGTGATAAGTAAATTACTGCTCGGAGTCACCTCTTTTATTCAACCTTTGTCTTCTGTCCTCAACCACCTCTCTTTTCCCCCTTTGTCCAACCATAATGCTTCCACTGTTGACACGGTCGAAACGCGCATAGGTTACCTGTTAGATAGTGTCGTGAATAACCCTCTGTCTTGTAAATCGCATTTTCTTAAGCCTCGTTAACCTCTGAATCTCGACTGGTTCAACATGCGTACACTCATGCAGACCGGTCAGCAGGCGGGCCTAGTGCTCACAATAGATTCTCAAACGATTGATGTCCGTTGCGTAAGCGAAACGCGTATCCAGAATTCGAGCAGTGTGATTCAACTAATTGTTCCTGGTATCTCATCGAGGTATTTCCTGCGCACTTCAGGAGATGAAGTAGTTAGAGCTGCGGAAATGAATAGGAATGAATAATCCTGTCTGACAAGGCTGAGGCTGACCTTTCAGACTGGATACCGGTTAATAGTCGTTTATGTGGTGTAAGACTCCAGGGGTCAGTTGGTGTTCGAAAGGATAGCTGTGTTAGGTGCAATTTGTTTGAGATGTCAGCAGAGGCTGCAACAGGCTGCAGCTCTGAAACACAGAAAGATGATTTTTATGATGTACTCACCACTGTCGTGCTCAGGAGTGAAATCTCTAATACTGTAATGCTATCTGGTGATTTTAATGCACAAGTTGGCAAACTTAGTGCGTCAGAAGCTTCTTTAGGTAGGCGTCGTGCTTCACCCGCTCAGCGCACAGACAACGGGGATAGGCTTCTCCAGTTTTGTGCAGACAATCGGTCATTCCCCTCTAGTATAAATTTCCGACACAGCGACATGGTGCTTTAGCTCTACAGGTATTCTGAGCCAGATCGATCAGATCGCAGTAAGCAGCCTGTGGGGCAGTTCATACGTCGAGTCGGACCATGCATTAATTTCACCGCGACTATCGCTCCAGCTCTATAGTAATCCACGCAAACCGCAAACCCGGTTAGCCGTGCAACGCTTGTGTGATCCCGAAGTTCGCACCAGTTATGAACAAAAATTAGCACATGAGCCAGGAACTACGACGAACGGTAGTGTACATGGGCAATGGACTTATATGAAACAGGTGGTGTACGTGTCAGCAGGTTTTGCCTGTAGTCCTGGATCCGCTGTTCATCAAAGACAGTGCATTTCTAGAGAGTCGGTCAGTCTAACGGAGTAAAAGCGTCAGCTCTCGAAGTTTGAGATGAGATACGAAGAGATCTACAAAGGCAAGTCACAAAATGCCGACAATAATGGTTTTCCTCGACTTGAAAGGCGTCTTCGATTCAGTTGACCGAGCACCGCTGTTCGGTGCTCTTCGCCGGAAAGGTATCCCGCAGAATTTCGTGAATCTACTGAGATCATTGTACTCATACTTCTGGCCGCGTAAGGATTTGCGGTGAACTATCCAGTCCGTTCGAAACGACCAGCGGTGTTCGACAATGATGCCCCATTTCTCTATTTCTATCCTAATTGTCATCGACGGGATAATGGAGAATGCCTTGCAAAATCCTCAAGATGTTGGTGTCGAACTGGCAAATAATGAAAAGCTATGTGACCTGAATTATGCAGACGACCTTATCTGCTTGTTCGAATGCACTAAACGTGCGTAGCGTTCACTGGATAGACACGCAAGAACTGTTGCCTCATTCGGCATGCGCCTTGCACCTTCATAGTAAAATGTGATGTTGCAAGACTGGACGTCAACGGTTTCAAGCTTGATGATCGATGGGGAGGTGTTAGTAATTGTCGACCGCTTTACTTATCTCGCAGGCAGCGTGACGACGGATAACAGCACGGTAGCAGAGGTGAGCACGCGTGCATCACAGGTTGGAGCGGCATACACTGGACCGAAACACTTGTGGTGACGACCTGGTATTTCGCTGAAGTTGAAAGGTCGCGTGCACTGTGCTGCAATGTACCCAGTTCTGTTGGATAGTTACAAGACTTTGAGTCCGTGTGCAGAAGATATTCTTCGTCTTGAGGTTTTCGATCATCGATGTTTGCATAGCATCACCAAGACTAGATGGAATGACCGAGTATGCAGTGTTGAGGTCAGAAATCGAGTATTGGGTACCAGTTCGGATAATATTGCAGCACAGTGCATCCAACTTAGTAGACTTCGTTGGTTGGGGCACGTGCTACGGATGGAGAACACGTCTACCGTACAGTGTGCCCTATTTTCCTTTCTCTCTTGGGAGTGGAAATAACCACGTGGAGGTCAACAGATCATGTGACAACGGGGAATGAGAAAATGTACAGCGAATTTAGCAAAAGTGGGTGTCTCACGCTGAATTGGAATGATTGATCAATGTGCCTTTGCACAGTTACACTGTATTCCGTGTGTTGACTATTGGAGCGTTGTTTCCTTTTCTCATCTCTATAGTTTCGCTCTCTGTCCACCTTGTGTATTCATTCTTTCTATTTCTACGTGCATCATGATGAGAAATGCAGTGGTCAGTGGGGCTCGTCCTACTGTTTAACGATGTACGGCGATGACGAACATATTGCTATCAGTTACGGCTGGCGGGAATCAATTCAAGATTGTCAATCATTTTGGTTTACGTCTGCAGACACTGATCACGTTTTTGTTCGCGCATATTCTAACCTACGTCTCGTCGGTGGCCGGAGCAACGTCAAAGACCACTGTCCCCGCAACTGCGACTGTGCGATAACCATCTAACTACTTTCCAAGAAGAATTATTCGCCTCGTTATCGATGCAATCAAATGCTCATGATACAGAAGAGCGATGGACAGAGATCAAGCAGGCCCTATTCGAGGTTGCTAATGGTTTAGGTACCAGACTCACACAGAAGCGATGGATATCTGCATCCTCTGTTGCACTGTTAGATGCGCCCAGATGAATTCCTTCGGACTTCTGATAGGACGAGCCTGGTTAGCATCGCATATAAACTGCTGGCTGGTACTATTCCACACCGGTTATCTAACGCTCGCAGACATTGCCCGCTGGATTTAGACCTGGTAGAGGTTGTATTGATCAAATCTTCACTTTTCGACAAATAATAGAATATAAGCACACCTTCCATAGACCCATTATCTCCGTTTTTCTTGGTCTAAAAGCAGCCTCCAACTCAGTTGACCTCACGGTTCTCTGGCGCTGCTTCTCGTTGAAGGGAGTAACAGAGAAATTCATTTACATCATAAAGTCCCTGCACCTTATGCGACCACTTCACGGTAAAACGAAATACTAAGTAGCAAATCTCGATATCGGTCTTCATCATTTCAAGCGGATATTCCAACGCTTTTTTCGCCGAATTTCAAAATCTGACTACTTCTACCTTTTTAAGCAGCATATGTAGAAATTACCCCCCCCCCTCCCCCCAATGGATAGATATACTGTTCATGAACAGCTGAAGCCGAGTTCGGGCTTATGGTGATCTTTCACCAGAGTTTACCACCAGAAGGGGTGTACGTCAGGGTTACCCTCCCCCCCCCCTCTGACATGATCATTAGGACTGCTCTTTTGTAATGTAAAGATAGTGGTACTGAACGTTACCCAGGTGAAAACCGGTCGAACTTTGAATATGCAGACAAAATCGTTTTTTGAGTGAAGACCCAGGTAAGTTTGCAAGCCTTTCTGAACGGCTTTACCAAATGTATAGAGATGTTCGGTATGACTTTTGCACCTTTAAAATGGAGGATGCTGGTACAGGACTGAGTCTGCTCAACGCCAAACCTTTTGGTGTCTGGGACGAGTATGGACTCAGTAGATCAGTTCCGTTATCTAGCCGGATAAAATTCCTCTGCGTATACCGAAGGTGCGTTTGGTCCTTGACAATTTCAGTCATCCGTGGTGCTGATGTGACATCTGTTGATTGGCAGGAAGAGTATAAGTGAATGTTACCGAACATGTCTCCGGGTTTTGAATAGGAGGGTGGCCACTCCCTCAGTGGGCGAAAAAAAATTTTCGCCTGGCAGTGAACTCTCTACATAAAAACCACAGAAGCCCATAGACAGCAACGTGATGTGCGCGAATGTGGTTCGCTACCAAATAAGATCATTGCCTCTTCTTCTACTTAGCTATCCTGAGTTGAGTACGATTCACTAGGACGCGTTGGCATTTGCTACCGGTAGACTGCCACCCAAAAAGCGCCTAAACCACTCGTTCAGCCACCGCCTCCCAACACAAACTTCCTGTTGCCCAACAGGTAGCCCTTGGTTGTGCGCGGGCTAGAGTTGCTACCTCGAACAAAAAGTCGAGTGATGCCACTTCGTAATCTATTTTCGAAACTCCTCGTAAATAGTTTCTCTGCACGCACCGCTCATTCTATGGCTTCCTCGGGAAGTGAGACATCTCGTGTTTTCTCCGCGAGCAAGGTGACAAATATGCTACCTGGGAGCCTTACCCTTGCGAAATTACATCTAAATCGGTTGCTGGAATGTGAGAGTATTCGTGGATATGACTACCACAAAGAAATCGCATGTCTCTCTGAAGTTCAAGTGCCGAATTCCGGAACCTGGTGTATAGATATTCCCGGATCCACCTAATACAGTGAACCTAGGGACATTTCCGGTCTCCATGGCATCGCAATCACTATCAGCCACAAGGTTAACAAGACACTGCTTACATGGAACTCCATTTCCCCTCGGATCGCCTCGGCTCTTTTTCGCGATTCACCCTTGAACAAAACGGTCATCGTGATCTATACCCCGACGGTGGCAGTTGAAGAAGCGGTTATGGACGACCTCTAAGACGGGCTACAAGAGGCGATAAACAGCATCCGAAACGTGATATTCTCCTTGTCACGGGGGATTGGAACGCTCGCATTGGTGAATCCACTTAAACAACTAGATACATTTTGGGAAAATATGGTCTTGGACAATGCAGCAACGGTGGACGTCTCGTCAGCTTAACAGACTGTAACAGCCTAACTGTCACCAACACCTATTTCCAGCATCCCAGGAAGCAACTGCTAACGTGATACTTTAATGACGGCCGCACAGCGCGCCAGGTAGATTACATTCTGATACGATCACATTGGTCATCTTCGACTGAAGATTGCCAGTCCTACCGAGGGGCGGAGACTGGTAATAAGAATGGCGCCGACCATACTCTCGTCCGTGTACGCATCAAGATCCATCTAGCCAACCGACAAAAATCTGTGCCCCAAAGCGGGTTAACATAGCAGTCTATGGATCACCGAGGAAGCACCAAGTGGTCTTGGACGTGCCTGGATACCACATTCATAGACGAAGAAGACGTATCAGCGGAAAATCAATGGAGTTCACTAAAGGCATCAAGCCAACAATTTGCAACATCCAACGAAAAGCCACCCGTCCGCCCAGAAGCGACTGCAACAACTAGTGGACCGAAACCATGGAGACTGGCTAACTGCGGTGACTTCTCGAAGCTCTTTCGCCAGATCAACACCGCATCCGGTACGACAGCCACCAGAACCCCTTTCCGACTCTGCTGGGCTGTTCATTCCTCAGCAGGCTAAGAAGATCTAACGATGGACCAAACACTTAGATCACTAACTGAACCACCCCGCGGAAGGCTATGAACCAAATTCCAGCCATCCAAGGTGAGCGCTACGACATCAGTAACAACCTACTACGCCGGACAGATATCGCCCACGCCATTCAAAAGCTGAAGTCCCTGGAGTGGACGGCATCGCGCCGGAGATATATGAATCATGTCTTTTGATACCGTTTGAGCCATCCTACGTCTTGTTTTGCTCAATATGGGGAAAGAACGAATCCAAACGGAATGAAGAACCTAAATATTACTCCTTATTCCGAAGAAAGGTGACACAACCATGCACGCGAACCACCGTGGCATCAGTTAAATTGTCGTGGTCGCCAAAATGCTCTGCGTGCTTTTTTAAAACCATTTCTTAGTGGCGCGGGACGTTCGCACACGTTCCAATTGTTGAGTTCAGAAATTAGCAGTAACGCAGAGCACAGAATGCGGAAAAACCGTTTATTAACGCACGCTTAAACAAGTACGGGAAACTTAACAAGCGTAATCTGTACACGCAATCGGCCCGGCAAAGACGGACAGTCCGGTGCGTAGCGAAATGTAGTTAAATGAATGGTGCAGTCAGATGCCAGATACGTACGCGTGACCAACCGTAGCGGCGAATAAGCATGAATCAATAGGCAGTCAGTAAGATGGGCACGGTGACTATGAGAACCGACAAAACACCAACCAAGGAGGCTTACACCGAGGTAAAGGATGCGTGTATCAAATATCCACCCTCCGCAAACTATTAGAACACCGGTACATGTTTTAGCAACCGACTGTAGCTTGTTTTATCGATCTTCGGGCTGCCCCTGACTCAGTTGACGAAGAATCCCTATGGGAACTGTATCACATGCGGAAAGAATGCTCCCAGAAACTTGTCAGGCTCATGAGGTCGTACTACTCAAATACGCGTGCGAGAATACGCACCTACGGGGAGGAATTCAATGATTTCTCCTTCAATCCCAGTGTTAGACAAAGATATCCTTTACTGCCAGTGCTGTTGATCGGGTAGTGCACCAGGCGCTCACCTATTACCCTAGCATTCAGCTGCGCACCGATGTTTTTCTCGGCGATTTGGGATTCGTCAGCCTTGGAGACGACCCGACCGTATTACAGCCCGTTCTGAATCGCGTAGAATGCTTCGAAAAACGTTATGAGCCTAGAAATCAACACGTCGAAGACCAAGATCCTTTCAACCTGCGTGACACAGTCTATTCTGTCGAAATACATGAACGGTGAAAACAAATCGAGCACGTCCCGGGGTTTAAATATCTGGGCTCCATCATTCATTCAAACGGCCAAGCCAAAAACGAAGTAAAATTGCGCATCCACAATGCTAGGACTGCGTTTCTACAGATTCGAAATGCACTCTGGATGCACAACAAAATAAATATCCCAACCAAAGTCTGTGTTTTCCAGGACGCTGGCCGTCTAATACGGCTGCGAAAAATGGCCGCTGCGGGTCGAGAACATCAGAAAGCTGGGAGCGTTTGACCATTGATGTCTGCGACAAATCTAGAAACTTGCTTGGCACCACACGCTTTCAAAAGACGCAATGAGACAACGGTGCGTCGATATCAAAAACCTGTCAGTGTCCCTCCAACGCCGACGATTGCTGTGGTCTGGATACGTTCGACGACGTCCAGGCACGATCTCAAAACAGTACCTCTCCTCTGTTTCATGTCCAGGATGACGCTGTCCCCTTGGAGGACAGCTGAAAACATGGATCAGCATTGTCAAATTGGACGTTGAGTCACTCTGCGGCGTTTACAACTGGAAGCAGAACTGAATTTCCTTGTGCTCACGTCTTACATCCGATCATCGCTCATGGGCAGGTGCATTCAGGAAAGTCATAAAACCGGTTCATTCTCTCGCAGAAGCTCGCCGCGTAGAATTAAAAGTACCTACGTCTGTTAAACGTAAATTGGATTGAACCCATCCAAGCATAACTTTCGACTTTACTGGAATACAACGTCAAAACCATGGACGTTCTCGCTGAACATACGCTACTTGGGCCTCGGATATACACGCCCGCAGTTTCATTAGAGACTGCTGCGGAAACAGAAAACGCCGGCTATGAAGTCGATCAGACCAACCAACGGGCACAGGAAAGTGGATGTATCACGAGCAGTCCACCGACGGATCCCAACAGGCAGATAGCAAGCATGCCCGGACTGAGCCTTAGATCATTTGTGCCAATACAGCGAGAATGGTGCGCAAGGACAAGTTTGTGCTCGAACAGACAAAATCAAAAGGGAGCTGAAATACGGAATCCGCGTTGAGGCTGATTTTACTGGAATGCGGGTGTGTGAAAACGAACTATTTGAAACGGCCGCACATGCGCATTGGCATTTCAGCCTGTCTAGCTCAGTAAACAAAACCACGTCTTCCTCGTTCTGCCTAGTTACATCAATATGACTAACAACGGGCTTTAGTTAACGATTGGTGAATCCTTATTATCTGTCTAATGCCAATCAGTTGTTGATCAACATTCGGTACTACGGAAAACCATTGACCATTTCCAAGGAATAAAGCAAGAGAGAAATTAAAACAAAACTTTTGTCCCGTAGTTTTTTCTTTCTTATTCGGAGAAACCACAGGTGTCAGTGGTCACATCCCATTCTCAACTCCGACTCAAACGAAATTATACAACAGACTGCATATTTTATTTTTATTGAATGAAACAAATTACTGTCAGAGGTTCAACCTCTTCGTAAAAAAGACGTATTTTGAACGGAAGTGTAGACGAAATTATTACGACGGAACCGAAAAACAGATCGCGCTGTTAAACCAAGAGACTGTAGCTGGATGAATAACTCCTTCTTCCAGGAACAGGGTACATTTACTGCATAAAATTGACAGGTTTACCAGAATATTTTGTAAGTAAAAGATAAGCAGTGTCCGATAACTTGGATGTACTGAGGAAAAAAGATTGTAAAACAGAGTTTCGACAAATGGGGACATATACCAAATACGTATGAATGGGTGCCTGTAACAGGTGGTGAAAGTGAAGCGCAAAAACCACAGGAGAACAGTACAAGAAACCAAAACTCGACTGATTGAAAAAAGACAGTGATGCATTTGTTTTGTAGCAGGCCACAGAATGTACACATTGGGAGATAGGAAAAGAACATTAATTAGACGGAAAGTCTTACGCTGGACTCAGCCGAGAAGCTCCAACAATATTATTCAGGCATTCGATCAATTCGCGTTTCGCACAGTAAGAGAAGGTGGATGGAGATAGAAAAGCGTAGCGCAAAGAGAACGAAACTAACCATCTGTTATCAGCCATGACAAAGTCAAACACGAACGTATTCAAATGCAGAAACTCTGATCACTGTTCGTCAAATAACTGAATCATGAAACAACCATGGATAAAATTTCTTAGTTATAATGATCTTTCGTGGTTGGGAATGCAAACCGATGGTCAATAATATTCGGTCCACATCAGTGGTGCTTCATATTCAGGAACGGCACCTAGGACGTTGAGTAGAGTACTCAAAAGCAATCCATTTAGTCAACCTCTACACTGAATCTTCCGATGGTAGCCACCATAAGGATGGTAATAAAAATGGTGTTAGAGTAATTATATATATATATATATATATATATATATATATATATATATATGCTCTGGTTTCGGTTGCTACGTCATAGAATCGTCCAGTCAAGGGCAAAAGGAAGAGAAGCATAAGCGGAAAAGAGCCGAAAATAAAGAAAAATGCAGAAATTACGAAGATAAAGAAAGAGTACGAATGCAACTACACCACTGGCCGCGACACCTAGCCACATCACTTAATGTCTCTAACTATTTAGTAGGCAGATCTCGTCGACCCCAAACCCGGAAGTCCGACACGCCCTACTTGGCCAAGTTCACTGGTCAAGGTTGTGATAATTTTTTGCCACTACCTGCTTCAGGCAGCAACGTACTCCGAGGAAGTCTATCGGTGGACATGCGTAACACATGATCAAGGCACCTTAACCTGCCTAGATTTAGTACTTGTTCCAGAGACTGATCTCTGGTTCCCAACACCCTACGTCTAAACTCCGCATTGCTGATACAGTGTTTCCACTATATTCGGGTAATTCCACGGATACATTGGTGTTCAAAACACCGACAGTCTACGCCTATCTTCTACTCTTAATGGACATGTTTCCGAACCGTATAAAAGAACGGACCCATCCACTACAGTATCAACTCGGCCCTTAACAGACAATCGGATGCCACGTCGGCGCCACAGATTACGGAGGTCGGAAAAAGCCAAAAGCACCCTCTGTATACTCGATGACACTTCATCCGAAATCTGATCATCTGGTGAAATGTAACCGCCCAGGTAACAAATATTATCCACTTCAGTTAGAGCTTCCCCTGCCAATACAAGGTTTGGTGTTGAGCCAACCCAGTCCTACAACACCATTTTACACTTTGAAGGTGCGAAACGCATCACAAACATTGCCACAGTGTTGTTTAGATTATCTAGGAAAAGCTGCAAATTACTTGGATCTCCACTCAGAAGAACAATATCGTCCGCGTATTCTAAGTCAGACAGTTTACTGCCTCAGCAAAGATCGATGCCATTATCCTCACACGAGGATAGGGTTATCTCAAGAATCAATTCAACTACAAAATTGGAGAGGAAGAGCGAAAGAGAACAACCCTGACGAACACCACTTTCCGTGGTGAACTTGGGTGAAAAATCGCCGTAAGCATGAACTTGGCATCGGCTATTCGCACACAAGCATTGGAAAAGAGAAATAAATTTCTCTAACACACCCTTCAATGAGAGACAGTGCTAGAGAACTGTGTGACCCACTGAGTCGAACTCCGCTTTCGGATCAAGGGAGACAGAAATTGTCGGCCTGTGGAATATGTGCTTGCGCTCTAAGGTTTGTCGATGAGTGAAGATGTGGTCAATACAACCCCGACCGATGCAACCACCGATTTACACCACTCCCCGGGAATCTGATCACTATCACAAATAACCCGGAGGAGTTTTGTTGACCCCGAATCCAAAGCTTTGCCACCATCCTTGAAAAAATTGGAGACAGCCCATCCGATCCAGCAGCCTTGTACCTTTTTAAGTAACCCGGATTACCTCTGTTTCTGATGGAGCAGTGATATCTACCTGTATTGCCTCTCTTGCAGGCATATCAGGAAGGCCCACCATATACCCCCGTGTGAACCAAAAGACTCTTTGATCTAAAATGAGTGAACAACATTGTTTTTGAGTGAAGACCGAAATAAGCTACGAGCTAAGCTCGATAATATGAACAACGAGAGAGCAATGTTTGGTATGCAGACTATGGTCTCAAAATGTAAAATACCGCTGCAGGAATGGGTGCGTTTAAGACCACTATCTTACTGAAAGAAGTTGTTATTTCGGAAACTACAACACGACTCCCTTTCGAAATCTGTGATGTAGTCAGTGGTTGGTCACACATATGCACTGACCAACTGAGCGGTGTTGATCGAGTGGTTTAGAGCGTTTACGCACCATCCCTGAGGTCGGAAATTCGAGCACCGCCAGCACCGGTCACTCTGACGGTAAACAACAATCCACTTTTGCCCGCCTGCTTAACACGCACTACCTATTGGGACCACATGATTCAATGCCACTTCTTGTCTCAGTGATTCATCGAGGCTACGCCCTCTGCATTGTATTCATACGCAGTTATTTACTTAAAAAGCTACTAGGCTGATCCAGAGTTGTAACTGACATATTTATACTGTCCTGAACACGTAACTGAAATAAGCAGCGAAAAAACGTGCATTGTTGTGATCGCCGCACAATAAACCTCCAGAAAACAAACACCAAACGGTTTGAGAACAAAAAAACTATTGAGTGAGACAATGCACCCAACGTATTGAATTATAGCAAATAAGAAGGAATCACTCACCTCGCACAGCGTCATTCAATCGCTTCTCTGATGAGTCTTCCTCCAAAACAACCGGACTTGATACTTGTTTGACGGTGGATGAAGAACCACCCATCGAGATACAAGACACGGTGGCCCCAGAACCGGTCAATTTAACTCCCTCTTTCTCTACCTCCGCCTTCTCAGCTTTGAGTGACTTTAAACGCTGGATCACCGCGTTTAAGTAGGCCATACGGCTGGTCGCTTTGTCATGACAGGCTTGCTCGTCATTAAGTGCCTGCGAGAGAAATGAAGTAAACATACTGCGACGAAACGCAATAAATAAACCCGCATTCATAGACAAGTTCCACTGGAAAGTGGAGGGCCATTCTGGTACCAGCACCACAAACGGCAGCAAAATGACTTCACAGAAATTTTGGTTTATTTATTTCCACTTGGGTCACAAACTAGTAAAGAACGGCCTATGCTTCACTTCGATTCTGAAACCCAGTGAGGTTTTGCCCGAGGCTTCGTAATATCAGTATGATGTTACGCAAAGCCTTAGACACTGGCGCGGCCTTCGACTGCACTATGAAATTGTTTGTTGAGAAATGGAGTACCTGAGAAGTGTGTTTCGATCCTCGAGGAATTGTACCGTCACATTTCAGGTCTGGTTAGGGCCTACGGCCAGCTTTAGAGCCCCTTCATCGTCTTCAGTGGAGTACGACTAATTTGCTCTATATCACCATTTTCGCTCAACTTTGTCATAGAGGATATTTTACAGAATACCTTGTCTGGTCTTCCAAACGGTGGAGTTGAACTCCTCCGAGAACAGAACTTCCGAATCGGAATATGCCAATGATATCGCCTTGCTGAGTGAGAATGCACAGGCAATAAAACACGCTCTGAATTACTTGGCAACTGTGGGATCCGGATAACATGCACTTTACATCTTCCAAGTGCAAAGTTCGTTGCAAGATTGGCAGGAACCTGTGCCCGCACTCACCCTTTGGTGATGATCAGATTGAGTTAGTTAAAAACTTGAAGTACTGTTCCGTGGATTCGTCCATGACAAGTTAACTGTTTTTTATTCATCTATTGGCTTTGTTTTATCACTTATTTACCCACAAAACCTATGTATTGACGTTTCACGGAATTCTCAGCTGCTAGAGGTCATTTATGCACGTCAGGCGAATTGAGTTGAATGTTTGCTGAGTGTGGCGTTCAGATCGCAAATGTTATAATTTACAACCGAGGTGATACCATCGTCATCATCTGCGTACTAGCTGTTTTCTTCCCACTGGTGACAAACTGTGCTATTTGTGCACTGGTAATAGCAACCAAGCGTTTGTGAAAACCATCAACCTGAGCGACGAACAACACCTGCTGAAGAAGGAATGATCGCTTGTAAAACCAGATTGTTATTTGACATCAGACAGCTTGAAAGTTTTGCTTTATGCTCCATCCAAAAGCCTACAACGGTTAGAGATGAACGACTCAAATAGGCATGTACTAAACAATACACCGAAGAGATGAGATATCCGTCCGATGTACGTAAGGATGCACATCACTAGGAAAATTATCATATATTAGGAGAATAGATCAGTGTAAAGACGTACCCTTTCATAGGCATCGTTTGGTGATTGATATATAACTAAGCACTCCTCAATGAACTGATTCAAATAACGAGTCCGAATGGGCATGGGGATCTTATCGCTCTTTCGCAACGGAGTCAAAGGGCGGGGCATTACTAGGACATTGGCGGGTTGACTTGCAGGAGCCTAATGGAACGGGAATACAATTGGAATTCGATATAGGTGAATAAACCTTCAACCGACAATTTCTTGAAACAGGAATCAACAATTCAAGTTTATCACACGTAAATCTGTGAAAAATGAGCGCTGAGTAACAAGCATAAAAATTGAATGTGATAACTAAGTGAACAGAGATGCGAGGAAAACGATTTCGTGAATAAGTTCATGAAAAGTGCCATCCAGTTTGCTCAAATACATAATAAATCTGATTCTGTGATTCGTAATCATGGCATAACATCACATTTTATATGAACAGTGTTAGGTTAAGGTAGAATTTTATTGTTCAGTAACACAGCGTAGTCGAAATCGTTGGTAGGTTGTCGACGTTTCGGTCACCACGGGTAACCTTTTTCAAGACTGGTTTTACAACCGGCTGTAAAACCAACGATTTCGACTACGCTGTGTTATTGAGCAATAAAATTCCACCATAGCATTTCACATGGCGCATAAATTTCTCGATACACTCCGAACCGATCTCGGTTCTGACAAATTAGTGTTAGGTTAACAAAACAGAAAACAAGATAAGGCGATGAGTCAAAATTTAAGTGGGGGAGAGGGGATCAAATATCACATGTGTGACCTCGATCCGTCTCTGGACCGTGAGTAGGTGTCTGCGGCGTCATTAGTCGGATCAACGGATCTGTGGTTAGTTCGTGGGTAGAGGGTGGGCCAAGGAAGCCTTAGCGCTTGCATGAACTGTTTTTGGGAGCACAACGGGGGATTGTATAGACGAATGTATACCGCTTCCGCTGTGGCTAGAACACGGCACTTCACCAGTCTTGATTGCCCACTTTGAACTTTGTAGATTGGCCGGAACGCCTTGGCCACATTCACTGAGTGGTTAGACTGAACAAGGTGTGAACACACAGCGCTCGTAATTACTTTGATTGCTCCAGTGTTCAACCAAGCTGAGTGGTGTTCACGAACGCGTTCGGATAAGTGTCTGGTCGTACGGCCAATGTACGTTGTCCCACAGGAACAAGTAAAGGAGTACACACAGAATGAGGCCATATAATCTGACACCTTATCCTTTAATCGTAAATACACACACGGCTTTGAAGTAAATACAATATGGAGCTTTGCCGCGTAAAATGTTTTGTCGACGGCTCCTGATAATCTGCGATGTTTAATATCCACTGGGATATCACCTTTGAACGGCAAGCGGATGTATACTGACTTTTTTGGGACAACTGTGGTCTTCGCTCTTTCTTCCACTTGTCGCATTGTCTTATCCATGAAACGATCCGGATATCCGTTTTT
This sequence comes from Fasciola hepatica, assembly GCA_948099385.1. Lineage (NCBI taxonomy): Eukaryota > Metazoa > Platyhelminthes > Trematoda > Plagiorchiida > Fasciolidae > Fasciola > Fasciola hepatica. The sequence continues at coordinate 6,453,926 of CANUEZ040000102.1, read as the reverse complement.
CAGGAACACATTGCGCAGAGAACGAAGTTCGTTGTCCAGTGTCCTCAGTACAGATTTTGCGCGCTCTATAAATCAGGCAACGGATTAAGTTGCGCTTAAATTTGAGTGGCACGAAACTTTCGAAGTGAATGTACTGCCCATTCCACGTTGCTTTCCTGTGCACTGATCGTTGAGCTGAGCCATCCACTCACCGACTCAGGCACACATCTAGAAAGACCATTTCATTGCTTGCCTCTTTTTCCATCGTAAACTGAATACTAGGATGGGCTGTGTTAAACGTGTTCAACGTAAAATTTATGTCCATGGTGTTGTCTGCCACACACATTATATCATCCATATAGCGTTTATCAAGCACGCATTGTCTGATGGTCGACTGCAGTTGATTATTCTCAATTTTCGCCATGAAAACATCGGCGAATAGTGGTCCCAAGGGTGACCCCATTGCTACTCCGTCTTTTTGACGATAGATTTCGTCACTGAATTTAAACTGCACGTTAGACGTGAAAAAAAAGAGGAGTTGTTTCAGTTCGTCCACCGGAAGGCCCACGTCGATGTTGTTTTCTCGAATATACTCGCACAGATAGTTGATAGTTTCACTGATCGGTACGCTAGTGAACAATGAGGTGACGTCAAATGTGAACATTTGTTTCTCTCTCAAGTTTATATTTCGGAGACTGTCCACGAAGTCGATAGTGTCTCGTATACTGTTTTGCGATCGCAGCTCTCACCGGCTCCAGTAAGCCTGTTAGCCACTTGGCTACTGCATGGTACGGTGAGTTACACATATCTAAAATAGGTCTTAACGTAACGCTTTCCTTGTGGACTTTTGGTAAGCCGTACAGCCTGGGAATTATCGTCCCGGTGGGCCTTATCCGTTCGAATGTGGTTGAATCTATGATCCCTTTCTGCTTCAGTGATCGTAATTTCTTGGAGATAGACCTTTCTATCTGGATCGTTTTATCCTTCTCACTGGAGGCTTGGGTGAATTTGGACGTGTCACTCAACATTGCTTTCATCTTTTCTATGTAAATCAATTTATCAAGAATCACGACGCCTGCGCCTTTATCGGGTCTTGATGAAATAATATCTTTATTTGTCTGTAAACCGTTTAGGCACCTCAAATGCTCCGTCGTCAATATGCTCTTTGTTGATGGTGTGCTGTCCCGGTATTGGTAGCAAGCGTTAACAAGAGTGTACTTCAGCTTCTCCATCATCATCATCATCATCATCATCGTAAAGCGTTTAACAGTGGGGCAAGCCTCACTGACCGCTGCCTTTCTCATCATGTTGCACGCTGAATTAGAAAGTATGAATATACAAGATGGAGAGGGAGTGGACCCACACGGGTAGCAAAAGGAAAGAATGCCCTAGTAGCCAACACACGGAATACACAGTCTAACTATACAAACGCACATCGATCAATCAGTCTGATTCGATAGAAAGTGACAACACGATCGCCACTGCTCGCGGTTCGCTGCCATATCCTTCAGTGTCTCCACCCAACTGGTAGAATGATCCTTTGGACCCCAACCACGAAGACTTGGGGCACCTACTTTTCCTAGGTTTGCTGTACATTTTCTCATTCCTCGCTGCCACGTCATCTGTTGACCTCCACGTGGTCTCTTCCACTCCCTATGAGGAACGGAGAATAAGACAAGGTATGGTAGACGTGTGTTTGCCATACGTAACACGTGCACCAACCAACGTAGTCTACTAAGTTGGATACGCTGTGACAGAACGTTCTCCGAATTAGTACCCAATACTCGCTTTCTTACCTCATCATTACTCACTCGGCAATTCCACCCAATCTTAGCGATACTACGTAAACATCGATGGTCGAAAACCTCAAGACGACGAATATCTTCAGCACGCAAACCTCAAGTCTCGCAACCAAACAACAAAACTGAACGCACAGTGGCACAGTATACACGACCTTTCAACTTCAGTGAAATATCAGGTCGACGCCACAAGTGCTTCAGTCCAGCGTACGCCGCTCGAGCCTTGGATATCCGCGTACTCACCTCTACTACTGTGCTCCCATCCGTCGTCACGCTGCTGCCGAGGTAGGTGAAGTGATCGACAACTGCCAGCACCTCCCCATCGAGCATCAAGCTCGGAATCGTTGACGTCCAGTCTTGTAACATCACCTTGCACTTTGAAGGTGCAAAACGCATGCCGAATGGAGCTACAGCTCTTGCGAGATTATCCAGTGCACGCTGAGCATGTTCCGTGGATTCGAACAAGCAGACAACGTCGTCTGCGTAATCTAGGTCACATAGCTTCCCACTATTTCCTAGTTCGACGCCTACATCCTGAAGATTTTGCAAAGCACTCTCCATTATTTCGTCCATGACGAAGTTGAACAGGAATGGAGACAAAGGGCATCCCTGCCGAACACCACTGGTCGTTTCGAACCGACCGGATAGTTCACTCTAAACTCTTACGCGGCCAGAAGTATGAGAATACAATGATCTTAATGGGCTCATGAACTTCTGTGGCATACCTTTTCGATGAAGAACATCGAAAAGCGATGTTCGATCAACTAAATCGAAAGAGCCTTTCAAGTCTAAGAAAAGCATTATTGTTGGTCGGCGGTGCGTGTGACGTGTTTCAAGTAGTCGGCGAAGAGTAAAAATCTGGTCGATGCATCCTCGACCTGGGCGGAATCCTGCCTGCTGTTCGCGAACATTCCTCTCGCGAGCCGGTGTGAGACGATGCAGCAAAATCGAAGCTAACACTTTGGTGACTATCGGGATTAAGCTAATCCCACGATGATTACTGCAGTCATTGCGTATTCCCTTCTTGAAGATGGGAACAATCAACAACTCCCTCCATATTAACGGAATACGCTCCTGCTTCCAAATGTCACGGATCAGGCTTCCCGGATCGCTCTCCAACGTCTGTTTGTATGGTCTTGCAAAGAATTTGGTGGCGCCCTGCTTGGTCGTGTCCACACAAGGTTAACATGTAGTGCCTTTGCTTCAGTTTCTGAACGAGAAGTGCACATCATGCTAACTCCGAGCACACAACTTTACAATCGCGAGTTTTTGGAGAGGTATGCTAATTTGAAGACGTTTGAACTTATTGTTTTGCTAGTGAGATATGACGCGTCGCTCAACACTGCTCGCGGGCATTATTCTTTACCGATTATCCGACACCCGTGAAGGTGTAGTCGTGAGAATCAAACCGGTTTCAGACCCGATCGCAATTGTATGCTTGTATGCAAACAGCCGAAGCCGAGTTCGTGCTTACGCCGATCTTTCGTCCGAGTTCGCTACAAATGGTGTTCCTCGGGATTACTCATTATCGCCTTTCTTTTTCCACTTAGTATTTGAACTAGTTCTCAATATGGCCCTATCTTCGTGCAGAAACAGCGGGATTGACCTGTACTGAAGCAGTAAACTATCTGACTTGGAATACGCGAACGATGTTTTTCTTCTAAGTGAAGATCCAGATAAGTTGAAAGCTTTTCTGAAAAATCAAAACAACAATGTAGCAATGTTTGGGATCTGTTTTGCACCTTCAAAGTGCAAAATGCTGTTGCAGGACTGCACCTTGACGTGGTGTGATGGCTTGCGCGCCTCTATGACCCAAATAGCTTTACAGGATGGCTTCCTTAAGCCGGAGATGCAATCATACCTGACAGGTCAATGGTTAGAGGTCAGACAAAGTCCAGTCTCCTGGTCCTCCAGGTTGGGGGTTGATTTGAGCTGGCAACTCAGTCGGAAAAACCAGTGGAAGAATAATTGATCCAATCAAATGGGCTTCCACTAAGCCATCCCGCTACCTTGCGGATAGGTTCTTGTCAGAACTAAAGGCTTTGGATGAGGACCCTAATCGTTCTCCTGCTTTGTGGCTGGACACCCTAGCAGTACCCGTCCAACATCTCCCATGAACTGCACGAATACAAAGAATTCCATACTGTATCGGTCGTCGCGCAGGCTAATCAGGACCGCGCTGCCCATTGCATCGAGCGGGGTGGGTAGTGATCAGTGTGCTACTGCTCAGAGTTCCCTCTCTGTTATTCAACCTTTGTCTTCTGTCCCTAACCATTCCTCTTTGCCCCATATATCCACCCATAATGCTCCCACTGATAACACGGTCGATACTCGCAACAGTTCAATGTCAAACAGTGTCGGGAATAATCCTGTGTCTGGTAACTCACATTTTCTCAAGCCCCGTCAGCCTCTGAATCTCGGCTCCTTTAACGTGCGTACACTCATGCAGGCCGGTCAGCAGGCGTGCCTAGCCCTCACAATGAACTCTCTGAAGATTGATGTCTGCTGCTTAAGCGAAACGCGTATCCAGGATTCGAGCAGTGTAATTCAACTAACTGCTCCTGGTATCTCATCGAGGTATTTTTTGCGCACCTCAGGAGACGAAGCAGCTAGAGCTGTGGGTCAACGTGGTGTAGGAATTGTCTTGACTGACAAGGCTGAGGCTGCCCTGTTAGACTGGATTCCTGTTAACAGTCGTTTATGTGCTGTGAGACTCCAAGGGTCAGTTGGCGTTCGAAAGGACAGTTGTGTTAAACGCAATTTGTTCGTGATCTCGGCGTACGCCCCAACGGACTGCAGCTCAGACTTGCAGAAAAATGAGTTCTATGATGTACTCGCCACTCTCGTTCGCGGCAGTAAAGGTTCCGACATTGTAGTGCTAGCTGGTGACTTCAATGCACAAGTTGGCAAACTTAGTGCGTCAGAAGCCTGTTTAGGTGGGCGTTGTGCTTTACCCGCTGAGCGTACAGATAACGGGGATAGGCTTCTCCAATTTTGTGCAGACAATCGATTGTTCTTGTCTAGCACAAATTTCCGACACAGCTCGCGTCGCACAGCGACATGGCGCTCTAACTCTACAGGTACTTTTAGTCAAATTGACCATATCGCCGTAAGCTACCGATGGCGCAGTTCTGTTCAGAACTGTAGATCTTACTGGTCCACGTAAGTAGAGTCGGACCATGCCTTAGTTTTAATGCGATTATCTCTTCAGCTCCATGGCCATCGTCGCAAACCGCAAACCGGATTAGCCGTGCAACGTTTGTGTGATCCAGACGTTTGCACCCAGTATGAGCAGAAGTTAGCACATGAGTTAGGATCCACGGAGAACAGTAATGTAGATGAGCATTTGGCTCATATCAAACAAGCGATGCACTTTGCAGCAGGTTTCGCCTGTGGTCCTCGATCCGTTGTCCATCAGAGACACTGGATCTCGCAAGAGTCGCTGAGTATAATGGAGCAAAAGCGTCAGCTTTCGAACCGTAAGGAGATGAATAAGATGCGGAGAAAGCTGCAAAGACAAGTTACGAAAAGCCTTAAGAATGATCGCGAAAATTGGTGGGTCAATGTAGCCGAAGAAATGGAAGTGGCAGCTGCTTCAGGTAACAGTCAAAGACTGTTCAAACTTATTCGTGACACCGGTGGACGGCGAACTCAGGTCAGTGAAACGATTTGCAATAGAAATGGAGAACCCACCCATGGCAAAAAGCAAAGGCCTGACCGATGGGCCGAATACTTCAAGGAACAGTTTAGCTGGCCGCACGCTAGTGTAGTTACTCCCGTGTCAACAACTGTGACTTCTTGGGTGGTATCACTTGAGCCCCCATCAGAAGTAGAAGTAGAGTCATGTATTCGATTACTAAGGCGGGGGAAAGCGGCAGGTCCCGACGAACTTCCCCCAGTTCTTTTCAAACTGGGTGGTGAGGCATTGATAAAATCACTAACCGCCTTGCTCCGTGACATTTGGAACGCGGAGCGTATTCCGTTAATATGGAGTGAGTCATTGATTGTTCCCATCTTCAAGAAGGGAATACGCAATGACTGCAGTAATCACCGTGGGATTAGCTTAATCCCGATAGTCGCCAAAGTATTAGCTTCGATTTTGCTGCACCGTCTTACACCGGCTCGCGAGAGGAATGTCCGCGAACAGCAGGCAGGATTCCGCCCAGGTCGAGGATGCATCGACCAGATTTTACTCTTCGCCGACTACTTGAAACACGTCACACGCACCGCCGACCAACAATAATGCTTTTCTTAGACTTGAAAGGCGCCTTCGATTCAGTTGATCGAACATCGCTTTTCGATGTTCTTCATCGAAAAGGTATGCCACAGAAGTTTGTGAACCTAATGAGATCATTGTATTCTCATACTTCTGGCCGCGTAAGGGTTTACGGTGAACTATCCGGTCGGTTCGAAACGACCAGTGGTGTTCGGCAGGGATGCCCTTTGTCTCCATTCCTTTTTAACTTCGTCATGGACGAAATAATGGAGAGTGCTTTGCAAAATCTTCAGGATGTAGGCGTCGAACTAGGAGATAGTGACAAGCTATGTGACCTAGACTACGCAGACGACGTTGTCTGCTTGTTCGAATCCACGGAACATGCTCAGCGTGCACTGGATAATCTCGCAAGAGCTGTAGCTCCATTCGGCATGCGTTTTGCACCTTCAAAGTGCAAGGTGATGTTACAAGACTGGACGTCAACGATTCCGAGCTTGATGCTCGATGGGGAGGTGCTGGCAGTTGTCGATCACTTCACCTACCTCGGTAGCTGCGTGACGACGGATGGGAGCACAGTAGTAGAGGTGAGTACGCGGATATCCAAAGCTCGAGCGGCGTACGCTGGACTGAACCACTTGTGGCGCCGATCCGATATTTCACTGAAGTTGAAAGGTCGTGTATACTGTGCCACTGTGCGTTCAGTTTTGTTGTATGGTTTCGAAACTTGGAGTCTGCGTGCTGAAGATATTCGTCGTCTTGAGGTTTTCGACCATCGATGTTTACGTAGTATCGCTAGGATTGGGTGGAATAGCCGAGTAAGCAACGATGAGGTAAGAAAGCGAGTATTGGGTACTAATTCAGAGAACGTTCTGTCACAGCGTATCCAACTTAGTAGACTTTGTTGGTTGGGACACGTGCTACGTATGGCAAACACACGTCTATCGTACCGTGTCCCATTCTCCGCCCCTCCCAGGGAGTGGAAGAGACCACGTGGAAGTCAACAGATGACGTGGCAGCGAGGAATGAGAAAATGTACAGCAGACTTAGGAAAAGTAGGTGCTTCACGTCTTCGTGGTTGGGGTCCGAAAGATCCGTCTACCAGTTGGCTGGAGACACTGAAGGATATGGCAGCGAACCGCGAGCAGTGGAGATCGTGTTGTCACTTTCTATCGAATCAGAATGTTTGATCGGTGTACGTTTGTACAGTTAGACTGTGTATTCCGTGTGTTGGCTACTAGGGCATTCTTTTCTTTTCCCACCCATATAGGTCCACTCCCTGTCCATCTTGTATATTCATACTTTTTAATTCAACGGGCAACATGATGAGAAAGGCAGTGGTCAGTGGGGCTTGCCCTACTGTTTAACGCTGTACGATGATGATGATGATGATGATGATGATGATGATGGAGCAAGGCGGTAAGTGATTTTATCAACGCCTCACCACCCAGTTTGACAAGAACTGGGGGAAGTTCGTCGGGACCTGCCGCTTTCCTCCGCCTTAGTAATCGAATACATGACTCTACTTCTACTTCTGATGGGGGCTCAAGTGATACCCCCCAAGAAGTCACAGTTGTTGACACGGGAGTAACTACACTAGCGTGCGGCCAGCTAAACTGTTCCTTGATGTACTCGGCCCATCGGTCAGGCCTTTGCTGTTTGCCATGGGTGGGTTCTCCATTTCTATTGCAAATCGTTTCACTGACCTGAGTTCGCCGTCCACCGGTGTCACGAATAAGTTTGAACAGTCTTTGACTGTTACCTGAAGCAGCTGCCACTTCCATTTCTTCGGCTACATTGACCCACCAATTTTCGCGATCATTCTTAAGGCTTTTCGTAACTTGTCTTTGCAGCTTTCTCCGCATCTTATTCATCTCCTTACGGTTCGAAAGCTGACGCTTTTGCTCCATTATACTCAGCGACTCTTGCGAGATCCAGTGTCTCTGATGGACAACGGATCGAGGACCACAGGCGAAACCTGCTGCAACGTGCATCGCCTGTTTGATATGAGACCAATGCTCATCTACATTACTGTTCTTCGTGGATCCTAGCTCATGTGCTAACTTCTGCTCATACTGGGTGCAAACGTCTGGATCACACAAACGTTGCACGGCTAATCCGGTTTGCGGTTTGCGACGATGGCCATGGAGCTGAAGAGATAATCGCATTAAAACTAAGGCATGGTCCGACTCTACTTACGTGGACCAGTAAGATCTACAGTTCTGAACAGAACTGCGCCATCGGTAGCTTACGGCGATATGGTCAATTTGACTAAAAGTACCTGTAGAGTTAGAGCGCCATGTCGCTGTGCGACGCGAGCTGTGTCGGAAATTTGTGCTAGACAAGAACAATCGATTGTCTGCACAAAATTGGAGAAGCCTATCCCCGTTATCTGTACGCTCAGCGGGTAAAGCACAACGCCCACCTAAACAGGCTTCTGACGCACTAAGTTTGCCAACTTGTGCATTGAAGTCACCAGCTAGCACTACAATGTCAGAACCTTTACTGCCGCGAACGAGAGTGGCGAGTACATCATAGAACTCATTTTTCTGCAAGTCTGAGCTGCAGTCCGTTGGGGCGTACGCCGAGATCACGAACAAATTGCGTTTAACACAACTGTCCTTTCGAACGCCAACTGACCCTTGGAGTCTCACAGCACATAAACGACTGTTAACAGGAATCCAGTCTAACAGGGCAGCCTCAGCCTTGTCAGTCAAGACAATTCCTACACCACGTTGACCCACAGCTCTAGCTGCTTCGTCTCCTGAGGTGCGCAAAAAATACCTCGATGAGATGCCAGGAGCAGTTAGCTGAATTACACTGCTCGAATCCTGGATACGCGTTTCGCTTAAGCAGCAGACATCAATCTTCAGAGAATTTATTGTGAGCGCTAGGTACGCCTGCTGACCGGCCTGCATGAGTGTACGCACGTTGAAAGAGCCGAGATTAAGAGGCTGACGGGGCTTGAGAAAATGTGAGTTACCAGACACAGGATTATTCCCGATACTATTTGACATTGAACTGTTGCGAGTATTGACCGTGTTATCAGCGGGAGCATTATGGGTGGATAGATGGGGCAAAGAGGGATGGTTAGGGACAGAAGACAAAGGTTTAGGTCTGTGAGTTGAGAAAAAAGATTCTCAAATTCAACTTCTATATCTGTTTGTCACATTAATGTGACCAAGGCGTTCCGGCCAATCTACAAAGTTCAAAGTGGGCAATCAAGACTGGTGAAGTGCCGTGTTCTAGCCACAGCGGAAGCGGTATACATTCGTCTATACAATCCCCCGTTGTGCTCCCAAAAACAGTTCATGCAAGCGCTAAGGCTTCCTTGGCCCACCCTCTACCCACGAACTAACCACAGATCCGTTGATCCGACTAATGACGCCGCAGACACCTACTCACGGTCCAAAGATGGATCGAGGTCACGCATGTGATATTTGATCCCCTCTCCCCCACTCAAATTTTGACTCATCGCCTTATCTTGTTTTCTGTTTTGTTAACCTAACACTGTTCATATAAAATGTGATGAAATGGCATGATTACGAATCACTGAAAGCGAGCTTGTTCACCACCTTGTGTGATTCTCCATTGTGCCCTGTGGGATTATTCGGACAAATCTGATTCTGACGTGCACACTTTCAACCTAACTCCTTTCACAATACTACAATCTTCACCGTAATCCATCTTACGAGTCTAAGATGACGGTGGGGGGAAAAGCATCCACGCCCACAGTAAATATTCAGTTAACTATGATGAAGTCCATCAGTATTGTAATCATCGTCGTGCATTTCTATACCTTTGATCGTTTTGAATACCGAGTACGGTTCATGCTGAGTGACAGTAACCAGAACCACCGCGCTCCGTACAGCTTTAAGTTGTTCAAACTAGAATGAACCGACATGAAAAGGACGATCGAATCCATGTGATGATGGGCCAACACTAATCAGACAGTCAAATCTCCGGTTCTGAGATCGAAATAAGAATACCTGAAACAACTTCCGGCCCTGACTAGGGCAATGAGGTAATAATACAGACAATAACATTCGTATGAGCAGACATAAGTGAGAGACTGTGTATTATGGACAACACATTTGCTTTCACATGCGACCATCTTCCGGTGAGGTGTCTCGCTGAAGCCGGGGGTTAGCTTGGTCGCAATCACCGGCAGTGAGGCTGCAGATACGAGTTCGGACTTACAGGCACCGTACAATTAGTCACATTTTTGCACTATATCACAGGACGGTTATAAATAGAAAATTCCGAATAACAGTTTTGTTTCCGTGAGTTCAGTAATGATTTTCGGTCAGTTGAGATTGGATGGCTTTGGTTATCACGGAAAACTTGACAATTAGTGAGATTTCGAGTAGAGATGAAAAAAATTAAATGCATCATAGTCGGTTCTCATCAGTCCTTCAAGTCAAAGAGTCGACTATGTCTGCTCAAGTGAAATAAACAAAACCAAAAGAACACGTTTGGAGAATACCATATTAACTCGCAGCTTAACGGCAAGCTCCTGGATGATCGTAGTTATGCATCATCATCATCATCGTATAACAGGGCCAGCCCCACTGACCACTGCATTTCTCACCATGTTGCACACAGAAATAGAAAGAATGAATACATAAGTCGGACAGAGAGTGGACCTACACGGGAGGGAAAAGGGAAACAACGCCCTAGTAGCCAGCACACAGAATACAAAGTCTAACTGTACAAACGCACATTGACCAGTTATTCTAATTCGACAGAAAGGGAAAACACGATCGCCACTGTCCATGGTTCGCTGCCACTTTTTCAGTGTCTCGAGCCAATTGGTTGGGTGGTCTTTTTGAACCCAACCACGAAGACGAGAGACACCTATTTTTGCTAAAGCCACTGTATATTTTCTCATTCCCCGTTGTCACACCTGATCTGTCGACCTCCGCGTGGTTTTTTCCATTCCCAAGGAAGAAAAGAAAATAGAGCACACTGTGCGGTAGACGTGTTCTCCATCCGTAGCACGTGCCCTAACAAATGAAGTTTACTAAATTGGATACACTGTGCTAGAACATTATCCGAACTGGTACCCAATACTCGATTTGCAACGACACTGCTCATCTAGTTATTCCATTCTATCTTAGCGATACTACGCAAACATCGATGGTCGAAAACCCCTAGACGAAGAAAAACTTCTGCACGCAGACTCAAGGTCTCGCAACCATACAACAGAACTGGGTACATTGCGGCACAGTGCACACGACCTTCCAACTTCAGCGAAATACCAGACTGGCACCGCAATTGGTTTCATAAGAGAGGAAATCTGATTTATTCTGAATAAATGACCTCCACGCTTAAGTTGTATCAACATCGATCATCCAGAGAAAACGAACATTTTTGACATTATTTTGGATGTATTTTATTCACCGTCTGTCGTAGCGCTTGATTTCGACATCAAGTTCGCTCGGTTTCAAGCGCGTTTACTGAACTCAAAAAGCACGGAATTTCCACTGACTTCAGCTTGTACACAATGTCGGCTTTTCGCTAACCGCACGCGCTTGGCGTGGAAGACGGCAGATGATAGAATCGCTAACCGTGTGTACTGTACGCAGCAATCTCATGATAAAGACTCCACTTCAATAAATGAATAAAAGCATCCTGTCCGTTGTAAATCTCAACAGCAAGGCTTTGTCTACGATTTCCTGCGAATCATTAAGATGCGGCATACATAACAACATAACAACGAACCGGCACTGAAGGGTTGTCTACTCCCAAGAAGGTGCCTGTTTTGGTCAAACTTCTGACGGCAAATTAAACGGACGAGGTGAAATGTAACAACCAGCCAGAAATTGGTTGCGTATACTAATAATGATCAATGAAAAAACAACGTACTGGTGTTACAGCATTGCTTATCTGTTTTTTGACCACTTTGGTAGGCAATTCTCCATGGTAGGGCGGGATTGGACTGCGGGCTTTCTTCCTATTCTTCTTATCTGGAGCTTGATTTTTATCCACGTGTTCACCCAATGGAGATTCATCACCATAAAGATCTTGGTAGAGGGATAAGAGCTTTTGGCGTTTCAGGGAAACTGCACAATCCGTCTCAGTAGATTCCTCCGACGGCGCTGAACGAGAACATTGGCATGGTTTCGGCGAGTTGTTTGATGAAGCGTCTCCCACATTGATTGGAGAGCTTGCTTTTGGTGACTGCTGGTCACAATGTTTACGCTTCATTGTCCGTATGGTTTCTTTGGACGACGGGAGAGTCTTTGAGTTCGCCTCGGAAGTGTGCTCGGGATCTTTTGTTGGAGTCACATCTAGTATAGTACAAGAGTCTGAAGTTAAGTCAACATCCTCAGTGACTGGGGGATACGCGGGTGACGGTTGATAAAGAAACTGAGCATCATCAGCTGGATTCACTCGAACAGCGACGGTGCTAGACCTAGTGCCTTGCTTTGGACGCACAACCGGTGAGTAGGTCGGTGGCTCAGCAGGTGCCAAAAAAGATGCTTTGGCCGTTCCATTAGGCAAACCATAAGCTGCCAGCGAACTTGGAGCATACTTCTCTAGCTCGCTGATTGGTGTTGGCTGGTACACTGGAATTGAAGAAGGAGCAGAAGCCACTGATGGCACTTTGAATTCCACTTCGTTCATTTCACTTTCTGAAGGAGCATCGGGATGACTTCTTGCCTCAAGTTTTTCCAGCAGCTTAATGGGTGTAGGTCTGTACACTGGCGTCACCTACACAAAAAAATGACAATATCCATAATAGTAAAAAACCTTACCTCCACCGAAAAATCACCATCAGGATTTTCGGGCTTCGTTACAGATTCTAGAAAGGGAAAAACCGTCATGTTAGTTCGGCTCCAGTTCTTTATCGTGGTCATTCCTGCTTGCAACAAAAAATGGCAGTCTAAAAGAAACTGTCACTTAGAATAGTTCAGTTCGTCGTGACGTTTTTGCTTTTGGGATACGAATGATCGAATATCATGATGCAACAAACTCTGCGAACAGAACTAACACTACTCAAGACAAGGCCGATGGTTATCAAGCGGTTTAAATGTGACTACAGAGTTTCAAGAGGAAGACTCCAATTCATGGCCGGTCAAATCCGGCAATAAGAAACGCTTCGCTGCCATACAAATTGCCAATGTACCCGCATGTGGGTCTCCAAATTAAGTCCCAGGGTTATTCTCCTATCAAATGCTTGCGCATGAGTGCAGTTGAAGTGTTATATACTTCATAGCCACGAAACCCAGATGCACCATTAGGGATAAACACCAACCAGACCCTGAGAATTGGAGTGGAGAACCACATAAGGTCCCAATAGGTCAGGTGTGGTAACGATTCGGACGATATTGCAATGAGCTCTTGTGGTGATGGATATACCCATGAGCTTGACTGTAGGATTTCAGTAGCTACTGTTCATAAAGAGCAGAAATGTGTTACTGGGCACGTCCTAGCTCGTTGATAGGGGAACGGCCACAATTTTCGCGGCTGAGCATGGATAAGGTGGGCTTCCACTCACCAAATAAGCTGTTACGGGAAATCAGTGGCAGTGCTTGGGATTGTGGCACATTATCCCGCTTGGCTACCGTTTCCTGCTCTGAAATGACACTTAATCTGTGAACAACAGTGTGACGTGGCGAACGTTACACGAAACTGAATATGGTTATAGACCCTTGTTGTTCCACTCAAACAATAAGGTTTCCCAGAGGAGGTGAATGAACCGTACAACTATCCACTAGCTCATCTGGTCTAATGTTGTTGCCTTGCAGAACGTGCTTAGCTGCGCAAAGGCTAAATGTCCTTAGTCCATTAAAATGCCTACTCGGGGCCAGACGACCGAGTGGTATAATAGCACGCAACGCACATAACCATGAGAGATAAAAACAATGTCACAACTAACTGTTCACTCACGCACACGCATGATTACTTCCCTACACCGTACACAACTTCATTTTTTGATCCTCACACTCTCTGTCACCTTTCCACATTGTCCCTGTTTCACATCCAACAGGAACTTTTGTTGTCCGTACTTCATACTGGCTATAGCATCCGTGTTCTCTCTCTCTCGTCATTCGTCGCTTAGCTTCCAAATCCCACCGAACTCGTTGCCTTTGTCCTTGGTGTCCATTCAAACTAGTCACGTGCAACCTTTGAACCCCAAAACACAAAGGACAGCAAACAGTTTCAGCTAGTACTTATTGGGACCTTATATGAATCACCACTTGTTGCGTAATCTTCTTTGTGTTTGCATACCTCGTTTTGTTTACATATCTTACATTGTACCGATTTCTATTTCAGATCAAGTAAAACGTAACGTTCCTAACGCCGAATCCTGTTCCTTTTTATTAAGCTATCATCGTCTGTTGCGAAACTTACGTATTATGATCCCCTGCCTCAGGGCCACGGTTGCCAGTTATATCTAACAGTGTAGAGGTCCTTATGAGGCTCCTCACGCAAGCATGTAACTAAAATACGCCAGATACCCTTGTCACTGATGTGGTGCATTAAAGACCATATATATATATATATATATATATATATATATATATATATATATATATATATATATATATATATATATATATATATGGTCTTTAATGCAACACATCAGTGACAAGGGTATATATATATATATATATATATATATATATATATATATATATATATATATATATATATATATATATATATATATATATATATATATATATATATATATATATATATATATATATATAACCCCACATTAACATCCGAAGATACAGCGAAAGATGAGTTCTATGACGGATTACAGGAAGTGGTCAACAACGTAACAAACTGAGGAATACTTCTTGTCCTAAGGTACCAGAACGCTTGCACTGACCCCTCAAAGCAAGCAACTAGACACGTCCTAGGGAAATATGGCCTTGGGCAAGAACGCGCCAGTGGTGCTCGTCTCATTATTTTCGTAGACTACAAGAGACTAACTGTCTTGAACAAGCTTCCAAAATCCCAGGGGACATCTGCTGACATGGTACTCAAACTACGGTCCTATGGTACGCCATACTGACTTGCCGGGCATCCTCGACCGATGACTGCCGGTCCTGCAGAGGTGCAGAGACAGCAAATAATAACGACACTGACCACAACCTTGGATGTGCACGCTTCAAGTTCTCCTCACCTAGTCGCAACAAATCTTGTGTCTCGAGAAGGATTAACGTAGCTGTCCCAGGATCACTGACAAAGCGACAAGTAGTACTAGACGCTATGGCCGCCGATCTAACGACCAGACGCCCAGTCAGTGAAAAAACATCGTTGGAATAAGAATGGAATCCACTAATATCGTCTACCAAGCAATTTGCCGTCGATGAACTGGGCACCCAACGACAACGACAGGTCGACTGTATATCGAGGACCAATCTCATTTACCCTAAAAGGCTAGAGACGCTCGTTCAAATGGTCTCCCTGAACTTCAGGAGGTCCGACAAAAGCCACCAGTAGTCTAAGAAACGACCAAAACAACCACTGACCTGAATTCGCGGACAATATGGAGGCGGCAGCTAACTGTGGTGACCTCCTCAAATGCATCCGTCAGGCAGCGCCCAGCAGAACAACTTCTCTGTGACGCTGCCGGGCTACTGACCCCGGAACAGCGAAAAAAATGCACAGATGGATCGATCAATTAGACGATTTATTGAACCATCCCCCAGAAAGCTTAGCAATCCAAATACCCACAATCCATAATGGGAACTACGATATCAGTATCAGCCTTTCGTCCCCCGAGGACACTACTGCTGCGATACACAATCTAAAGAACCGAAAGGCTCGGGAGAAGGCACTGGGCTGGAGTTATATAAATCCTGCCTTCTGACACTAGTAGAGACCCTCTATACTCTGTTCTGTTCAATTTGGGAGAACGGACAATTTCCCTCTCTGAAAAAGAGTGTTAGGGCACTGTGCGACAACTACCGCGGAATCAACCTGATCGCTTTGCCTATAAAGATATTCTCCGCGTTTCTATTGAATCGCTTCTCAATCGCGAGGGATGCATGCACTCGTCCCAGTCAAGGAGGCTTTCACGGCGCTAGGGAATGCGTGGACCAAATATTTAGCCTTCGTTGAGTACTAGAACATCGCTACAAATTTCAACAACCTACATCAGCCCGCTGCGTTGAATTTTGCGCAGCATTCGACCCAGTTGACAGACGCGCTTTATGGACTATCCTACAAACAGATGGCATGCCGGAAGAATTTGTCAGTCGCATGAAATTCATTATTCAACTACGTGTGCAAGAATACGATTTTAAAGAGAAGAATCCGGCGATTTCTCCCTCAATTTCGGTGTTTGACGGGGTTGGCCCCTGTCGCCAATCTTGTTTAACTCCGCTGTCGACTGGATAATGCGGCAAGTGCTCATCGATTACTCGGTGTATTTCTAAGCTCGGACGCTTTCTTAGCTGATTTGAAATCCACGGACGATGTTATTCTAAAGGACAGTCTGACTACTCCGCAACCAATTATGAACCGTGTAGTTTTCTTCGCGAAAATCACGGGACTAAAAGTCGATACATCGAAGACCAAAATCTGTTCGATTTGAGCTGCAGTTCGCACCAATAGACGTTAACGGTGAGCTGGTTGAGCTCATGCAGACATTCAAATGCCTATGCTCCACGATCCTCCCAAACGGCTAAGCTAAGGATAAAGTCGAAGGGCGAATCGACAACACCATGAAAGCGTTTCTTCAGCTATGTAAGTCACTTTGGGCGCGAAATGAGATCAGTGTCCGAACCAAAACCCACATCTTCCGAGCTTCCATCCGCCTCACATTGGCCTACGGTTGCGAAACGTGGCCATCAGGCGGCCAGAACATCAGAAAGTTGAAAACATTTGACTACTGATGCTTGCGGATGATCCTCAAATTGACCTGACGCGATGCGATATCAAATGATACGGTAAGAGAACGCCGTTTCAACAGTGAAAAGCTGCCGGTATTTCTTCAACGACGACGTTTGCAATGGTTTGGACACATCCTGCGACACCCGAACACAGATATATCAAAACAGCGCTGTCTGCTTTTCCATGCCAAGGTTGGCGCTGCCGCCTTGCGGGACAAGTGGAAACATGGATCAGCATTCAAGCCGTAGGTTGAGCGATTGACACTCGTCTACTTACGGTGCTCGTCTCTAGAATGAGAACTGGACCTGCGATCTGACCTCGCCTCTGGCCGCCGTCCGAGGGCAGGCACAATCCGCGACATCCATGAAGCCGGCTCATCTCTTGAGAGATAGCCTTATAAAAGTAAAAGTGAACAGTAATGGCAGAAATCCGCGTCTCAGATAAGGCAAGGGTAGAAGATTGAAGAAAAAGGCGTAAAGTACCAACATTCTGATCTAAACCACGAATATTGGTGATTGCGAAATTTGTTTTCTGAAATCAGCACTGAACAGTCACGAGTGAAAAGCCGGTAATCTAACCCTGGTCCAGCAGATCGTACAGTTGCTCAAAGAAGCCAAACTACCGAATCCGTAAGCTATTTCACTCATAATCCTGAAAATGAGTATCACGGACTTTAAATCAATTTTCTTTCTCTGTTGTTTTTTTATTCGAGCTGGCACTTTCCCTGTCTCATAGAAGAAACTCGTGACCTGTTCCACTCTCAACCGATGCGACCGTAGGTTTTCGAAGGTGATAAGGCGAACACTGATCCGATCAACAGATTAAAACCCTCATACTTTAAACACCTCCGTCACTGACAACACCGATACCACCACTATCGACAGGCATAACTGTCAGGGAGTAGGAAATCTTCATGAAAACATGCCATCTGCAAGGCTGCAGTCCGCATTCTTCTAATTCACGGACAGCGTGCTTTGTGAACAATAACCAATGACAAGGCCCGCATATCCCACATAGCAGTGCAGCCGTGACGCGTTCATGAGCCAATCAGTCTATTACATGTCACTATTCACACCGACCACTGAGGGATAACCTACTGCCTACCTTTTACACCAACCCGCCAACCAATCAGGCTTCTGTCATACTGTGATTCGACGTAACCAATCACATATGTGCACCACGCCGGGTAATCAATAATTACGTCATGTTTCCATACATTCCTTGCCTCGTGCTATATAAAGTGTCCAATTGAATGCAGTTTCCGCACTTGTTCGTGGTTACTTGTCCGTTGGGATTGGACGATCGAGGAATCACCGGCCGGGGATAATCCAGAGGTTTGCGCGCACCGACACATCAACAGTCAACAACTACTGTTGACGATCCACAACTTACATCACATCGGACACTACACCATCTCCCCCAAACATCAACAACACAACAACCACCGTTTACAACCAGCCGTTAAAGCAGACTTTCGACACCCTGTCGCATTTCAGGACATCGTTCCATAATATTTGCTCTTTCTAATCTGTTTGCCCTTTGTTTGGCTTTCGAGCGTTTATTGTGTGCAACAAACGCTCCGGGGAGGTGTGTAGGTTTCTGTACATCTTCCACTTTACCATGCTAGTGCAACACTCCTTTGTTGTACCAACGTCTTATTATATACAGTCAATATACATGTTTCTGAACTCATACACACAATATGGAGCAACACAAAATCTCTCAATAAATCATTCGTTCTGGCACAACCTCGCCTTCTGATTTGGAGTGTCCTGGAATAAATCCAACCAGTGTTATAGCTGTAACCAATAAAAATTTTAGACTTCACTATGAAGACGGCACTCGTCCCTATGCCATCACGATCGATTCAACAAGCTGCCGACGAGTCGTGGTAGCTGAACAGAGCTACGCTGAAAACGCTGGCGAACGTTGGACTTTGGTATCCAGATATTTACGGCAAGAACCGTGAGTTAGTTTTGAACGATGTTTCATTTTATTCCAGCTACACATACCTTTCCTGTCTTTTCATCTGGCTACGCTCCTCCGTCTATTTTGGCTTTCTACTGTTCTCTTAGATTGTTTTGGCACTGATTTACTGTATCCTTGAGACTGGTTATATACTACACGACCCTGCAATCCCAAAACATTATCGCCCGATTCAGAGCGTTTCAAGGAATACAACTTCTAACCAGTTGCAGCCATTCCCTAGACGTGGAAGATTGTTGAATGAAAGCCAATGCGGATACCCGCCCCGACAATACACCGGTGATCTACTGGTTCACTTGTTGCACTCAAAATCAATCGTGATTGATAACAACAGAGAAACACGCTTGGTCTCGCTAGACATATCGAAGGCTTTCGGTCGTGTCTGGCACAACAGCTAAATGTCTAATCTACCTACCTTCGGTTTCGGTTGCTCCATAGACGCAATTTTTTTCAGTAACCGGACCCCCTCCGTTTGAGTCAACAGAGTAAAACCGCAACCTTTCCACGTGAATGCTCGCGTTCCCCGAGGATCTGTACTCATATTCACTTTTTGTTCTTCCAACCAGTCACTTTGCACTTTGGTGCTCTGGCTCAAGTTGCCACTTCGTAGCATCATCTAGTCCAGAGAAAAACGGACAGAAAAGTATGACGAGTTCTAGTCGATGATATTGCCTACATTACTTTATTTATTAATTCAGCATCGACCATGTCACCGCCGATTGCAACCAAGACTGTTGTGCTACTGTTACACTACTCGATGCTGACTTTGTACAAATCGCCATTTAAGGCACGACAAATCATGTTCTACTCAATGCTCATAAACCCCTTTGTTCATGATCTCTCTCAAACACCGCTTTCTCTCACCCACTTCAACTTTGATTTGTTTCCCATTTGTTCCTAAAACTCGCTTCCTCTACTGGGCCTTTCGACAGTCTATTCCCTAGTCTGGTTCTCATAGATATCATCTTTTGTTTCTGATTCTGTGAGCGCGACTGTTTCCTATTCCGCATCTGTTTATCGACCTCTGTTTACTTTATTTAACAGTGAAATGCTCAAACTCGTCCCGTGTGTGAATACTGTAATCTTGCTTGGTAGAGCTTTGTCCTTTTTATTTATTCTCAATCGGGTCCACAGCAGGACCATCCACTGGACTGATGACCCAGCTTTATCGTCTAATCTGAAGTCACTTACTTCCCATCGAGCAGCTGCTTCACAGTCCTATTCTACAGCCATCCTTTGGGCTTGTTTCTCCAAGCTTGCTGTAGAGGTTCTCATTCTCAATATCTTCCGACACCTGTCCCGGACACATGCAGTCAGCCACTCGTATCAAACTTCTGTGCCTACAGGCTGGACCCCAACCATCCAACTTTTATTCTTTTTCTAGACTGCGAAATTGTGGCACGCTTTCAGACACTTATAATCTTTCTCATTTAAAATTAGATTAGCAAGCTGGTTTTTGACGTTAACTGCCCCCTTAAACCCTCACTCCTATATGATTCTATTCACTTCGGTGTCAACTTGACGATGCTAGGTAGCCACCAAAACCAGAGCACAAAACTGAAGTTGACGGCCGAACTAAACTGGGCCGAAATTATCACAGTACGTTCTCGAACCATGATGTCTACCTCTCTTATCGGGATGAACTTTCTGAAATAAAAAAACCGAATTCGTTGAAGATGGGGATACGAGCACAACTGCTTTTAGAGATAACCGCAAACTAAAGGACCTCTTGATTTGTTCAATCAAATGCTAAAGACGGCGTTCGTGAATTAAAACAACCAAGCTGTTAGCATGCATCATTGATGCGCCCACATTAGGATGGTGAGTCAGTATTCATAAGTTGATTAAAAAGTGGCGACTTAGGCGGTACATTCGTCCTCATCCTGGTCTGATGTGGAACGGGGTAGGAAGGGGCGCCGGCTGAGCACACTGTTAGGAGCCAACTCGGCTAAACATGGACCAAAAATGATGGGTAACGTAGAAACAACGCATAAACCTGCTTTTAGATCAGTATTCCCTATTATTCACACATTGGTAATGGCACCGCAGCTCACTGAAAGAAAAAAACCATGATGAATAAAAAGGGGCGTTGCCAGTGAGTGTGTATAGTATGATTATACGACGAGGGGCATAAAGGAATTCGTAGACTAACAATACACATCCATTCTTGCGTTATTTGCCCCGCCTGCTATTTGTTCATTAGGGAATCATTCAATGCTTAATCTTATCCCAGCCCACGCTTGGTCAGGTCATGGATGGCACCATCCACAGTGGGACGACGATGTGCTACACAGCTTTACCTGCCAATTTTCTGTCCATAACCCAGCCCTGGATAAGCTACGAGCGAGTTTTGCCGTAGTGACATTCAACCTTGCTTATTTCTTTAACACATTATAGATTATCTGAACTCGTGCTGCCTAGCGCGGTGGCCACTTGACCGTTGCCCGTGCGCTCTACCAGCACGATTTTCCAATATACACTAACCACTCTCTCCTCACCATCAGTGTTCTTCTCAGGGCTTGTGGGGAACAGTGTCCTGGTGGTCGTGGTGGTATATTGCGGAGTGTTATTGTAACGGACAGGTGGTCCACGCGCAATGGAAAGGGCTAGAAAACGCGTGTAATGAAGAAACTACTCGGTAAGGTTTACACGACCTTACAGTGGCGCGTACGAACTGATACCGATCGCTCTAGAAGCTTGCATTTGACTATTCGAACGAATCGCACGAAATATTGATGATATAAGACGGTTTCACAAAGACTACTTTTCGGCTACTGTATTTTGGCGCTAGACTCAGACAGATAAGAATCTGCTGAACTCGAGAACTGGATTCTAGATTCCTGGTTGCAGTGCAACTTAACAAGATCTTCACAAAACAAGAAACTTGTCTACCCGTCTGTTGGTATAGAACCCTTGTAGCTCCCAATCCGTTTGTAACAACGGTTTTAGATCGGTTTTCGGTTGGTTTTTGGTCGTTTTGTTTAGTAGCCATTTTACAAGGACCAACACTGAATTTATACGAAGGAAATTGACGACCGAAATGATATGCAACGCTTGATTAGCGTTTAATTCATATGTATTGGATTAATTCGTCGAAATGTCATGAGAACCTCGGTATAGAACGCTACATTTTATTCCCCCGAAATGGGTGAAATAAGAACAATTATCGGAAAATCATAAATTAGGAGACAGAAATGGGCATCATTATACGTAATTAGGGTTATTCAAAGAAATTATCGAAGCATATAACGTATTTCAAACGACTGGCACAAACCGCTCCAAAAGCGATCGGTTTTCGGCCGGTTTTTAATATTACGCAGATCGGTATTTGAGTGGTTTCTAACCGGTTTCCGAGCGGTCTCTGCCAATCGTTTTAACTACATGATATTCTTCATTCTTCATAATAGAGGCAGAGAGTATCTCTCCCGTGTAAGCCTCCTCACCACAGCTCAGTGAGGTAGACTCATGTGTGTCTCCCATCACCTCTTTAGAAATACGTCCAGAAGTCGCTTGAACGATGTGTCGTTGGGCTCTTCCACCACTTCGGCTGGCAGCGAGTTCCATAGATTGGTCACCCTCCGAGATAGACGGTACACCAGAGGGAGGCCCACCGAGTGCAGTTTCTTTAGAGTTAGCGGGTGTCCCCTCGTACGGCCATGTCCGCGGAGAGGGAGCTCTGCACGTAGTTCTGGGCCGAAGTCGCCTCTGATGACACGCCTGGTGAAGATCAGGTCTCCCCGGACTCTCCGATAGGCCACTGGAAACAGCCCTGTGATCTTCAGCCGCTCTTCGTAGCTGACCCCACGTAGCCCTCCGATAAGGCGGGTTGCGCCTCTCTGTACTCTTTCCAATTTTGCCACCTCTGCCAACGTACAAGGGAAAACTGCTGGCCCTCCGTATTCCAGCCTGGGACGCACATGGGTTGCATACAGCACTTTGAAGGCGTTGAGTGAGAGATGGCCCAATGAACGAGTTATCGGCCCCAGGATACTCCACGCTGAAGAACAGACTCTATCAGTATTGTGCTTCGTTTTTAGTGACGAGGCCACCATCACTCCCAGATCTTTTTCGCAGACAGAGCGCCGGAGGGGTGCCCCGTGTATATTGTACATCCCACTGCTGGACGGTGCTCCTACTCGCATATGCGCACACTTGTCCGTGTTGACTGGTAGTGACCACAGATCTGACCATCTCTCAAGGGCTCTGATGTCCTCCTGAAGAACGAGCTCGTCAGCGTATGACGTAATCGTGCGCCAGATCTTTAGGTCGTCTGCGTAAATGAGGCACGGCGATTGAAAAACTGGTGGTAGGTCATTGATATAGGCCAGGAAGAGGAGCGGACCCAGAACCGATCCTTGTGTAACACCACTAGCTGCCCCTTGCCAAGTGACTGTGCTATTCGTACTGCAAAGGTTCGGCCTTTTAGAGAGTCCTCTATCCACAGAATCAACCTTAAGCTTACCTAATAGACGGTCATGCGGAACTTTGTCAAAAGCTTTGCTAAAATCCACGAAGATTACGTCCGCAGGGAGTCCTTCGGACACTTTGTTTATTTCTGTCACTCTTCCAAATTACGTTCTATCTCTTAAATTCTGATTTTCCGATATTTGTCCTTATTTCACCCATTTCGAGGGAATAAAATACAGCGTTCTATATCGAGGTTCTCAGAACATTTCGACGAATTAAACCAATACATTGAAATAAAACGCCAATCAAGCGTTGCACATCACTTCGGTCATCAATTTCCTTCGTATAAATTCAGTGTTCATCCGTGTAAAATGGCTACTAAACAAACCGACCAAAAACCGATCGGTTCAATAGTAAAAACATCGAAAATCGGCCAAAAACCGATCGGTTTTGTACCGGATTTGCCACAGGGAGATGATGGGATTCTAAGGTGAAATCAGGACTTTTTATTACATGCTTGTGCATGAATGCAGTGGAAGGGGTATATTCCCCATAGCCACGAAGGCCCACTGCATTATTAGGTATAACCGGCAACCAGACCTTGAGACTTCGAGTGGAGAACCACATAAGGTCCCAATAGGTCAGGTGTGGTAACGATCCGGACGACAGTTAAATGCTGTTTATATAATACCTGTCGCCGTAAGCTGTCTGAGGATGGATGCAAACTTCAGACTTTCGGTATTTCGTGGAAAATAATGATGAAATCATTGAAACATGCAGCTGTATCAATATTCTTATACTCCACTGGGGATAAAAGGAGGCAGCGACAGCTGCCGTGAATAGAACGAGATGCAATGTTAAATTCCACGAGCAAATCAAACTGACGCTGCATCATAACTATCTCACTTACGTTGACGGTGACTGAAGTGACAATACGGACGGTCACATTGGCCTTCACTATAGAACGGGCACAAAATGTCTTGGAACAACCCAGAAGTTGGGAACATCACGCTGTTTTAACTCTCACATATGAATTCACGATGTATCTCAAGAATAGTGAGAGAACCAAAAACTAAAATTCCGTCAATTTCGAGAAACAAATTGGATCCACCTGATCAACGCAAAATAGACCAAGAGGCGGCGGAAAACACTGAACACAGTCGGGACCTAGAGGTCTCAAGGTCAGTTCAGTTCAGTTCAGTTCAGTCTGCACAGGACAGGTAATGGCCACGGCCAATCGAGCGTCCAGAATTCCTTCGATGGTAAGCACACCAGTTATGCACCCACCACTCCCGAGTGTATTTTGTCGAATCCCCGCTAAAAATGAGAGGGAAACGGAAAACCTCATCGCACATCAACTGCGACAGACATTATGCATCGTGAGATTTCACTGAGACTGTATGTAATGAGCGAAAAAGTCTACTAAAACATGCTCCAGAAGGACCACAGTGCTACCCGTCATCCATCTAGTTGATATACTCAAGGCTCACTACAAGGAAAGATCTCGTACCACTTGCGATCTAGGGCACCTTTGAAGGATTGGACTGTCTGCAGATCTACCATTTCACCAGGCAGACCGTTCCAACTCTTCACAACCCTATTGCTGAAGAAGTGCGATCTAGCCATCAACCTAGATCGGGCTTTTATCAACTTCTTTTCGTGTCCCCTTGTTCTGGAGTCTACGGCCACTTGGAATAGACTATCTGGTCTAAGGCCAGAAAAGCCCTTCATTACCTTGAACGTTTCTATGAGATCCCCTCGAATTCTCCCTCTTTCCAACGAGAAAAGATTCAGGTAACAGAGTCTCTGCTGGTACGTCTTACCCCTCTGCCCCTCAACCATTCGCGTAGCGAGACCTTGAACTTCCTCTGGGCAGGAGGCGTCCTTTTTGTAGAAGGGTGCCCAAGCCTGCACGCTACCTTCTAAAGGAGGTCGTACTATAGCCATGTAAATAGGTACGAATACCTCCGGCTTCCGGCAAGACAAAGCTGATCGCAGTCTAAAAAGCTCACCACGAGCCTTATGCGCAGCAGCATTGCATTGCTCCGACCATTTGAAGTCACTGTTCATGATGACCCCCAGGTCTTTAACCCTACTGGCTGCCTCTACGGTGAACAGCCCTTGATCATGAGCGACAGTTAGGCTCTCTGTCGCCCTTGACAACAAATGGCCTTTTTGAGCGTTTAGAGGTAAGTCCCATTTGTATGCCCAGTTCAGGACGGTACCTATTTCCCTGCCCAAGTCCGCCCTACCCTTAGATCCAACAATCTTCACATCATCCGCAAAAATAAAGCTGGGCGATTGAAGAGTGGATGCTAGGTCATTAATAAATAACAAGAATAGGACCGGGCCTAGGACGGATCCCTGAGGTACACCACTGGTGACTTTCACCAAACTGGAGCACCTGTCCCCCACTTTGACGTAAAGCGTCCTGTGGGAGAGGAAGTCCTCCAGCCACCTATATACTGGCCCATCTATACCGAAAGTCTCCATCTTGCGTGGCAAAAGACGATGATTAACGGAGTCGAACGCCTTGCTAAAGTCGAGGTAGCATACCTCAACTTGCTTACCTTCGTCCAGTCGTCGAGTTACTTCATCTAAGAAGCACAGGAGATTGGTGAGGCAAGATCTATTTTTCAGGAATCCATGCTGCGCCGGGCTTAGCATGGAGTGCTGCAGTAAGTGCTGGCAGATATGGTCAAGTCCGATAGTCTTGAAGTCTTGAAGTCTTGAAGTACTACACGGATTCGAGGCTTTGAGCTCAATTGTCCCGGTTCTTGAGGAAATCTTTGATCTTCTGTCGGATTCACCGAGCTGAAACGAGAGTAAAAAGAAGCGGCGGGAGGGGGGCGGGGCGGGGGTGGCAGCGAGAACAAGATACACATAACCTCATGCAGTGTCGCACTGTGGACAGTGCCTTAAGCTGAGTGGGGTGCGGCATTCATGAAAATATATGCGATAAAAGACATCTATTTTGTTAGTTTTTTGACAAAGGGAATTATTGGGAGAGACCCAGGTAGAGGTCTAGCTTTTTCTTGAACATAGTTTTGTTCTGCGAGAGAACAATATCTTCTGGAAGTGCATTCCACATAGTAATCACCCTATAGCTAAAAAAGTTAATCCTTAGTGAATTGCGTGGCCTCGGTTTGAAAACTTTTCTGCTGTGACCACGGAGAGAGGAGGCTGGAGAGACGGAGAAGAAGCAATCGCTTTGACCTGTTTCAAAAAGGTGGAACATCAAAAACAGATCACCTCTTACGCGTCTTACGTCAAGGGGATAGAGGTTGAGGAGTGAGAGGCGGACGGGACAAGGTAGATGGGATAGACTACTTACTGCCTTGGTGGAGGCCCGCTGAACCCTTTCTAGGATCTCACTGTCTCGGACAAGACCAGAGTGCACTATCTGACTGCCGTACTCCAGCAGAGGTCGGATATACGTGCCGAAAATTATGGGGAAATCATCCTGAAATATGCGCGGGAAGGACCTTCGAATCATGTTTAGGACTCGAAAGACAGACTTGTTCGCAAGCTCGTGATGATGAGAGAAGGATAAGTTACAATCTAACCAGAAACCGAGCACCTTGTGTCGGTCAACCCTTGGCAGTGTGGTTGCTCCATTAATGGAAAGCGTGTGACCAGTCTCTCTGCCGAAAGACATGCTCACGCATTTTTCATCATTAACTGGGAGGTTCCAATCCTCGGACCAGCGTTCTGTTTCATAAACTGCAATTTGCAGGTCTTCAACGCTTGAACTCCAGAGGGTTACATCATCTGCGTACATGGCAATGTTCGCAGGAAGGGCTGTCGGTAGATCGTTTATATAGATCAGGAAAAGAAGAGGACCTAAGACCGACCCTTGGGGGACCCCAGTTGTTACTGGGGCGGTTTGAGACGAAACGTTCCCCACCTTAGCCACAAAAGTGTGGTTGGTGGGGAAGCTGCGTAAGATGGCTGGCATAGAGCCTGTAATCCCGTACGTTTGCAGTGTACAAAGAGAGGCATGGGGGACCTTGTCGAAGGCCTTAGCAAAATCGATGAAAACCGCCTGTGAGAGCTGGCCATCATCATAGGCTTTCGTCAGACCATCCATGACAGTAAGCATATTAGTGGTGCACGATCTGCCAGGAAGAAACTCATGTTGGGACGGGGAGAGGATCCTGTTTCTATGCAGATGGGGAAGAACCTCACTCTTAAGAATTCCCTCAAAAATTTTGCTAGTGATGCTAGTGAGGCTTATGGGTCTGTAACTAGCAGCAAGGTGCCTACTACCCTTCTTATAGATAGGTGCGATCACTGCTTTTTTCCAGTTACGGGGGAAAACTCCATCATCAACACATTGCTGAAAAAGCGAGGCATAAGGAGCAGCTAATGTATCCGCGGCTTCCTTGAGAATACGCGGGTGGATTAAGTCAGGACCCATAGAGCAATATTGGTTGAGCCGTCGCAAACCTTGAGCGACTGCACCAATGGGAATAATCACGCGGTTAAGGGTAGTGGTCAGAGATAACGGGTGCATGGTAGGGTGGGATGATATGGGAATGGAGCTAAAAATTATACGGAAGTAGGAGCTGAAAGCCTCGGCTACTTGTCTAAGGGAAGTGATTAGGGATCCGGCACTATCTTTGAGAGCTAATGGCGTCGGAGCTGTGCCCCTTAGACGGCGCATGTACTGAAAGAAAAATGCCTTATTGGTCCGTGCTCGATCAAGCACAGATTGTTGGACTGCATTCTGATAGGACCTAATCTTGTCTTTGCATACGTTCCTTATGATCCTGAAGTCTTCTGCATCACGGGTAAGGCCTGTGGCTTTATATCTAGCAAAGAGGCGTGCGCGTTCGTCTAGAATGCGCCTAATGGGGCGGGGGAGGGGTCGCTTAGCGGTCTGTGGGCGACGAATTCTGGGGACAAAATGCCTATTAGCTAAGGAGATTACCTCTCTGAGATTCTCTGCCATTTCATCCGCAGAGTTACCTGGGTTAGTTGAATTTAGCTGGGAGCGAAAAAGTGCACAGCCTTGGTCAAAATTGGTCCTTTTGAAGGATCTCAAAATTTTAGTTTCTGACGGAAAAGGAGGCCATTTCACGATATAATCGAATCCAATGAGAATGTGGTCACTTCTGCCGAGGGGCGGCAAGTAATGCACCACACCTATTAGGAACCGATCATTGGTGATGACCAGGTCTAGTAGGGACGGGGCGTGGCCTGTGCGATATCTACTCGGATCTCTTACGTTCTGCACCCATGAGTTTTTCAGTTCGAGATCAAGGAGGGGTTTACCGAAAGTGATATCCGGGGCATCAGCTCTTTGCCAGTTTGAACTGGGAGAGTTGAAGTCACCAGTGACTAACAGATGGGTGAAGTCTGTATAGCTTTTCAGGAAGCCTAATAAGTCTATGAGACCTAGGCTGTCAGTTGAATTGCATGCGGGAGGACGGTAGACAACACCAAGCAATAGGGTATCTGTCCTAGAGAGGTTAAACACGGCCCACAAACAATCAGTACATGAAAAGGTAGGGGTTGTCAATAAGGTGGGAGGAGGGATCGGATTATCGTAGTATATGACGACCCCGCCGGCACGACCTCTTCTGGAGTCCTGCCTCACTGTGAAGTATCCCGGAATGGATATTTCGGCATCAAGTATATCAGGGGTGAGCCAGGTTTCTGTGAGGGCTTTGATCTGAGGCTCCTTATCCACTGCAAGCTGCCGAAACTCCGGGATCTTATTCAACACACTCAGGCAATTGCTGTAAAAACACTTGAGCACATGCTCAGGAGTTGTTGCAGAATCGCCAGAGGCATCTGGTTTTGGGTTTGACTAGCTTGTAGTGAGCAGGCTGTTAGCAGCCATATCGGTGTTCTATCACCGTCATTTTATGATCCTGTGTTTACACTTACTTAGCCCGTGTGTTCACGGAGCAAACTGTGTTTTATATGTATTTTTCAGGTCGAACACAAGCATCTCTCGCGGAGGAACACTGGTCCTTGCATACTACAATTCCGCGACCCTGCCAGGTGAACTGAGTAAAATGGGAAACTTTGTTGGCAAACTGATTTTGAGGGTCAGTGACCGATGGCTGTTTTGTGAAATGGCCTGCCCAATAATTATTCCCGATAAGCCGAACACTCCTGGTTTGTGCGAGTTAACGTAGTAGTAGTCTCATATTCCTGAAATAGTACTGATGTACACGAATGAAGCCAAAGGTTCAGTTCAGTTTAGTTAAGTTTGCACGGGACATGTAATGGACTCGGCCAATCGAGCGTCCAGAATCCCTTCCATGGCATGCACACCAGCTATGCGCCCACCACTCCCGAGTGTATTTTGTCGAATCCCCGCTAAAAATGAGAGGGAAACGGAAAACCTCATCGCACATCAACTGCGACCGACATTATGCATCGTGAGATTTCACTGAGACTGTATGTAATGAGCGAAAAAGTCTATTAAAACATGCTCCAGAAGGACCACAGTGCTACCCGTCATCCATCTAGTTGATATACTCAAGGCTCACTACAAGGAAAGATCTCGTACCACTTGCGATCTAGGGCACCTTTGAAGGATTGGACTGTCTGCAGATCTACCATTTCACCAGGCAGACCGTTCCAACTCTTCACAACCCTATTGCTGAAGAAGTGCGATCTAGCCATCAACCTAGATCGGGCTTTTATCAACTTCTTTTCGTGTCCCCTTGTTCTGGAGTCTACGGCCACTTGGAATAGACTATCTGGTCTAAGGCCAGAAAAGCCCTTCATTACCTTGAACGTTTCTATGAGATCCCCTCGAATTATCCCTCTTTCCATAGGGAAGAGATTCAAATCACACAGTCTGTGCTCGCAAGTCTTACCCTTCTGCCCC
Organism: Fasciola hepatica; assembly: GCA_948099385.1. Classification (NCBI taxonomy): domain Eukaryota; kingdom Metazoa; phylum Platyhelminthes; class Trematoda; order Plagiorchiida; family Fasciolidae; genus Fasciola; species Fasciola hepatica. The sequence continues at coordinate 6,423,832 of CANUEZ040000102.1, read as the reverse complement.
TCAACCATTCGCGTAGCGAGACCTTGAACTTCCTCTGGGCAGGAGGCGTCCTTTTCGTAGAAGGGTGGCTGTAACAACCATTCGTGGAAAATCCCCATAAAACCCTTGCGATTCAGTGTTTATTTCCCTAACATCACTTATTTGCTCACACTACGGAAATGTCTTTACGAAATGGTTGTTTCTATGTGACAACCTTTGCTTGTTCGCGCCCAGAGCACCACTTGTGCACATTCATGTTCAGGACCTGTGTGACGCATGTGCTGTTTGCTCCAAAGCAACCATTTGGTTTCTCGTTGCTGAGTCCTTGTGATTGTATTATTGAGGATTGTATTTTTCATGATGTAATTGTTCATGTATCAATATAGTGGCGTAGAATATCACGGATAACGATCTTTTGACTTCGGGATCCGTTGCGAATTAGGCTACGCATTGCTCAAACATTCATTACAACACTCAATAGATCAGTTTAGAAGGAGAAGAACACGCAAAATGCCAAAAGAAGGATCAAAAATATTTGAATCCGAACAGCAAGTAACACGGCTAGTCACTAAGAAGGATTTGGGTACTTTTGATTCTTTAGTTGATGTTAGACCGCCTAGTCCTGTCAGCGCTAGTTCATGTGCTACTGAGGGCAATATGGATTGTAAGGATGTTGATTTATATAGGCTGAGAATACTAGACCTATAACAGCAACTGGTATCGGCTAGACTACAGGCCCAGGAAGCAGAACAGAAACGTATACAGAAAGGGCGCATGCATGAGACCAGCGACTACGACACTCCCGGTAGATCAGAGCACAATAAGGTAGGAAACTCCACGCCGGTCGCCGACTACAAAACACCATCAATCGATTTGCCAAAAGTGGAATTGACAGTTTTCAACGGGCGATCGGAACACTAACGCAAGTTCGTCAAGCAGTTCGAGACGGTCGTTGAAAATAAGATAACCAACCCTGGGCAAAGGCTGCTCTATTTGAATCACTACTGTCGAGGCCGAGCAAGAGAAGCTATCGACGTGTGTACCATGCTCGACCAGGAACAAGGCTACACCAGAGCAAGGCAGATTCTGAGGGACTTGTTTGGCCAACCTTTCAAAGCAGCCCGTAAACCAATAGAGGGCGTGATGGCAGAGGCAAAGAGAACCAAGGGCGATGTTTACACAATGGCCGACCTGGTGATTAAGATGCAAAACTGCTCAATAGCCCTCGACCATTTAGGTTACAGGGCTGACCTTGATGCCATGCACACTTTGGAAAACATAGTCCGTCACCTCTCTCTCGAACTACAGGGTCGGTTTTCGGAAAAGACGGAACAGATAAGCCGAAGCGACATGGAAGCTAACTTCGAAGACCTGACCGAATACTTGGGCAGACAAACCAAAAGAGCCGACAACAGATTTGGCCGACTCATCCGGGACAGCAACCGAGCAAACAAGTCTAGTACTAGCCAGGCTACAACCCCTGCACGGAAACAGCCGAAATATCAGCCTTGGACCAATGCACATGCCACTTCACGCGATGCTGCAGCGCAACCAAGTTGCAGGTCCTGTGATGCTAGCCATGGGCTACCAGAACGCCCCAAGTTCGTCAACCCCACAATAGACGAACGGTGGGGAATGGCGAGGATGGCAGGAGCGTGTTTTATTTGTCTCAACACCAAGCACCGGGCGGCAGCCCGTAGGACAAGGAACCGATGTGGTTACGAATTCTGTACGGGCAGACACCGTGGATTGCTGCACCAGGCAAGAGAAACTATACCCGAGGCGAGCACCAAGCCCAGTGTGGTTTGTTCAGCGTCACGGTCTGCCTCTCAAGCAGTACGTTAAGGCGTAGTCGCCGTGGAAGTAGTGACCCCAACAGGAGTGGCCAAACCTTTGGCCTTCGTAGATAGTTGCTCGGATACCACACTAGCAAGGACGGATTTCGCGGTGAGATATGTGATTAAAGGGAATCAATCATCATCAGCAGTAAGCACAGTGAGTGGCACCGAAGTCATGCTGTCGACGAAAGCGCACTTACAACTCGCTTCCTTGGTCAGCTACGATAGAGCAGAAATTCTGGAAGCACTCACCATAATGGACCTGTCGATGAGAGCACCTCAGTCAGTGCAATCGATTCTGACTCAGCGGCCGCATCTGGACGGGATAACAATCGAGGAGTGGCAGATTGACGGAACTGATCTGCTGATCGGTTGCGATACACCTGAAGCGCACTGAGTCCTGGATCAAAGGTAGGGAGCCGCAAAGCACCCTTTGCAGTAGGCACCATATTCGGTTGGACTTTATATGGTAGTACAAACGGAAGATGCGGCAAACAAATCAACTGCATTTCGATGGAAAAGAAGAACACTGAACAGACATTCCAACAACTGTATAACACCGAATTTGCCGACCTGGCCATGGACAGAGATGCTTCATCACGGAAAGATAGGTTGGCTTTGGAAATGGTTGCCGGGAACGTCAAGTACGCAAAAGGTCGTTTCGAGGTTGCTGTCCCGTGGAGATCCAACATGAAACCCATGCCAAACAGCCTAGAACTGGCTCTGAAAAGATTAGGCCTCCTCAAAACCAGGCTGCTCTTGGAACCACAATTAAAGATAGAATACACGCGAGCCATGAAACACAACATCGACTTGGGCTATATGGAAAGAGTAGATACAGCGGTCAGCAGATCAAATTTGAGGTGGTACATACGCCGTGTAACGAACGAATACTGAAAATCCTTCTAAATGTTCAACGTGCTTTGTGAATTTGACTATATTTAACATTATCTTGGAAAGCTCGCTCATACACCACACATTTTCACGTTTGTTTATCCATGTGAGACATTTGAATTTGGCCTTGAACCGTTTCTGACTGTCGTGCTTGAGCCACGGGGCTTTGGACCTTTGGGTTTTAGTGTGAAGTCTATTTGGCCGCATACTTGAGGTTCGTATATATTTGTATCCTTTGTGCATTTCAATTTAGTACGTAGAAGCAACGAATCAATCTTGTTCTGGTTTTGGGATTCGTTTGAATTGGCTACGCGTTGCTCGATTTGCGAGATTTGACTTACAGTACTCAAGTGGAACCTGGACAAGAAAACTCATTGGAAATGCCCGGACGAGGAAGCAAGGACATTTTGAGACAACAGGAAATAACTCGGCAAGTCTCTGGGGATGGTTCGGGTGTTATTGATTCTCTAGATAATACTAAGTTTACTAGCTCTGTCAGTGCCAGGTCATATATCTCTAACCGCGATGCGTTTGACGATATTAGTACTTATAGAATGAGAGTAATAGAATTAGAAAACGAGCTGCGGTTAGCCAGAAAGGAAGCAGAGCCCCTTACACAAGGAACTGGTCTCAGAGAGCCAGCAAAGAGTCCATGTAGTTCACAATGTCAACATCGAAAAGGCACTGTGATCGACGAATATAAACCCTTGAGACAGCCTGAAACTACCGAGGTTTTGGCTTTTGACCTGCCGAGAGTGGAGCTGTCCCACTTCGACGGGCACCCCGAGCAATACTGTATATTCATGAAACAGTTCGAAAATTTTGTTGAGTGCAAAGTTGCAGATCCTGGTCAGAGGTTTTTGTATTTATTACATTACTGTCGTGGGAGAGACAAAAGTGCTATCGAAGGCTGCGCGATGCTTGATCCACAGATGGGGTACATCAGGGCGCGCAGAATCCTGAAAGATTTGTTTGGACAACCATTCAAGGCGGCTAGAAGCCTAATTGATAGTGTTTTATTGGAGGCGAAAAGGACTGAGGGCAAGGCTGAATCACTGTCGAGTTTGGTGATAAAAATGCAGAATCGCAGTATAGCACTGGAGCACTTAGGATACCAGTCTGATCTGAATGCATTGCACACACAGGAATGCATTGTCCGATGTCTATCTATTGATTTACAGAGCCGCTGGGCAGAGGAAGCTGAAAAAATAAATATGCTTGAGCGGGAATCTACGTTCAACGATTTGACGGAGTTCATAGGTCGTCAATCCCGTATCGCCAACAGTCGATTTGGACAAATCGTACGCGAAAGTTGCAGACTGGCGCGAAGGGAACCAACATCTCAAATTGTGGAGAAGGACTGTAACCAAACCCAGTCTTTGGCTAACATGCACATGATAAGTCAAGAACCCGAAAGGTCAGCTGAATGCAAGCTATGCAACTCCCTGCATCGGTTACCAGATTGTCCGACCTTTCATGGGATGAGTGTACCCGATCGGAAGTGCGCAGTAAAAAGGATTGGCTCATGCTTTATGTGTTTGAACAACTCTCATCGAGCCTCTGAATGCAGCTTAAGAGTGAAATGCAACCAAGACGGATGCTTGGGTAATCATCACTCGTTACTGCATGGCCTTCTCAACAATAGACCTATTCAGCCAGATGAACCCAAAATTGTCTGTTCAACGGGACATGATGATTTCAAACCGGCAAGATTAGGCATCGTACCTGTCGGTATCGTGACACCTAAAGGACTGAGAAGGGTCAATGCATTTTTGGACACGGGGTCGGATACCTCGCTGATTACTCGCGAGCTTGTAGAAAGCTGTGAACTAGTAGGCCAGCCTACCTCGCTCACTATCAGCACGATTGCAGGGGGTCATGTTAGCAATTCTAAGAGGCTGACCCTGCAGTTAACGTCTTTATCTGATGAGGGGACCGTAGAAATTCCGGAAGCTTTTGCAATAGACAGCTTGCCAATGAGACCAGTTGACTCTGTTAGATCGATCGCCAAGAGATGGTCTCATCTCAGGGACATAGAATTCGAAGAAGTTTCTAGCCCCCACGTCGACATACTAATTGGATGCAATGTACCAGAGGCTCACTGGGTGCCTGAACAGAGCATAAGCAATCGAAAAGAACCATTCGCTACGCGAACGATACTAGGCTGGACACTTCTCGGACCCCTGACGAGCGAACTTCAACAATCGGCATCAATAAATTGCTCAAATGTTGCTGAGAGAAGTGCCTCTGTAGAACACGATCAGCCTTTCGATATTGAATCCAACGGTCCATCTCAGGAAAGCGAAGTTCACTTAAAGGATCAGTCGGTGCTTTCGATGGCGAATTCAAAGACGGGACGTCACAGTGGGCAACATGAAGTTTCTACACCCAAGAGATCACCGTCAAGTCACTTATTGAGAAAAGGAGAAGTTGCTCGGAGGCTTTTGAAATATCTCAAAAAAGGACACCAGCAGGTCACCCAAAGCAGCTTGAAATTTGCCGACCCAGTGACAGTGTACGGTACCTGGGGGGAACTGCATGGCCGGCGGCGAAACAAAGTACCCTTTGCCAAAACAAAAATTGCTGAGCTGAAGTCAGTATCCCTAAACGAGCTCAAAACGACTGCACTGGTATTGGGTTTTAAGGTAGCACGAATGCTAAAAGAGAACTGCACCACCGCCGAACTGAGCCTTGCCTATTGGACAGATCCTACAATTGTGTTACATTACAGGAAACGGAAGAAACGAAGAACGTGTTCGAGACATCAGAGAGTTAATCCACTCGTAGCAGGAAACAGCGAGGAAAATGTTGATGATTCGAGCTCGAAACCACATACAAAAGACAAAGTAGCTCGCAGATCGCCTCGCTTCGAGTTACTCAGCACTTTATTGCATTTCATGCTCTACAACTAATCAACTGGACCCATTTTTTATGAAAGGTTGCAAATGTACTTAGTTCCAGTTTCTATCTAGCGTGCACATAGGCAAAGAGGAGAAATTCACCAGTATTTCACTTGAACAGTTCAGGTGAGGCATACTAGCTGCGAGCACATTGTGAAACTATTATTATCTTTAAAGAAGAACATTTATTTACATTTTATACAATATTGATTGTCACATATTTTGTGCACAGAAAAACTTTGAAATACTCTGATAGATGCCAGTATTCGATCAATCTCCGTGTTCATGTGTATTTCGATACTGTCCGCCGTACACTTGTTTTCGAAATTTATTCATAATCAGAAACCGGTTTTCATTTCTTTCGGAAGATTTGGTGCGTTAATTTTATGTAATTCCACTGGCTCGTGACCTGTCAATTTTACGCGATATCTCATTAGGCGTTGCACCTGCGTTCAACTTCTGCGCTCATGCTTGTAAACAAAATTAGTCTAACCAGTTGCTGCAATGGGTTATTGCTTGTGATGCTTAGACTTATTTCGTGCGGCGAAACACTTCACTCTGCGAAGCCTTCATCTTCATCGTGCGCCGGTCTCCTGATGAATATGTCAATCTCAAGTTGTGCAGCGGGATTTGGAATTGATTCCCTATGGATTGTGTGATGATGACTACGGCAAAAACCTGCTTCACGTTCAGATAACACAGGAAGTTAGTATCCACGGGCACTGACAATAAGGTAAAGGTAGACAGGGTGAGAATCATGACCCCTTCCTGAACCTTAGACAACCATTTTCGCGGAAGGATTTTGGCCGGCGGTGTAACGAACGAATACTGAAAATCCTTCTAAATGTTCAACGTGCTTTGTGAATTTGACTATATTTAACATTATCTTGGAAAGCTCGCTCATACACCACACATTTTCACGTTTGTTTATCCATGTGAGACATTTGAATTTGGCCTTGAACCGTTTCTGACTGTCGTGCTTGAGCCACGGGGCTTTGGACCTTTGGGTTTTACTGTGAAGTCTATTTGGCCGCATACTTGAGGTTCGTATATATTTGTATCCTTTGTGCATTTCAATTTAGTACGTAGAAGCAACGAATCAATCTTGTTCTGGTTTTGGGATTCGTTTGAATTGGCTACGCGTTGCTCTATTTGCGAGATTTGACTTACACCCCATCACCCGGTCGTGAGCCCAAAGAAACCGAGGAAGGTCAGATTGGTTTTCGACTGTGCCGCGAAATGTCAGAGTGTGTCACCGAACGACCATATACTACAGGGCCCAGACTGGGCGACACCGCTGGTCGAGGTTTCACGTCGTTTTCGGCTAGGAAAAGTAGCCATCTCTGCGGACATACGCGAAATGTTTCTGCAAGTGAAGATGCCCGGTAAAGATAGGGACGTCTTCCGTCTCCTCTGGTGGCCTGAGAACGAAACAAATCGCGCACCTGACGAATGCAGGCTGACCGTGCACCCCTTTGGGACGGTATCACCGCTCTTCTGTGCTAACTTTGCCCTCCGGGAAACCCTCAAGTGTTCCGGCGGCACCAGCATTTTGCCAGGAAGAGCAATGGACCACTTCCACGAGGACGATTTTCTGCGCTCCTTTGACGATCCAAATGCTGTTATTCTTTATATGACCGAACTGATCGCCACTCTAAGTGCCGGAGGCTTCTACCTCACTAAATGGACTTCAAACACCCAAGAGGTGCTCAATATTATCCCGAGGTCCGAGAGAATGGAGTGCACGAGAGAGCTTTTGGGATCCTCTTCACAAACAGAGCTCACGCTTGGTCTTCAGTGGAAACCCAGAGGTGACGAATTTATTTTCACTCTGGCCCTATCCAAACGACCAGTCACACGGAGAGGAATCCTATCATCAGTCTCAAGCCTCTATAACCCCCTAGGTTTCGTTTCGCCATGGTTGTTACCGGGAAAGTGCTTGCTGCAATCTCTGTGCCAAAGAGGGACGGGTTGGGACGAACCTCTCCAGGATGACGACGATAAGCGGTGGCGCGACTGGCTGCACAGCCTGGAGCAACTTGGGGTGATAAAAATACAAAGACGCCTTACAGGTATCAGGTGCACGAACGATGCCCGACTCCACTTATTTTCCGATGCATCAGAAATAGGCTACGGGATGGTTGCTTACGGCTTCCGGGTGGGCGCACATGGTGGGCGGCACAGCCAGATATTATTCGCAAAGGCGAGAGTGGCTCCGTTGAAAACAGTGTCGATTCCAAGGCTGGAACTGACGGCAGCAGTACTGGCCGTGATAGCCACGACGCTGATTAGGAGATGCCTTGATCGAATAGACTGGGAGCCAAACTTTTGGAAGGCACTCCATTACATTAACAACATTACCACTCGTTTTAACACTTTCGTGGCCAACAGACTCACTATAATCCACGAGCCGACTAAAACCGATCAATGGCACTATGTAAAATCCGCCAGTAACCAGGCCGACTTCTGCTCAAGGGGCCTGAAAGCACTAAAGAGGTTTCCGACGTGGGCAATGGGACCGGACTTCCTAACGGCAACTAAAGAGATGTGTCCAACGCTATTAACACCCAAGGCTGATGATGATGATATCGAGACTAAAAGATTGATACTGGTGTAAACTTCATGGGAAGCGTAAGCCTGGTAGAGAAACTGTGCCAATTTCCCAACTGGACAAAAATGTTAAGAGCCGTGGTCTGGTGGACACGATACAAAGTACTCTTATTGAATACGAGGGGCGCAAGACCACAAAACACATTGAACGTGGGGACGATACTACCGGGCGAACTGAATCAAGCCGAACTCGAAGTTCTACACCTACCGCAACTAGACGCTTTCCCGTCCGAGGCCCGCGAGCTGGCCAGGATAGATGATAACACCAAAGGAAGCAAGCTGTTGCACAGTAGTATCCGAGCACTAAACCCCAGGCGAACCAACGGACTACTAAGCGTTGGAGAGCGGCTGACGAATTTAAGCCTAGAGTACGAAACAATACACCCCATAATAATCCCCGGTGACCACCATATAACGAGATGCCTGGTGGATCATGTACATCGGGAAGAGGGATACGCAGGTTTGAATCACTTATTGAACAATATACGCCGACGATTTTGGGTGACAAAGGGACCAGCGACGGCCAAGCGAGCCATAGGCAACTGCATTACTTGTCATCGCCGGAGAGCGGTCGCAGGCCAACAAATGATGGCCCCCTTCCAGCCATGAGAGCCCATCCGGGATGGTGCCCGTTCGTGGAAATTGGCGTCGATTAATTTGACATTTTACTTGTACGACAGCAAAGGAGCACCCAAAAGAGGTACGGCTGTCTGATAACATGCCTACAATCCAGAGCATTCCACCTAGAATTAGTGCGTAATATGACCACCGATTCATTCCTAATGGTCTTTCAAAGGTTCATCGCGAGACGGGGCCTCCATAAGAATGTATACTCAGACAATGGCTCGAACTTCTTTGGGGCTCATAAAGAGATAGATAAATGGTGGAGCCGCTTGGACACCGCCAAAATACAAAACCAGACCGTAGCAAAGGGGATAGAATGGCACTTCAATCCACCTTATGCCAGTCATCGTGGTGGCGTTTGGGAAAGGCTCATAAGCTCGACTAGGAGAATACTCACAGCCATGGCCTCACAACAAACCCTGGATGACGAGACGCTGACTATTTTACTAACAGAAGTAGAAAGTACATTGAACAACAGACCCCTGATGCCGATCGTCCCAGACCCGGAAGACGAACCGGCACTCACTCCAACGACCTGTTAATACCCCGGTCAATTGCAGGAGTAACCACCCCGAAAACCCTGCGTGGGACGTACGTCGTTGGATGGAAACAAGTGCGCCACCTGGCACAGGCGTTCTGGAAACGATGGACGGGGGAGTACTTACCGGCACTGCAGCTTCGGCAAAAAAGGATCTCGAAACAGAGGTCGTTCAGACGTGGCGACTTGTTCATCCTCGTGGAGAGCCACTCACATAGAGACGATTGGCCGGTTGGAGTGATCAAGGATTGTCGTACAGAAATCGATGGTCTCGTGCTCACGGTTGTGGTGAGAACGAACAATGGAGACGTATTGCGAGATATCCGTGAGATATGTCTACTTGAAGGTGACAGTGACGCGGGCGAGGTCTACGCTACCGACCAAGCTATATCCATGTCTCATGATACCAGATGAAGCTAAACTCATTTATTCATTCCTCATGCATTCTCCTGTGGGACCCAACCCCCCACCGTCTTTGAAGCATATTTGTGTTTAATTTCATACAGCATTTACGATGTGCTATGGAGCTAATTGTCCAAGCCTTTGTTTGTCGCACGACACGACATTGCATGCAGAAGTAACGGGGCTTAGGTCGCGCACACATGCCTGCATTTTACTCGTTCATGCCACACAGTCTTTCTTTGACATTGCAGAAAGTCCTCCTTTGATGTGTGGTCATACTTCTGATTCCATTATACACCCCGATATATACACGCATACCCGAAGCACTCTTTGTACCGCAACCCTCATCAAACATATGACGGTGTTCGCAATTTACCTTTGTTGACGTTACTGAAACGTGCTTTGCATATGTGAAGGTAGCAGTGATAAGGTCATACACACACACACGCTAGCACATACAGCCAGGGCAAGACGGCCCTTCCAAGGACAGCATCTATGTTTCCCCTTCACGCCCGCTATGGGTCATTTGTTCTCGTGGAAGATGTAGATTATCCTCGCGTCTAGCGGCCAACGGATTAGGTACGACCATGAATAGAACGTTGAAGATGAGCATTAGGCACACGCACTGACGGCAGGGCCCAGGTGGGTAGGAAGAATCAGCACCTTCATACCAAACCTTTGAGTCTGCTAAGGATTCAGCAGGATTTTGGTGGGCGGTGTAACGACCGGTCGTGGAAAATCCCCCTTTTACCCTCGCGATTAAGTGTTTTTTCCCTAACATCACTTGTTTGCCTACACTACTGAATTGCCTTTACGAAATGGTTGTTTCTATGGGCCAATTGTTGTTTTTTCGCGCCCAGAGCGCCACTTGTGCACATCCTTGCTCAGGACCTGCGTGACGCACGTGCTGTTTACTCACAAGCAGCTATTTGGTTTCTCGTTGTTGAGTCCTTGTGATCGTATTATTGAGGTTTGTATAATCTTTTTTATGTCATTGTTCATGTAATAATCTAGTATCGTAGAATGTCACGGATAATGGACTTTTGATTTCGGGATCCGTTGCGAATTTGGCTACGCATTTCTCAAACGTTCGTTACAGGTGTGGTACCCTAGGTATTCTGCATATTCTGCCACTTCCTTCTTGTAGTGTCATACATGATGTCAAATTAGCGCTTGCAGGGTTTCAAAGATGTGCGCTATTTAATGGAGGATACGTTGCCGGTATGCCTACCACGGAAAAAAATCTGCACGCTAGGTCGCCCGTGGCCATTACCTGTCCTGTGCAGACTCAACTGAACATTTTCAACTCACCCGCAACTGGTTACCGCACATTGTTCTCTCACTGTGTCGCGTGAGCTTTCTGTGACCTGTAGCCATAAGTACTGAACTTGTAAACCCAAAAGCAATTTTTATTGTATCTACTGCAACTCGGCATCCTACTGTGAAACCACTTAAACCCTTTCGGACGACTTACAACCGCCTGACAGTAAGTAGCCTCGAATTCACCCATCCTTGATCCCAGACAGAAACCTGCAACCCGTTTCTGCTGAAAGCTGCAGTGAAGAAGTTAACGCAAAGAAAAGATATCCGGTGCTCTCATGCAAACCAGGATAAACAGCAAGAAAACTCAGAGCTGTGAATCACGCAGTAAGCACAAAGGTAAACCACAAAAAGCAGCCGACCGCTTCCGCCGACTGAAGGATGCAGACCGTCCGCCTGGTATGATACCTCCCAGGTTACTAGACATCAAAACTCACCCGTCCCCCAACAGTTTGCTTACTCTCTTGCCCCCCATACTCTCAGCTTCCAACTCACCCAGGGCCTCCTTTCCACCTCCAACTCTCCCTCTTCCCCCTCCTCAAACCCAAAATCGGTTGCCTCTGGCCTTTCTGGAACAACTCGAGAGCATGTGCTCAAGTGTATTTGCTGCAATTGCCTGAGTGTGCCGAATAAGATCCCGGAGCTTCGGTGGCTTCTAGTGGATGGGGAGCCTCAGATCATAGCCCTCACAGAAATTTGGCTCACCCCTGACATGCTTGATGTCGAAATATCCTTTACAGAATGCCTCACAGTAAGGCAGGACTCCAGAAGAGGTCGTGCCGGTGGGGTTATCATATACTGCTACAGTTCTACCCATCCTCCCACCATACTGACAACCCCTACCTTTCCATGTATTGATTGTTTGTGGGTTGTGTTTACCCCCACTAGGACAGATACCCTACTGCTTGGTGTTGTCTACCGTCCTCCCGCATGCAATTCAACTGACAGCCTAGGTCTCATAGACTTATTAGGCTTCCTGAAAAGCTATACAGACTTCACCCATCTGTTAGTTACTGGTGACTTCAACTCTCCCAGTTCAAACTGGCAAAGAGCTGATGCCCCGGATATCACTTTCGGTAAACCCCTCCTTGATCTCGAACTGAAAAACTCATGGGTGCAGAACGTAAGAGATCCGAGTAGATATCGCACAGGCCACGCCCCGTCCCTACTAGACCTGGTCATCACCAATGATCGGTTCCTAATAGGTGTGGTGCATTACTTGCCGCCCCTCGGCAGAAGTGACCACATTCTCATTGGATTCGATTATATCGTGAAATGGCCTCCTTTTCCGTCAGAAACTAAAATTTTGAGATCCTTCAAAAGGACCAATTTTGACCAAGGCTGTGCACTTTTTCGCTCCCAGCTAAATTCAACTAACCCAGGTAACTCTGCGGATGAAATGGCAGAGAATCTCAGAGAGGTAATCTCCTTAGCTAATAGGCATTTTGTCCCCAGAATTCGTCGCCCACAGACCGCTAAGCGACCCCTCCCCCGCCCCATTAGGCGCATTCTAGACGAACGCGCACGCCTCTTTGCTAGATATAAAGCCACAGGCCTTACCCGTGATGCAGAAGACTTCAGGATCATAAGGAACGTATGCAAAGACAAGATTAGGTCCTATCAGAATGCAGTCCAACAATCTGTGCTTGATCGAGCACGGACCAATAAGGCATTTTTCTTTCAGTACATGCGCCGTCTAAGGGGCACAGTTCCGGCGCCACTAGCTCTCAAAGAAAGAGCCGGATCCCCAATCACTCTCTCCAGCCAAGTAGCCCAGACCTTCCGCTCTTACTTTCGTACAATTTTAGTTCGCTACCCATATCAACCCACCCCACCACGCAACCGATACCTCTGGCCCCTACACTTAACCACGTCACTATTCCCATTGGAGTAGTCGCATAAGGCTTCCGACGGCTCAACCAAGACCGCTCCATCGGCCCTGACTTAATCTATCCCCTCATTCTCAAGGAAACCGCGGACATATTAACAGCTCCTTATGCATCTGTTCTTCAGCGATGTGTTGACGATGGAGTTTTCCCCAGTATCTGGAAAAAAGCAGTCATCGGACCCATCTATAAGAGGGGTAGTAGGCACCTTGCTGCTAGTTACAAACCCAAAAGTCTGACTAGCATCATCAGCAAAACTTTCGAGCGAAGTCTTAAGAGTGAGGTTCTTTCCCATCTGCATAGAAACAGGATCCTCTCCCCGTCCCAACATGAGTTTCTTCCTGGCAGATCGTGCACCACTAATATGCTTACTGTCATGGATGGTCTGACGAAAGCCTATGATGATGGCCAGCTCTCACAGGCGGTTTTCATCGATTTTGCTAAAGCCTTCGACAAGGTCCCCCATGCCTCTCTTTGTACACTGCAAACGTACGGGATTACAGGCTCTATGCCAGCCATCTTACGCAGCTTCCCCACCAACCACACTTTTGTGGCTAAGGTGGGGAACGTTTCGTCTCAAACCGCCCCAGTAACAACTGGGGCCCCCAAGGGCCGGCCTTAGGTCCTCTTCTTTTCTTGATCTACATAAACGATCTTCCGACAACCATCCCTGCGAACGTTGCCATGTACGCAGATGATGTAACCCTCTGGAGTTTGAGCGCTGAAAACCTGCAAATTGCAGTTGATGGAAAAACTCTGGTCCGAGGATGGGAACCTCCCAGTTAGTCATGACAAATGCGTGAGCATGTCTTTCGGCAGGGAGACTGGTCACACGTTTTCCAATAACGGAGCAATCACACTGCCCAGGGTTGACCGACACAAGGTGCTCGGTTTCTGATTAAATTGTAACTTGTCCTTCCCTCATCATCACCAACCTAAGAGAAAGTCTGCCTTACGAGACATAAATATGATTCGACGGTCCATCTCGCGCATCTTTGGGAATGATTTCCCCATAATTTGTGGAATTTATATCCGTCCTCCACTGGAGTACGGTAGTCAGGTAGTGCACTCTGGTCTTGTCCAAAATCGTGAGATCCTAGAAAGGGTTAAGGGGGCATCCACCAAAGCAGTATGGGGCCTGTCCCACCTACCTTCTCCGTCCGCCTCTCACTCCTCAACCTTTATCCCCTTGACTTAAGACGAGCAAGAAATCGTCGGTTTTTGATGTTTAACCTTGCTGAATCAGGTCAGAGCGATTGCTTCTTCTCTGTCTGTCCAGCCTCTTCTCTCCGTGGTCACAAGAGAAAGGTTTTTTAACCAAGACCACGAACTTCCCTACGAATCAATTTTTTTTAGCCGTAGGGTTATTACCCTGTGGAAGCAATTCCGGAAGATACTGTCCTCTCGCAGAACAAAAACTATCTTTAAGAAAAAGTTAGACCTCTATCTGGGTCTCTCTCAGTAATTCCTGGTCCACAAAAAAGTGAAATATATGCCTTTTATTGCATTTTCGCTCCGCTATATGTTCTTGAATGTCACACACCCATTCCGCCTAAGGCACTGTCCACAGTGAGACACTGCATGATATTATGTGTATTTTGTTTTTGTTGCCGCCCTCCCCCCTCCTCCGCTTCTTTTTATTCTAGTTACAGCTCGGTGAATCCAACAGAAGATGGAAAATTCCGTCGAGAACCGGGACAATTGTGCTCAAAGCCTCGAACCAGTGTAGTACTTCAATACTTCCAGACTTCAACTAAACTTAAGGAGCAATTTTGTGTGGCCAGTTTGACACCAACTAGCTGAGCCTTGTGGACTTACGGTGGGTCATCTTTTTTCTATTTCTGTTGCATAGTATTTCTTCACACGAGCATTTAGCTGACGTACATCATCTTCGTCTCCCATCTATACCGAGCCGTCAAAAGTGTTCTGCTTTTCGTCATTCCGTTCACCTTAGGTAGTGTGGTATTTGACTTCAAAAACGGCTCTCTTTTTTGAGGCGAGCAATGTATTACTGAGAGAGTTGGCAATCATATTGTTGTCCGAATGTTACATGTGTAGGATCCCGTTAGTGAGCTTACCGGGCCTTCGTGCTGTTGCTTTCTACTGTTTGTCTTACTTTTCGGATCGAAATCAAGCAATTTCTGCCGGGGGGACACTTATCTTCGCATACTTTAAGGGCACGGGACGAGCGGCCGGTGACAAAGCTAGTCCGGTTTCTTGCAGCTTTGGCCCTCCTGATCTCACTTTGCCTTGGCTTTCTATGGTTTTTTTTCAGTAGCCTGAGGCAAGAAGCTTTCCAAGATTACCTTCTGGGAAAGTAGTACGTAGTAACATTTCCAAAGGAAAACTTCGGACACCATCGGGCTCACTGTAGGTCCGATCTCCACAACCTCCAGCTATTGGTTCTTGTTGAGCAGAAGAAAAAACAGAAAAATCAGGGGGAACAAAAGTTATTTGTGAGGGGTATTAGAAAGACCTAAAAGGAAGGAAGAGGAGGAAGAATGAAGCAGACTGAATCACCACAACCAGACGAACATTTCTCACTCACGGACAGTCTGGGAAGTCATTCTCTGTCCAGCTTCCCCTCGAACCAGATCAGAGCCGTCTTTCCCACCACTGCCTTTGGAGGTTTAGTCAAGTTTTTACTCATCGTGCAAGCAAAGGTCTGGAATCTGACGGACTTGTTGGCCCACAGCTTGACTAGTTTTAATTGATGTCCGCGAAGCACGTAGCTTTTGCTACGGATAAACAGCGGCTTTTCAGTAGTTGACCGCTCATTTATTTATTTCCTTGGTGCGATTAATTCCTCCCGCACGCATCTGCTTCTCCGGTCAGTTCAGTTCGGTTCTGTAAGATTCATATGATGTGTGCTGCGGTGATACAAAATTGTCCGGTTTCTTGCATCATGACCCCTGGGATATCTGAGTGCTGTAAATAGCGGAAAAGCCAGGTCTTCTCCAAGTTAATGGTAAAGAAAAAGGGAGAGGGAAGACCTTTGTCTACTGCTCATCCGTCCGAAGGTTGTGCAGAGCCCTCTGTCGCAAAATGCTGACAGCCGGTTTTATTCCCCCATAGGACCATGAGGTGCGCGAATGTGAGTCTCGGCCAACGGACTCAAAAGTGATAAGGTAAATGAAACGACAAATTAAATGGCAATTTGAGGGGGCGGGTGAAGAGATAAGTAAGGTGAAAAGGAAGGGGTAAGAGAGGTTTAGTGCCGATCACTGACCCACTTCGTTAGACACATTGTTCCACTCTCCGTCAAGCCTCTTGTCGGGATCCATTATTTTTGAAGCTGCAACCACCTCGTCTGCTAGTCTGTTCCTCCTACCTTAAAAGTTCACTGTACCGTCCTGGCAAATTTGTCTGGAAGGTCTTCCTATCCGCATATGCCCCTTGGTTATTGATCTTGGCGCACGCTACTCCTTTTCTTTTACCTTCTCAGAACAGATATCGTTCCAAATCGCCTAGGCTAAAGGAACAATAGGCCAGATCTATCGGCTTTTCTTACTACCGGCCAGTCGCCTCTCCGTGTATCTCTCACACGTTAGACGGCTCCTAGAATATTGCCAGATTACCTCCAGCTTCTGGCCACGTTCCTCTACTGTATCTCTTGTGAACGTACATCGCACCTTCACCAAAGCTCTGTTGGGCGTATCCATGGATCCAACATACCGCCAGCGCTGTGGGCTTTAAAACATTTAGCCTCTGCGGATTCGTCTCATGAGGCTCAACCTGGTTTTCCTCTTTAAGCTAATCCCAAACCAGGCCTACACTTCCTATCCCGTCTCATTCGCTGCCCCCTGTTCCTACCCCGTCCGACATCGTCCCCTCTCTCTACTTGTCCTCCATCTAATCTCAGTCTGAAGTCCCGAGTCTTTCTGCCAGCTTATTCAAAAATCTGGAATGAGCTCCCCCTCGGCTTACGCAGCACCTCCTCACAATTCGCTTTTAGGCGAGCACTTGTGTTACACCTAACAGTTCTCAATGCTATACTGTTCCCCAATGAGTTCGTCTCCACCGATCTGGACTGTGAAAGAGGCCTCACACTGTAACTCTGCTACCTATGCGCCACAGGCCAATAAGTATACTTCATGCCTGACAATTCTCTTCTCTCCAGTGCCGCGAGCTACGACCACTGCCATCCCTGATCCTTAGCGAACTTATCTCCTGCCTCCATAAGACAACCCTGTGGCTTGCCCATGTTCGTCTGTTATCCATCACTTTTATTTTTCTCCACCCAGTATCGGTTGCCCCTCAGCTGGGGTACACCCAGACTGCGCTTTTCTATCCCTTTTCCCTTTCCAGTGATCCTCAGTGATGGTCAACCAATTCAGGCACTGTACTGACCATCCCGTCGGCAGGTGCACTCGGGCAGTATTGCCACACGGCCGTATACCGCTCGTTGTTCCCGTTGGCTCTCCTGTCCATGGTCTCACAACCTGGCCGGTAGTTCCCGGATCACACGCCTTCATCGCGGTCGCTTGGCCCCCTGTACAATTATCAATGAACACTCGTGCCACTCCCAACGGCGCGGGGCGCGATCAGATCTACCGCTATGGCCGGCGCATATCAGGCGTGCAGGCCGTCTGCAACGATGTGCGAGCGCAATTAGACTGGTGAATCACACCTCCTGTGTTCACTTAATGAAGTAATTTTCAGGTTCGGTGCCCAGCGCGCGACCAGTCCCACCCGCTAGCACTGTTTTCGGATCGCACGCTCTAACTTTCTTTGGACTTTCACATCCAATACTTTCGGCTGAAAGTTGCGTGCTCCAAACTTTATTCCGCCAAGGTATGCTCACCTATAGTTCTTATCATCTGGTACCACTTTCCCTTTTTTGTCACTCTACCACGGTATGCACACCTACCTATTCTTTCCTTGCTCCTTCGCCTCTCATCACATCAGCTCTCATTGCGTAAGGTCGCTGTAGTACTAACCACCCTTCTCTGCCGACGCTGGCCAATATTTCTCCTTCCACCTGCCGTCACTGTCGACTCTTATTCTCTACTCACTTGGTATCACACTCCGCTCACAATACCCATTGATAGCATTCTTATACCTCACTGTCTGTTGCTTTGTTGAATCCCTTCTTGTTCTCCCTCCTCATGCCCAATGCCATTACGCACCAGCCACACCCGCAAGCATGACCAACCCGCATATTAGAACTCGCAGCCTCAAAATTTGTATTTTTACAGTCACATTTATTATCTAATCACCACAACCATGTTTCCTTTCTTGGCTCCGCGATTCCTCTGTGGTTTGTTCCATCAGACAGTGTCCCGATTAGCATCCTCCTGCTTAATCCATCTGTTCAATCGTCTGCTGATACTCAGCTCTCCAGTTCCATTGCCCCAATTCGGTCGCACATTCATTTCTTGGGCCTTTTGTTCTGTCAGTGGTTGACTTATCCTGGTTCTTCCTGCTTATTTCTTCTATGCGTTGTTCGTGTTTCATCTGCAATAAAGTGATCTGATTGGTTGTGGCAAACAATCAACGAACGACCATGTGTTACCGAACAACATACAAACTGAATAGAGCCAATCACTGATTAGTTTTATTTGCCTATGCTATTTTTGGTCCAGATTTTAAACGTTCAAACTCGGCCACCTTCAGGTGGCTACAAATTTCTTCTGATCAAACGGTGGTAAAAACGGAAGGGAAAGAACATCCGGCCTTCATGCCCGAGTCAGATGAGTTAACGCAGTCCTCGTAGCTGGTTGTCACCGCCTGGTGGCTATCAACCAGAGGGAACAACGGGTTACTATATCAGACGATATAATAAGGGTGAATGTTTAAGACGGAAGGAATGGGCGATTGGTTGAAGCAATAATGGGACTGGGTACAAAAAAGTGGAAGGTAAGTAAAAGAAGGCAAGTTTAGTAGTCTTGGCGTAGTAGGCTGGTACGCGGCTGTAGCCAAAATGTTCCGGGATCTTGATATTATCTTTTTACCTGTATGTCGCCGATAAGCTGGGAGAAAGTTTACTGGAAAGCAAGGCAACAGTAAAGTGAGGGGGTTCAAAATAAAGTTGGTGACAGTATCTCGCACCCGGTATTTCCAGTCAGATGAACTGTAGAACACTTCACCGCGCTGAAGAGTCCAGGCTGGTAGGTTTGAATGCATTTTGTGTCCCGTATTTTCCGTGAGCTTAGAGACGGGTCTTGGGACAGTGGGAGACGATAAGGCTTTGCGGCACTCCGACTAGTTTGAGCAGCACAAACTAATCCGTCTTGGAAAGCCCATAGGCTTGAATAAGGGAGATTTTCCACCAAGGTCGCCAGCGCGGCAAAAAGGCGCGGGATATAAGGTGAACTGTACAATACCCTTTCTTGAAGCGCACACTCCTACCTCGTGTGTAGCTTCCCGTTGGAGACCACCACAAACAAAGCACCATTTTGTCACCGGACAGTTTATTTCCGTCATTGACCATCATGACAGAAAAAGTTGACCTCAATCTGGTTCTTACTCTCCTTCCAACTTCAGACCATGCTCGCGATGAAATAAGCCACAAATGGGCCTCATTATCGAGCTCAGCCCACCACCTAACTAGGCACTACCTCCTATAGCTCTGAAGGTTTCTCATTTATTTGCAAAAGTCACATTCAATGTTGCCATACACTTCCGTCCCACAAAGTCCAAACAGTATATTTCATGGAGCAATATTTGTCTCCAGAGCATCCCAACAGTCGGCGATATTGTGATAGTTCGCTCTCTCAATCAACCGTTATGTTCGCCCACACGGCTGTAGCATTGCAATATCCTCACTTTGCAAAGATTCATGCCCTCCCCATATTTTGACATCAGAGAGACATCTGCATCGCAGCGTTTTGATCTTTCGCCATCACAGGATCCACCTCTTACAAAGAATACGAGCAGATGGTATTTCACCTGTCAACTGCTTCACTGCCCAACTTCGCAACCATATTCATCGGTTGTTTGATGTTTTTTCATATCCTGTATTCTATCTTTGTAAATCCTCTTAGACAATTTTGACCCTTGCATCTCTCTGGTCATAATGTTCGGCCCTTAGATAACGATAATCAAGCGTAAACACCTACCTGTCATTTAAATACTCATCTGTGCATACAGTGTATCTGCTACTATCATGGCTACGCATCACAAATTGATTTGTTGCCCATTTCCCATTTCAGCTTTGGTGCATCACGTTCCATCTTTATGAAAGTAAACAATGTGCGAAACGATTTAACGGAATCGGCCGATATTTGGTCGCTGAACGTTACAAGGGAAATCGGCGAAAGATTTTGATTGTTCTTCGTCTGAAAATTCATTCCTTTTATAGTCTGATTTCAATCCAGAGCCGTGCCATACTCCGCGGAGCGCTGTAGCTGGTTCGTATCTACCTTGGAAACTTCTTTTTCCTCAAGATGAACAAAACTTTCGCCAATTCTGTTTCATTCTGTCTTTGCATAGCCCCTCTTTTTGAGCTATTTCAGGAAGAGTCTACTACCTCCGACCAGCTCCACCCTGACTTGGCCTGGTTGGCCACCCGACATTGAATTCAAATTTGCCGGGTGCCGCCTTGAAGAGCAACTTAAACACTTTCTCCTGTACAATATCGAGTGCAAATACCTGAATCATCCTCTCGGAATTCGGACTTTACATCCAATTGTACCCGTTGATCTTGCGTTACAGCATGCCTCGGGGTTATCCAAAATAAACCATTATTATTATTATCAGCCCTCTCTACGTCTTCTACGGTTCGAGGAAAACGGCTCCAGCCATTCTAGAGGCAGCTTGCAGCTCAGTTCCCTTAGACTTTCGAGCCACCTTGTGAAACGATGCAGCACCTACTCTGAAGCCGCCTTGTCCTTCACCGCATATCGGCGCCATGCTTGAGTGCAGTAACTCAGGTGAAGGCGGACGCAGATCTTGTAGGGTGGTTAAAACCTCGGGCTCCTTGGTCGATATGGCCCTTTGAAGCTACCAGAGGGGGCTGGAGGCTTTCCTAGCAGCAAAACAACATTGTTTGCTTTGTTTGGAGTTGTCCACGATCATGAACCCGAGGCCATTAAACTTATCCACCTGAGGAATATCATACTCTTGTCCCGGCGATCTCAGGTGTCCCACTGGTGCCGACCCCCTGTTTTTCAGCAAGTGTGGGCACTTCATCGCATTCAACGTCAGGTCCAGTTTCAAAGTACAACCATAAACATTACCCAGGTCCGCTAAGCGAAGTCATCTGGAGTGAAGGCAACCAGCTTGTCATCGTACTCAAGGCGAAAATGTGTTTTCTAACCGGTCGGAAAAACCGTTTGTAGATATAAACAACGGAGGAGGCCCCAGGTCCGATCCCGAGGATAAGCCACTCTGTATGAAACCCACTTACGAAACAATCCGTTTTGCTCTAACTTTTCAGATCAACTCAGGTAACTTTCTTTAGGTTTTGAAGTCGATATGCAGGTCTTGGTCGCGAGACCCCAGCCCAAATGTCCCGGCTGTCCTGTGGAACTTCGTTCCCACCGTTTCGAGTTCAACCTCCTTTAATTTTCAGCTCGGTGTCCGGGGATTCACGACGACACACCTGACTGTCCAGTTTTTTACACAGGTGGCCTCGATGAACCTCCATACGCTTTCGCGATATGAAGATGAACGTCTTCTTTTCCTGTTCTTTGAGGGAAGCGGGGAGAAGTTAGTGAAACAAGGTAGCTCCGGTCAAACCTCTATCTCTGCACAAACACCCTATTCGTAGTAACTCTTTTATCAGAGGGGAAACGGAAGTCGACGTGAGAATCGTACAGTGCTGAGCTGGGCTTTTTCGTCTCGGTCTTCGAATGCCTCTTCCTATATACAGTCAGACTTTGCTGAGGGTGGCAACGGGAGGGGCAACAACCACAGAGTCCGCCAATTCGTTTCAGCAGCTTACCACTCTCACTCCAACCAGTATCTCCTGGCCCTCATTCTTGGCCCTCACTTTCTTAGTCCTGAAGCACTCCCTCTCAGTTTGCTTTTCCTGTGAGCTGGAACAGGGACTAACCCCTTTCCACCGCCTCAGTGATGCCCTTACGTACATAAAAGCTTTTATCAGATCTCCTCTTCCCCTTCCCTCACTGCAACATTTACCCCAGCTTGGCTGGGAGCCACCCCATCTGAACCTCCACTAGCCTCAACATCAGCATGTTATTCTTTGACCCTGATCTCCAGTCCTTCCAATTGAGAAGGCCTGCCTCCTTTCAACTTAAACTACTCCCTGATGTTCCCACACCACCTCCCACAAAAGGTATATCTTTGGCCTTATTCAACTCGCGTTCTATTCTTCGCAAACTCCAGCACCTAAAAAAACTTGTCCCCACAAATAATTACGACATTATCTTAATAACGGAATCCTGGCTGTCTGAGAGTACTCCCAGTGATCAAATATCTTTGGTAGGGCACAGTCTTCCAGGGACCAACAGGCCGAACCGGCTTGGTGGTGGGTGCCTAGCCTACGTCAAGGAAATCTACACTACCACCACTCTTTTACATACGGCGCTCGATTCTATTCCTGATTCTCTTTGGTTCCCCATCAACCTCTAGAGCACAGTTCTTTATATTGGCTGCGTGTATTGCTCGCCAAACTCCTTCAATTCCTTGTTTCCACTTCTCATTAGGTCTTTCGAATACCTCTTTTTCCTTCCCCCTGGAACCAAGCTTATTGCGGGTGACTTTAGTCTTCCTCAAGTTTGTTGGCCTACACTCTCGGCTCCTCCCAGCCCCATGGAACTGATCACCAGCATTCATCTTGGTGGCTGGACACAGCATATTGTCGAACCTACCAGAAGTGGGAACACACTAGATCTGGTATTTACTCAAACCATGCCTTTCCTCGATGTGTCCGTGACACGAAATTTCCCCGGCATTGACCATAAAATGGTTATCTGCCATCTGCCCCTTAGTGGTCCACCTAATCCCGCACACCACTCCAACAGTACATTCCTACGCGGAAATTGGGCCTTGCTAGACGCGCTTATTTGCCGGAAAGAATGGAGTGAGTATTTCCTCACCCATGACCCTCAGCTTGCTGCAGATATTTTCTACTCCTTCTTTTCCGACTGTCTGGAAAAACTGTCTCATGCTTCCCAGGCTGTACCTGAAAAGAAGTCCCCTGTCTCGCCACTCCATAAGACGTATCATAAACTTCTAAAACAGCTACATGATTCTAAAGACTTTTCAAATTTTATTCGTCTAAACCGCCTGTCCACACTTATTCAATAATAAGGTAATATGCAACATTGTGACCAAGAAGCTGGAGCGTTGAGTCATTCCAACAAGTCGCAACTCCTCTCTATGTGGCATAAGTCTAGAAGTGCTGATATTAGGGCCGACTCCCAACTTCTGATTCTGGATAACAACTAATCTATCAACTCCCCTCCTTGTATAGCCGAAGCCTTCAGTGCATTCTTTGCTTCAGCAATGGCTCCAGCTATTGTCATTGCCCCTCCCTCATCTTCGCCACTTACTGAATCTGCCTCTCCTGCAATACCCCTCGATGACAGGAGTATTTCTAGGCTACTATCCAATAGGAACCCCCCCTCAATTTGGCCCCGATGGCTTACCACCAGTTGCTGTTGTCAATGGCGGACCAGATCTCCCCTGTTGCTGCTTAACCTCTTCACTCTTTTACTTAATGGTAGCACCGTGCCTGCTAACTGGAAGCGCTCGGTATTAGTTCCCGTTCATAAAAAGGGATCTTTACACGAGGTATCTAATTATCGCCCTATAAACCATACCATCATTTTTTCCAGAATAGTGGAAAAAGTAGATAACAATCACTCTATGTACTATTTATTAAGACTCAAACGTATTAATCACAACCAACAAGGACTCTTCCTTTCACGGTCCTGCATGACTTGTCAGTAAAAGTTTCTAAATCTCGTCACCGACTCTCCTGAAAGTGGGAAATCTATTGTTGGTCTTTATTTTGACTTATCCAAGGCATTTGATTGTGTACCTCACCCCCACCTCTTAACAAAGCTACGATCATTTGGCATTGTCAATACCCTACTTTCCCGGTTCTCACCTTACTTATCTCATCGTTCACAGGTTGTCCTGATTATTGGGCGTACCTCTAACCCTAGGCCTGCTACTAGTGGTGTTATTCAGGGCAGTGTTTTAGGCCCACTCCTCTTCCTCTTATATATAAATGATGTTTCCGACAATACCTGATGGCACGCCGTTCTTGTTCGCGGACGACATTAAGATAGTCTACACTTTTTCGTCTAGCAAACTCATTACTACTATCCCCAAAATCTCCGCCGACTAGGCAGCTCTCGATGAACGGCGCTCAATCTGGACGATGAAATTCTCTGTCGATAAGTGTATTTTTCTTACTTACAAATGCCAGGTTCCTCCCGGTTTCTCATGCTTCGGCGGTTCACTCATCGAGAGCTAGCCTTTAGTAAGAGTTTTGGCTTAAGTTATTCTTGCTCTTTAAACTTCTCCAAACATGCTCTCTTCCAAACGACGAAGGCTAAAAAGTGTCCTGGTCTTCTGTGCCGATCCTTTCAGCTTAGGGAGAGCATTCTTTACATGTACGAAGTACATGCCAGGCCCCTTCTCGAATATTGTCCCTTAATCTTCTCTAGCATGCAAACTTCCGACAGGATTATTATCGGGTGTATCCAGAGAAGATTTAAAAAGCAGCTTATCGGTTGGTCGTCGAACTTAAACTATCGGGAAGAATGTTTATCTCTCAAAATCGAACCACTGTGGCTTCGCCGCATCAAGCTGAGTCTGGTTTTCCTGTATAAACTACGGACTAGGCAATCTCATTACTCCAAACAACTTTGTTTCTCCTCGGGGACTGGATATTCACTCCGCAATAGACGGTATACTATTACCACACCTCCGCGAGGACTGTTCTAGGCTCTAAGTTTTTTCTCTTCACGTACTCCAGATCCTGGAACAAACTTCCTTTGCACATCAGATCTCCTCAGTCAAAATATGCATTCGTGCATGCTATTGACAAATTCCTTTCTGCCCCAACTGTTTTGCTCTTATTCAAAGTTAACATAACCGAAGGTTAAGCTTAAGAGAAAGGCCTCGAATTTTAAGCCATTGTCCCGCTTTCTCGCTTTTGAATTCTGAAAGCCCTGTTTAACCAGTTCTATTTAGACTTCACCGTCGACCTACTTAGGGCATGTCTGCGTCCACTAATTGTTTTTTCATATAAATATATATATATATATAGCGAACCGGTCTCTCCACATATGCTTGTCCACCTCCCGGTCTAATTTTCAACCACCTCGTGCCCTCCCGTACACGCCCAAAATATTTTTTGACGTCAGCTACAAAGCCACCCTGGCTCTGGGCAACAAGCCGATACCTCAGACGACAAACACTTCTCATTAAAGTACTAATTACTTTCATGTAGATATTAATGTATATATAAACATACATGTGAGAAAGTTGAGATAAGCGCCCGTATTTTTTGCCCACTTATTTATTTTTCCTTCTTTTCGTAAGAAAGTGACGTTTCTCTTGCCCTAGAATCCAGCTCACTCTCTAGTTCACAGTCCAACCTAACAGCAACCTGCAGCATTAGACCTGTAGATACCCCACGATAGGATTTGTCATATCTCCTCTGGATCTATCACACGAATTTGCCATTCAAATTCTTCATGTTGCTCAGCTGCTCCACGTAGCACTCAGACCCTAAAGTCCAAATGCACCTCCACGGCTTTATTAACCCCGGAAGATAAGACTTCCCGGTGAACGGCCGAATCGGTAATAAATAACTTTGCCCAGTAGAGTAAGCGCAGTTAGCCATCACGAACACCGAAATAAGATACCAACGACTCCTCATTTCACTAAGACCATTTTGCCTCATTTCCAGCCTTCGTACTCCCAACTGTTATTTTGCTCACGCTAACCCTCAGCTGGAACATCTCCCAGACTGCGGTCCTCCCTCTTTCAATTTTAGAATCACCCGGTCATCACGATGCCTGGCTGTAATATATCGTGCAGACAGCTTATCTTTTTCTCTGCCCGTCTACAACCGCACCAAAGGCCGGCTACCTTGAGTTCGATCTAGCCACCGGGTTTTACCCACAAGAAGCTCCGGTATTGCTACATACGCCCCTTTGGAACCTATTGAGGAATGGTCACTACAGGACCCTCCTAAAGTAGAAGCCATTTAAACCACCGTGCGAGGATCCCTCATCAAATATTGATCGGTCCAGTATCGGCGACGCCCTCTTCCTTCCTACGATGAAACAGCGAACAGAAACCGCAGCCAACGTTTGCCCAAAAAGCCCAACACGGACACAGAGAAGCCATACGAAACTCAACAGAACGATGTATTTGCCAATTTACCAGCACTACCCGGCCTATTGCAAAGATTTTCACCCTTGACTTAACTTATTTTGTTCCTCGTGGACACGGCATTCCGATGGCTGATTACTCCTTCCTGGAACTTCATCCATTTTCCACCACCTGCGAACTGCCGACACTAGATGACACACACTACTTACAGAAATTGTCTAACCTTTTCAGGGGGTACTGTTTTCTTTTCATATTCAAAAATCTATGAAAATTATTATTCCTCTGCTGATCTTCATGAAATCCCTCCCTGTCTACTTTGTCCCAACAGCAAATACCTTTGTAAATGAACATGAATATGCATTACTGACCATTTTCTTGCGTCATTCTTGTTAATATTGTATTTCCTGCGTCCTAACCCAAAGTCCTTCTGAACATTCCTACACTCGGCCGATTCATTGCTATTGCCGCAGTTGACTCGAAATTAATTCGTACTCACCGTGCATTCTCCAGTCGTTTTGCTTCATTTAAACTCTCCTCAGTTTTAGTCCATTGTTTTTGTGATTAGCGAATCCCTCCTTGAAATTTGTGAGTTTTCCATCTCATTCAGTGATATTGTAAACTCTGATCATGCTTACATGCGTGCCTCTTGACCAGGGTCCAGAAATATGCCATTATTATTATTATAGAACAAATCCTGTTATTCCAGACTTTGCTCACACTGCAGCCTCTGCAGTGGCCGGACCAATTAGAGAAACAGTGTTGTATATGCTCTAGAAATTTGATGTCCCCAGCCAGGCACGAACTCCAGGCTTAGTTCAAAAACCGCCGGATAGGGTCCAACCAGAGCCTTGCACAGCAGCAGAACCATTTCCACGAGCTCACTGCTCCTTTTAAATGGTATAGACTGCGTATAGATTTTATGCTCCTTGGCAACACTGATGACTAGGCTCGAGGCCCACCCCCACAATGACCAGAAAACCTCTGGCTGAATTGTTCCTGAAACCTGGGGTCATCTAGAATAGACTTTTCGGTCTCAATTCAGAGAAGCTTATTAGTGCACTGAGGGTCCCCAGATAATCCCTTCGTAGTCCCTCCATTCCATGAAGAAATGTCCGAGGTCATTAGGTATCATATCGGGCTTCTTATCCCAGTAAACCCCAGTCGTACGCTCTGGGCGACTCTGTAAATTCTCCAGGCAAGAGGCTTCAGTTTCCTAGGAGAGTGAATTTCTTTGTATGCAGCTTGCCAAAAGAAGCTGAACGAGAGGGGCTAACGAGAGGAAAAGCCGGCGAATGTGGTAGATAACTACACTCACGGATCAAATGATACTTCGCTAGTGGCCAGAAAACCAAAGCTGAGCAACAGTGGTGTTCGTGAGAACCTGCAGATCAAGAGTTACAGAGCGAAAGACGACTAAAGGGGACTCACAATGGCCTGTGTCATGTTGGCCATCGAACCGGGAACAGTTTGGTTTGGAGTGACGAAACGAAGTTTATGCAGTGGGTGGTAATAAAGACGGTGATTGACGGGAACAAGTGCATTGTCCCTACAACACCCTTCCTCGGAATATCGGGGAGAAGCCTTCAAAGTGTTAAGATGTGGTGACGCCCTCTCTTTTTGAAGAAAGCAGTACTGTATAAAACACGGCCAAAAATGGCAATTACAAACAGGCTGTGGAGGGCTACAAGTTTATCGTATGTAGGAGATAGATGGAACAGATTCAGAATGGTACTTTTTTTGCCTGCTGAATTGCCTTTTGAGTCGATAGTCGCACCGATGTTCATGTTGGGTGAATACGTTATTCCTTCAGTCGGATGTGAAGGGCCGTCGCTGTTTGTTGCCTTCAAGCAAAACCGGTCAGAGTTACCAAGAAAAGACAGCGTGCCAAAACATCTACGAGCCTACAGACGGTAGAATAAGAGTGGCCTCTGTACTTCACTCAACCTTCTTCATCACAGATCATTGGGTTGTTGAGGAAAGAATTTTTATTTGCAAAAAATGAATAAGCTAGGTAGAAAAAAACAAAAGTAAGCGCAGGAGTGATCAGCCTAAGTTTTTCGATGTGCGCTGAAAACTAAAAGGCCGTGGAAGTCTGTGTTTTTGTTTTTTCTCAAAATCTTGCCTACAAAACGTGCGAGTCTTCGCACTACCCGACTGCGATAAGTTCTTTGTGATGGTGTTTCGTGGTTCTTTGGATACTTGCTTTGCTAATGCTAAGTCTCGGGCGCGGGCCTGAAGGTAGGTGCTGAAAACGTTTTTGCGAATTAACAGGATCCTCTGCTCCCATAAAAGCTGGTAGTAGTCTCGCTACGGAAAAGGTTTCCCCGTTCCTCAGGTTCAAAGATATAACACTGTTCTTTCCACCGTAGAATTCGAGGCTGGCCTGAATAAGCAACCCGAATGAAGTGTAGTGTATCGTCCTTAAGCAGGAAGGCGCATGCGCCCGGGGACAACTCCTTAGTCATGTACAGTTATGCATATGGTGAGCTTAGATTTAGGTTTGGTAGGGCCAGTTAATAGGCCCCAAAGGTTGTGGTGCAACCAGCTCCTCTGTCAACCGAAAGGTCATCCAGGGAAAAACTCGTTCAGCATTGAGTGCACACCAGCTTTCATCCACTTGCAAATGCCCAACAAGACAAAGGAGGGGTTTCTTGGCATGCCTTGTTTGCATGAGCTCATAAAGCTGCTTTGAGTAGTTCGTGAGGTTCCTCTCCCAAAGCCCAGGCCGCTGGACGGTACTCCGTGGTTCTCTTTCGTTGACATCCTGAAGCATTCATGGAGGAATCAAGTGAACCTTGGAGATGGGTTCTTTAATCAGTGGCCACAATACCAGGGCAGCCAAATGAAGCTATCCAGCCCTCTGAGGAAACACTGGCTGTTGTTTTTGCTAGGCATTTGCTTAAGGGTCTCGCTTCAGCCCTCCCTGGCAAGCGGTTGATAAATGCTATTAAGTGAATGGATTTCCTGAACGGAGGAGGTAAGCTCGCCAGATTAACGTGCATATGAGTAAAGCAAACATGATGGAAGGAATTTTTGTGATCCTGTATACTTTGGACCACCGGCATTCTGAACAGCTACATACCCATTCACCTTCACCTCTGTTTATTATCTGCCACGCGAAACGCCGAGTCACCAGTGCAAACAAGGCTCGTAGGCCGGAGCGTTATAATATCCACTGTGTTCTAACAGAGCTCTTGCTGGATGCAAATGGTGCTACTGGACTGGGGGCACTTTTTGACAAATGGCACAAAATCATGGTCTTCGATGAATTGGGTGACACTAGTTCGAGTTAGTGGGCGGGCCTGTAGTAACGAAGCTGCTTGGTTTCTGGATCGCGTGCGTGCGCTGAGGCAATGGCTGCCTCGTCGGTGCCACTGGTTGGTGTTATAAGATGGATGCCGGGAAAGGCATCTGCCACGGGGTTAAGCTCACTTAAGTTGTATCACATATCCTCGGTGAACCAGTCATGCAATTTAGGTGAGGGGATTCCACGAGTGAGCTCCGGCATGTATTTAACCGCGCAGCGACGGTCGGTGGCTACTGACCCGTGAAAGTGGTGAACGGTCAGCCTTGAAGTACGTGCAGAAAATGACTGATGACCAGGTAAACTGCTAGAAGTTCACTGCCAAAATTACTTTGCCCGGACCTGGCAGGCTGCGGACGTTTGTAGACGAATGATGTAGACTACGAAGGTCCTCAGAGCGGCACAATCAGCTGAGCGCAAGACATGATTGATGGTGTCAGAGAAGCTTTTTGTAGGTAATGTGCAACAGTTGCCTTGTTAAAGATAGCCTTTTTCAGTTCAATTGCTGCTGACTAGGCATTTTCGGGAAATTCGAGCCTTTTGGTCTTACCGCGTAGTAAGTCTGCGAGGGGCTGCATTACCTAGGCACACCCAGGGAAAAAGTGGTGATGAAAGATGACTAAACCACGGAATCAAGGGTACATTTTGAACGATAAAGTTTCGGGATACCAAGGAAATACTTGCACTTTTTCTTCCGTGGAGCAGACGCCTGTGGCTGATGTTTTGTGGCCAAGGAAAGTAATACTCTTTTGATCAAACAAACGTTTCGCAGCGCTGCAAATCTCTTCGTGTTGCTGCAAGCACTTCAAGGTATTCGTGAATGTACAGAGCAGTCTTGATGGTTTACGATAGCGAATAAGATGTCGTCTCAATAAAAGTAGAATTATTCTAAACCATGCGGGCCTGATCTATGAATCACTGGAAAGCTCGTGCTTCATTGCGAAGACAGGATGGCACTCGAAAAACTCAAGTGGGCCAAAAAGTGTAAGTACGGTTGCCTTTCGTATGTCGCTGTGTATGATGCGATTTTTGTTATATGCGCGGACTAGATCTACGCAAGTAAAAAGTGCGCATACGCTCATACATGTCCTGAAGTCCTGGATATGTGAAACTGCTTACCGATTGAACATAGTGCTATTGTTCAGTGCCCGATAATCCGCACGAAGCCGTCAATCGTCGGAAGAAACTTCGGAGGCCGATCAAGTGGAGAGGTCCGAGTCTTCAAAATGGCCCATAGATTCCTAGCTTTAGCTTGTGCTGAAACTTGGTCTTAGCTATTTTCAGGGCGTCGGATTCTGGGTGCCCGGCTTGACGATAAACCGGTTGACCGATTATGATTACTGGATGTTGCACGTCGGTCTCCACCTACGGTTGCGCTCCGGTGGGTTAAGTGGCCCGGGAAACTTTGACAGAAACTCCAGGCGGCGTTATGTAGCGACGAGAGCGACGAAAACAGGACAGAGCGGTAGCTAAGTAGAAGAGGTGCTATTGGCTGAGAAGTCGGTAATGTAAGGTACATGCGCGGAAATCCTCCCTAGCCTTTGTCATATACTTGTATTGTTGAGACTATGCTCTTTATCTCATTGATCCTCCAACAAGTGCAGCATGCATCAATCACTACACTCCAACATTTGTCTATGTTTCGCTCACGTGGAGAGGCATGATTCTGATTGGAACTTGGAATTCCGTGACGGTGGTACCTGACGTTGACCGTTGTTGAACTCTGATCTTCGTTGCTAGATGTTGTGGCCGTACAGTTGAGGTTTGTTTATGTTTACATGCGTATAACTTGTTAATCCAATACCGTAGAAACCACGAATGAGTCTTGTTCTGGTTTTAGAATTCGTTTTAATTTGGACACGTGCTTCTCACTATCGGAATAACCGCTACAGTTAGTCTTATCCACCAGAGGAAAGCCGGAAAGATCAAATGTGAGGCTGAAATGGTAAAGACGGTTGGTGATAAAAATGTAGTGGTGGAGGTCAGCTATAACAGATTCAACCGCAGAATCCGGCCCAAACCGAGATACACTTTGAGTGAACGAACACCCCAATTCCTTTAGACTAAGTATCAACCACAATCATCTGGACGGTCGACTGACTTGGACTGTCTGTAGAGTGAGGATAAACAGTGCTTACCTTTGCTTTGGTGTCTACTAAGGAGAATATTCCGAATATTTTTCTGGTCACAAAAGTTAAGCGACTATGGACGGAAAGGCCTGACACAGTTGTCGTATTCACCGGTCGTTTAAGCATCTCCCTGGTAATCTGGCATTTGCAAGGCTTGGGTTTTTTTGCTATATCTCCGCGGTTGCGGTGGTACCAAATTAAGTCAAGGTTCTTAGTGCTACACAGCAGTGAACGGCTGATGCTGTTGCTTTGCGAGATTCGGAAATCGATAACAGTGAGTTTGACGCATTGACCTAATAAGATAGTAACTCCGTCCGCTTAGGCAAACTCTCCATGACGTTAAAATGGCCCACCTTAAGACCTTTAGCTTCGTGCTGGACAGGGCGTAAGTCTTGCATCCTGACTCACCCAGCGGCTTCCCCTAATTAGCCTGGGGCTGATTTGATCCAGAAAACAACTAGGTTGCCCGTACGTTATTCGGAAGTTTTTTGCATCCGATGCGCACGTTCACTCACAAAAAGTGTAGTTGAGGTCCCTGCGGTTGTCTTAGCACCAGCATTCGTCGAGGTTTGTAAAGGCAATGCTGCCATGAACGGGGGGCGCTGGTTGCTCTGCTCTAGGTCGGCTAAGGAGAACTCAAGAATCCGCATGGGTAGCAGAGATCTGCCCGACTTTCTCATGTTTATTACATCAGTGACGTCTAATATAGATGTCTGCTGAAAATTAGTCATCGTCAGAAAAAATGAAGACAAAGACGTGTGGAGCTTTTAAACCTTCGGGTTAATCATTTGGATTCTGAGATACTTTTATCAGACAAAAAAGGCTGAAAAGCAGATGGGAGTAGGACATCGGAAAGGAGGACTTTAGTACTGAAGAGTTGGCCAGGAAAGTCAAAAGCACCGCCCGCATGCAGAGATCGTGGAAAATCTACCAGAATAGCGCAGGGTGAACGAGAGAAATGGCTTGCGGATGTAGTAGATAACTACACTCACGGATCAAATGATACTTCGCTAGTGGCCAGAAAACCAAAGCTGAGCATAGTGGTGTTCGTGAGAACCTGCAGATCAAGAGTTACAGAGCGAAAGACGACTAAAGGGGACTCACAATGGCCTGTGTCATGTTGGCCATCGAACCGGGAACAGTTTGGTTTGGAGTGACGAAACGAAGTTTATGCAGTGGGTGGTAATAAAGACGGTGATAGAGAGAAATGAATGCAATGTCACCGCAGGTGTCAGACTATAGTCATGCGCATGGATATGTGATCCTGCGGATGTTGCCACAACGGTGCTGATCTCAGGTTGGAGAGTTCACTACATGGCTTTTGCAGCCGCTCCACACAGACTAAGGGTTTAAAGTCACTAATTCCCCGAGATCATTGTGCCTATTTACCTCATGGGAAGGAGTGGGGTTTGGTCGTGAAGAACGGTC
Organism: Fasciola hepatica; assembly: GCA_948099385.1. Lineage (NCBI taxonomy): Eukaryota > Metazoa > Platyhelminthes > Trematoda > Plagiorchiida > Fasciolidae > Fasciola > Fasciola hepatica. Next base: position 6,390,717 of record CANUEZ040000102.1, on the reverse strand, counting down.
AGGCTTGTCGCCGTCCGTGACAGTCGGCTTTCATCGTCACTGAGTAGTAAGCATCAGTTATTAACCTAGTCTAGTACGCAGCTGTTATTTATTCTAGATGGCGTGAGTGCGAATTAAGCACACTTCTGTATATTCAACTCTAATTCGTTTCAGTCAAATTGATCCACTGGGACATCATCAAATGCGGCCTCAACTATTCAATTCATTGACTGAATTAAGACCAGGTCCCGCGAAGGAAAACGAAAGTCAAACCTTTCAAGTCACAACAATCGTGCAGTGCTGCTAGAACCAATCAATGTCAAATGCATAATAAATAAACCTCAAAATTGAACACGTACGGCAGCACTGTCCAAAACTAAAGATACATGCAACACGAGCGAAACACATCGTCAAACGGCAGTCAAAGTAGCACTACTTTGTACAGTGTCAGTTATGGCATATTAAAGCCAGTCTTATAGAAATAAACGAATGGAGGACCTCATAGCAAGCGGAAACTTTAGGTGCGTGTAGGTTAGTACATAGGTAGGTGGTGGATTCCCGTCACTGTAGTTGCTTCACTGTGATGAAACCCACCCAGGGAGTAAGTCAGGCATTTGTCCCCGGGTCCGACACAATGCTTTTGTTTTTGTCAGCCATCCGACATCAACGCTTATGCCGCCTGGTTTCATGCTTGCGGATAACGTAAAACTCGCGGGATCTGGGATAGTGTGGTTCAGACAGGGGCACAAAAGCCTTCCTGAATCGAGCTCTTAAGTGAGAATCAACTTTCGACGCAACAATTCTTGTCAGACAAAGGGAAGCTTGATTTTCGTTCACTTTCAGGACGGTTCTTCATAAACACAGCCAATGCAGCTAAAGTCCTTAAGGTTGTCGTGAACTTTGGCTTTGATGGGTTAGGTCATCACAGCACAGCTGCACGAAAGGTTCTTGCTGGGTTACTCGGACTGAACACTGCTTTGTCGGGCTGGAAGCCGGAAACTTTCGTACCAGCGTACTTGGCTCTAGTGCGCCCCCATCAGAAGAAACCTTGCCGGTTTGTGCAAAGTTTTACATTATAGAAGACGCCTGTTTGAAGGAAGTTCAACTGTTCTCAACATGAATGATTTCCAAAAGAGAAGGCACAGAGAACCTCCCAAAAACAGTTTCCGGTAATAAGGGCTGAACAGTCTACCCTGGATGGCCTCAAACTCCTGAACAGGGGGACAAAAGTTCCGGACAGCCCAATAACCAAATAGCATTTCTCTACCTGCGTTTTAGCAAACAACCGGAATGGTCTGCCTGATGAAATCACAGACTTGTAGACCGTCAGGTATTCCTAGGCTCTGGTTCCTAAATTAAGCAAGATTGTCTCGGATGATGACTTTTGAACACCTTTTCCTAGACTTGTAAAAGTTACTCCCATGGTTCATTTGAAAGGCGTCGTAATTGGTCCTTACTTTTGAAACACAATGAAGAAGTGAGTGCTGAGGATTCATTACATCCCCCGCTGTGCGATGATTTCTTAGGTTTCCCTCGCTTTTGGCCGCAAACTCAAGAATTACAGTGCGCAGCGGTAGACGCCTATTATACATGGCTGAAGAACTTCCGGACGCCTGACTGACCGTGACTATAACCCGCCGTGGGCAATCTGAAAGGAACCGAATGAAGTCCTAACCCTCGAAACGGGGGAAAATAAATTCCTGGATCCGTCGGGAGTGAGCCTTGAACTCATCAGCAAGGCAGTGATCTGTGGAGGATCGGGAACACAAGCGCCATCAGCGCCTTCCCTTTTAGAGACCGGTAGTGGAAAATCCTCCCAAAACCACTGTAGTTCCATGTTTTCTTTGACATCACTCACCTATTTACACTACTGATCTGTTTTATGCACTGTATATCTTTATGGACCGACTTTTGTTTGTTCGCTTCCAGTGCGCTGCTCTGTCATATCCCTGTTCTGGACCTGCGGGACCCACGAGCTCCTCTCTCGCAAGCAGCAATTCGGTTCCCGTTTTCAGTCCTTGTGATCGCATAATTGAGGTTCGCATCTGTTCCGTGTCACTGTTCATTCAGTAATCTAATATCGTAGAATTTCACGGGTAATCGCGTTCTGATTTCGGTATCTGTGGCGAATTTGGGCACGAATTACTTAAAGGCTTCTTACTCAGCTTATCAACTTGGAACGAGAAAATATGCAACATTGCAAGAAAAGGATCGAAACAACGGGAATATTGACGGTAGGTAACACGGAAAGCCACCGGGGGTTTTTGGGTACTTTTGAGTCTCTAGTTATTGCTGGGTCACCTAGTCCTCTCAGTGTTAGATCTTGCATTACTGAGAGTAATATGGATTGCAAGGATGTCGGTCTATTTAAGTGGAAGAGCTTAGACTCAGAACAACAAATGTTAACTGCTATGCGGCAGGCCCAGAAAGCAGAAAAGAGGTGTAGACAGAAGGAGCGCGAGCAAAAGGTCAACGACTACGACCTACCCGGCAGATTAGGTCAAATTAGAATAGGAAAACCTGCGCCTGTAGTCGAATATAAAACATCGGTGCAGCCATCGATCGACCCACGGAGAGTAGAACTGACAGTTTTTTGGCGGACGATCTCAAGACTACTGCAAGTTCATCAGGCAGTTCAAAACTTTCGTCGAAAACAAGATAACTGACCCTGGGCGAAGGCTCCTCTACCTGACTCATTACTGTCGAGGTCGAGCAAAAGAAGCCATCGATGGGCGTACCACGCTCGACTCAGAATAAGGCCACACACGAGCAAGGAAGACTTTGTGGGACCTGTTCGGCCAGCTGCTCAAGATAGACCATAATCTAATAAAGGGCTTGATGGTATAGGAAAAAAGGACCAAGGGCGACGTCTATACAATGGCCGAAGTGGTGATCAAAATGCAGAACTGTACAATAGCCCTCGACTATTAATGTTGCAGGGTTGACCTCGATGCACTGCATACCTTGGAGGGCATAGTCCGAAAACCATGGCCAGTGTTCAATGTTTTGTGAACGGCTTGAACTTAACGGCGGGCGCATTCACCTTAGGGTCGAAAAACTTGGCACAGCTCATAGTGCAAATGGTATCATGAATAGAAACTGTTCACAGAGTGGAATAAAAACCGATGCAGCTAGAAAAAGCAAAAACTGGCTGAAAACATTGAGTTTGCCACCGGCTACAATTGGTAAAACGGTGTGCTGGTACTCAGGAATATACGGAGAGTTAGGAAAGACGCAGAGCTCACCCGTTTAGTACTCCGGATACCAGGTAGTACCTAGATCCCGAGAATGGTCTATGGAGCGGGCAACAAGTCAAAAGTTTCGAGGCGTACCAAAAGACCGTAGAAGTCAGTGGGATAGGTGAAGGACGGGTTGCAATGAAACGATGTCGTTCACGTTTGCGCTTTGGGGCGACGCAGGACATGATACTAGCTAGCGAGGCTGAAGGTTTAACCGTCCGCAAACAGTGCGATCTAGAGTATTTTTCATTGGGGGAAACCACTAGCCATCAGAGCAAGCGGACAACCAAAGCACAGCCCTGTGGCATCGAACAGGATACAAACTGCTTAGTGCCAAGTGCCAACTAGTTATGTTTGTCCAGAGCCATAAATTTGTGCATTCGAACTCAGCCATCATCAGGGCACTAAGGGATTATCACGTCTTGTAAATATAGTATGCTTGCGCGTTATAATTCAGCCATCTCTTTTATTGGAGTTCCTTTCCCAGTTGACAAATAAGCACACTTCGGTGGCCAAGCTTCAAGGGGCGGAGATGACTACGGCATGAAGCAAAGCGGTAGGTAGAATTTCGATTTAATTGCGGAAGAACTGGAACGGTTGTTTTGGTTTCCTCAGTGACTTATGCGCCCAACGTTATCCCGTTTAGAGGCCTACGGTGCTTCTCAACTCGTCTCAGTTGGACATCCGAAATTCCAGTAGGCCAGCCCAATTCTATTTCAAACCCATACCAATCGGATAAGCGGTCAGTTTTTTTCTCCTAGGGGTGGCTGCAGGCTCAGTAGCTAAGCTTGAAGCCCGTTTGGACATTTCTTGGTGGATCATACTTCCTGAGGGCAAACCATCTAAGTAGTTAAAAGCCTGCCGGTTCCACTGACTCACCCACATTCACCTTTTGTCAAATACGCCCCACACGACCCTGCTTTATCAAGCTCGCCGGTACTTCTCCGGGGCTACGTCTGGGCTGTTACGGCCTCCCTCCCTATATAGCCCTGTTACGAACGTTTGAGCAATGCGTAGCCAAATTCGCAACGGATCCCGAAATCAGAAGGCGATTATCCGTGATATTCTACGATACTAGATTATTAAAATAAACAATGACATAAACAATACACAAACCTCAATAATACGATCACAAGGACTCAACAACGAGAGACCGAATAGCAGCGTGTGAGCAGACAGCACGTGCGTCACGCAGGTCCTGAACAAGGATGTCCCAAAGTAGCGCTCTGGGCGCGAACAAACAACAATTGGTCCAGAAAAACAACCAGTTCGTAAAGACAAGTCAATAGTGTATGGAAATGAGTGATGTTGGGCAAAACACTGAATCGCGAGGGAAAAAGGGGGGTTTTTCCACGACCGGCTGTTACACCGCCCACCAAAATCCTCCTGGATCCTTAGCAGAGTCAAAGGTTCGGTATAAAGGTACTGATTCTTCCTACCTGCCTAGGCCCTGCTGTCAGTGCGCGCGTCTAATGCTCGTCGTCAACGTTCTACTACTGGTCGCACCTAATCCATTGGATACATAGAAGTGAGGCTAGTCTACATCTTCCACAAGACCAAATGACCGATGGCGGGCTTGAAGGGTCACATATATGTTGTCCTCGTAAGGGGCCGTCCGATTCTCGATGTATGTGCTTGAGTGTGTGTGTGTGTGTGTGTGTGTGAGTGTGTGTGTGCCGGGGTGTATAATGAAATCACAGGTATGACTACACATCAAAGGAGGACTTTCTGCGATGTCAACAAAAGACCGTGTGGCAAGAAGACGAGTAAATGTAGCATGTGTGTGTGACCTAAGCTCCGCATATGCGGGGGGCATTCGGTAACGTCAACAAAAAGCAAAACAACGAACACTGTCACATGTTTGATGGGGTTACTGGATGTAGAAAGCGTCGTGCATATGTGTATGTGTTGGGATGTATAATGGAATCGCATTCATCACCACATATCGGAAAGAACCTTCTGTAATGTCAACGAAAGGACCGCGAGCACCTTAACGTGTTTGACGGAGATTGTGTGGTATATATGGTGTTTCTTTATCCACCTCGATTACTGGTGTGAAAAAGGTTTACTAGGCCTCAGGGTTATCGGCTCCTCCGTCTTCGCTCTCGAGTAGGTTAATACTGCGTATGTCACGAATGAGCACTCCGTTAGCTGTCTTCACCTTCACCGTTCTTATCATTCCGTCAGTGCTTTTGATGGTTTCCGTAACTACTCCCAAACACCAAGCGCTGAAATGTGCGCGTTCGTCGGCGATCATAACCACGTCCCCAACTTTGAATGGTCTTGTTTTCACCATCCGCCTCTGTCGAGTCTGCAAAGCCGGTAGGTACTCCCGCAGCCATCGCCTCCAGAAACCCTTGGCAAGATAATTCGCTTGCTTCCACCCGTGGAGGTAGCTCCCACGAAGGTTTACCGGCCCTTGGAAACCCTCGTTCGACCTTAGCGTCAATAAGTCGTTTGGGGTGAGCGCCAGGTGGGTGGGGCCGCCGTTCAATACTGGAATCAGGGGGCGGTTGTTCAGGATTCGCTCCACCTCAGTCATGACGGTGTTCAGCGTCTCGTCGTCGGGCGGCTGCTGCTCCATGATTGACAGCAATATCCGTCTGGCGGACCGGATCATGCGTTCCCATATACCGCCTCGGTGACTGGCCTGTGGGGGGTTGAAATGCCATCGTATGCCGTAGGCCACGGTTCGATTCTGCAGTTCGTCCCTGTTTATGTTCTTGTGCCAAAGCTGCAATTCCGTTGAGCGCCCACAAAGTTCGATCCATTATCTGAGTATATATCGGCCGGTACGCCTCTTCGGTTGATAAATCTCTGCAAGGCCCGTAGAAACGAATCGGTCGTCATCGAATGTGCGACTTCTAGGTGTACAACACGTGATTTCATGCACGTCATGACACATCCGTATCGCTTTTCTAATCTTTTCCCGCACTTGATCCACAAGGGCCCGAAATAGTCCAACCCGGTGTCACTGAACGGCCACCAGCCCGTAGTCACCCTGCATTCTGGTAGTGGGGCCATGAGTTGTTTGCCTGCTGTGGCATTGCGTCTCCTACATTACACACAACGTCGGATTACGCGTTTTACAGTCTCTCGTCCTCTCAACAACCAAAGGCGCTTTCGGATGATGCTCGTCACGTGACTTTCCCCGGCATGTCCCTCCATGGCGTGGACGTGTTGAATCATTAGCTCTACTACAGGTTGTCTCGCAGGCAGCAGTATAGGATACTTTGTGTCGAAGTTCAGGTGGGCGTTGGTCAGCCTACCATCCACCCGCAGCAGTCCGTTGATGAGTTTGGGGTTCAAACGCTTCAGATCGCCTCTTGGAGATGGCATGTCTTCATTGGTCGGCCCCACTTCTTCCGCCCTCTTGAGTTCTCGGGCGAAAGCCTCGCGTTGTATCATTCTGAAAATATCGTACTCTGCCGCTTGTAGCTCATCGGGACCTATCGGGCCGACCGGTATCCGACCTGAGGGCTAGTAAATTTCTCTTGAACCTGGTTAACCAAACTAGCAAACGAAGCGTCTTCATCCAGGAAGAAAACCTGACCAGTCGCGATAGAATGGATGACGCTTCGACGACGTTTGTTGCTATCACTACGCCTCTCATCTCCAGTTCCAATTCCGTAGGGGTTTTTAATTCGAACACGGGCCAGTCCTGTTTTGGCAATTGCAGGAAGTTTGGCCCTCTCGTCCACGTGTCCAGTTGCCTGAAGTTGTTCGTACCTCGGGAGCACAGGTCGGCCGGATTATCGCCAGACCTGACATGATTCCACTGGTTCGTGGCTGATTCATCGTGGATAATCGTGAGCCGGTTAGCAACGAAATTACTAAACCGGCTCCGGACGTTGTTGATATAGTAAAGTACTATCGTTGAATCCGTCCAGAAGCTCACCGACCAAATGTAGAGATCGAAACATCTCTTCACAGCTTGCACCACCCTGACTGCCAACACGGCTGCGCTGAGTTCAAGGCGTGGGATTGAGACCGACTTCAGTGGAGCAGCGCGGGCTTTGGCGAACAGGATCCTCGTGGTATATTGTCCATCTCCTGCGCACCATCGTCCGTACACCACAGCTCCATAACCGACTTCGGATGCATCGGAAAAGGCATGTAGTTCTCCCGTCCGCGTCGTATGGCCAGGGGTCAAACATCGTGGGATTCTTATGTCCCCTAATTTCTTCAAGGTGTTCAAAAATTCTTCCCAGTCCAGCCGGTCCCCTCGGTCCAGTGACTGGTCCCAATCAAGTTTCTTACGGCACAGCCGCTGCAGCAAGATCTTTCCGGGTAGCAGCCATGGTGAGACGAAACCGAGATGGTCGAACAAACTCGAGACGGCAGATAGTATGCCACGACGGGTTATTGGCAGCTCGGGATCGTTCAGTTAGAAAACAAAATCGTCCGTTTCCGCGTCCCATTGTATCCCTAAAGTGCGCGCGATAGGAAGTGGAGAGCCGTCCAAATCTCTTACCCTTTCGGCCTTTTCGTGATACGGGATGACTTTCAGCACTTCTGGAGCGTTCGACATCCATTTGGTTAGATGGAAGCCGCCCTCTTCCAGCAATCTCGTCAGACCCCTGAACTGCTCTAGAGCTGATTCCACATCATCGAATGACCCAAGGTAGTCGTCGACGTAGAAGTTCCTGCTGACGCTTTCTACCACCGTCCGATGTACTAGATCGCCATGCTTGTTCGCTGATTCTCGGAGGGCGTAGTTTGCACAAAATGGTGACGATATGGCTCCGAAGGGGTGGACGGTCATCCTATAATTCACCACTGCGTTGTCCCGGTCGCTCCCTTCCCACCACAGGAAACGCAAAGCATCTCGTTCTCCTACCGGAATCTTCACCTGATGGAACATTTCCCTAATGTCAGCAGACAAAGCCACTTTACCCACTCTGAAACGGCACAAAACATCGATCAGTGGTGTGGTCCAGTCAGGCCCCTGTAGTAGGCGATCGTTTAACGACTTGCCCTGAAACTTGGCCGCACAGTCGAAAACCACCCGCAGTTTATTGGGTTTCTTGGGGTTGATAACCGGATGGTGAGGCAGATACCAGATACCCTTTTTGCTGTCGGTGTTGACAGGCACCTTTTCAACGTAACCGAGGGCCTCGTTTCGCTTCATCAAATCCGCGTATCGTTCCCACAGATTCTGGTCTCGAATGAAGCGTTCTTTTAGTCGTAGTAATCGTTGGAGAACAATTTCTGTTGTCAGTCCACGGGTCGACCGGTGTGCGCCATGGGAGGGGAACCTCGGCCTTTTTTTGAGGCCTCTAGTGCATTGCCGCACCGTTTGTAGGGCGAAGTGATCCTCTTGAGACAACGTTGGTTTTTCGTCTCCAATGTCATGAAACTCCTTTTCATAAAGCCGTTGCAGATGATACTCTATGCGGTCCTTTTCGGCGGATAAGTAATTCACGGAACCACGAACCCCTACTGGACCGTATAACATCCATCCCAGAGCCGTGCGTACGGCATAAGGTGCCTGGCGGTCGCCCACTCTCTGGTCAAGCACCCAATGCCCCTCTGGCACGTCGCATCCGATGAGGAGATCCACTTCATCATCTTCCCAGTCTACAACGGTTATATCCTGCAGGTGGGGCCACCTAGTCAAGATTGCGTTCACCGACCTTGGTGCTCGCATGGGGAGATCCGCTAACGTGAATGCCTCCGTTGGTTCAATTTCCTCGTTAGTGTCTAGAGAGATGAGTTGCAGCCTTAATCTACCGGCAGTCATTACCTGTGTTCCGCCCACCGTGCTCACTGCTAACGACGTCGCACCTTTAGCCAGTTGGTTTTTGTCGGCAAACCGCTCTTTCACTAAGGTGGTGTCGGATCCACTATCAACGAAAGCCAACGCCTTGACTATCCCATTCGGAGTCACTACTCCCACGGCCACTACGCCCAAACGTACCGGTTTACTGGCAGATTGTGAAGTTGAACAAATAACGCTGGGCTTGGCACTCGCCTCGGATATGGTTACTCTCGCCTGATGCAGCAGCCGATGGTGTCTGCCCGTGCAGCCCTCGTAACCACATCGATTCCTTGTTCTACAGGCTGCTGCCCGGTGCGTGGTGTTGAGACAGATGAAACATGCTCCTGCCATCCTCGCCATCCCCCACCGTTCGTCTATTGTGGCGTTGCCGAACTTGGGGCATTCTGGTAGGCCATGGCTAGTACCACAGGACCTGCAATTTGGTTTCGCCGTAGCATCTCGTGAAATGACGTGTGTGTTGGTCCAAGGCTGGTACTTTGTATGTTCCCGTGCAGGGGTTGGAGCCTGGCTAGTACTGGGCTTGTTTGCTCGGTTGCTATCCCGGATGAGTCGGCCGAATCTGCTGTCAGCTATCTTCGTTTGCCTGTCTGAGTATTCAGTCAGGTCTAAATGGTCGAGGGCTATTGAGCAGTTCTGCATCTTGATTACCAGGTCGGCCATGATGTAGACGTCGCCCTTGGTTCTCTTTGCCTCTGCCATCACGCCCTCTATTAGGTTACGGGCTACTTTGAAAGGTTGGCCGAACGAGTCCCTCAGAATCTTTCTTGCCCTTGTGTAGCCTTGTTCTGGATCGAGCATGGTGCACCCGTCGATAGCTTCTCGCGCTCGGCCTCGGCAGTAGTGAGTAAGGTGGAGAAGCCTTTGCCCAGGGTCGGTTACCTTGTTTTCAACGAACGTCTCGAACTGTTTGACAAACTTGCAGTATTGCTCAGCCCGTCCGTCGAAAACCGTTAACTCCACTCTAGGCAGATCGATCGATGGTGGTTTGTAGTCGGCGACCGGGCTGAGGTTCCCTACCTTATTGCACTCTAACCTATCGGAAGTGTCGAAGTCACTGGTCTCATGCTCTCGCTGTTTCTGTGTACACTTCTCTGCTTCCTGCGCCTGTAGTCTAGCCGAAAGTAACTGTTGCTCTAGTTCTAGTATTCTCAGCTTATATAAATCGACATCCTTACGATCAATATTGCTTTCAATAACACATGAGCTAGCACTGACAGGACTAGGCGATCTAGCATTAACTAAAGAATCATATGTACCCAAAACCTCCCCAGAGACTTGCCGCATTACTTCCTGTCCGGATTCGACTGCTTTTGATCCTTTTCTTGGCATTTTGCGTGATTTTTCCTCGTTCCAAATAGATCTATTGAGTATTGTTACGAACGTTTGAGCAATGCGTAGCCAAATTCGCAACGGATCCCGAAATCAGAAGACGATTATCCGTGATATTCTACGATACTAGATTATTAAAATAAACAATGACATAAACAATATACAAACCTCATTAATACGATCACAAGGACTCAACAATGAGATACCGAATAGCAGCGTGTGAGCAGACAGCACGTGCGTCACGCAGGTCCTGAACAAGGATGTCCCAAAGTAGCGCTCTGGGCGCGAACAAACAACAATTGGTCCAGAAAAACAACCAGTTCGTAAAGACAAGTCAATAGTGTATGGAAATGAGTGATGTTGGGCAAAACACTGAATCGCGAGGGAAAAAAGGGGAATTTTCCACGACCGGCTGTTACAAGCTCTAAAGCGGCCTTGAAGAACAAATTTCCTTTGGCTCTTGGTTTCCTCCTAGCATCAAATAAATCAATGGTTCTGGAACCTAGGGCATTGAGCCCTGTCGTCCGCTACTTTATTTCTTGATTCTACCAATCTTCCGCCATTTATTCTTGCTTCATCTCTCATCTTTCTTACCCAGCCGTAATTCACCTCCCTAATTACCCCGTTCTGAAATCCCTTATCTCGTACGCCCACCTTCCATCTGGAATAAGCTCCCCCTTTAGCTTACGCCTTTAGGCGCGCACTTGTGGTATACTCATCAGTTCCCAGTGCTTTACTGTTCACCAATGAGCTCGTCTCCGACGACCTGGCCTTTGAAAGAGGCCTCACACTGTGGCTCTACTACCTCTGCACCACAGGCCACTAGGCACACCCCATGCCCGAAGCTCCCTTCTCTCTAGTGCCGCGAACTAAGGCCATTGCCTTCACTGATCCATAGGGAACCTACCTCCTGCCTTCATAATATAACCCTATTGCTCACCTACGTTCATCTTTTATCCATCATATTCACATTTTTTCTCCTCGGTATCCGTTGATTCTCAGCTGGGGCGCACCCAGACTGCGCTTCTCTATCCCTTTTCCCTTTCCAGTGATCCTCAATGACGGCCAACCACTTCGGGCACTGTACTTACCATCTCTCTGGCAGGTGCACCTGGATGATATTGCTGCAAGGTCGTCTACCACTCGCTGTTCACGTTGGCTCTCCTGTCCATGGTCTCACGTCTTGGTCAATTATTCCCGGATCACGCACCCCCATCGCGGTCGTTGTGTCCCCTGTACAATTATTAATGAACACTCGTTCCGCTCCCAACAGTGCGGGGCGCGGTCAGGTCCACCGCTATGGCCGGCGCACATCGGGCGTGCAGGCCGTCTGCAACGATGTGCGAGCGCAATTAGACTATTGGATCAAACCTCCTGTGTTCACTTCACGAATTGTGTTTCAGTTTGGGTGCCCAGTGCACGGCCAGTTCCACCCACCAGCTGTGGTTGCGGATGACACTCTCTAACTTTTCCCGGGCTACACAATCCAGTGCTGTCGGTTGAAAATTGCACACTCCTCATCCTACTTCCGCAACAGTTTTTTCACCTATAGCTCTTATCATTTGTTATCACTTTCCATTTTTGTCTCTCTCTCTCTCTCTCTCTCTCTCTCTCTCTCTCTATATATATATATATATATATATATATATATGTACTGCATCCTGCACTTTTTTGCCGGATATTTCTCATGCTACCATCCCGCTGACCCTCATGATATGCGTCCACCCCTTTTACATCTGCACCTCATATTTACCATATCAAATCCCTACGGATCATCCTTGTCATCTGCACCACCATCTGCCTATTCAAATGTCCGCTACCTGTTCTACGATAAGTTTTGTGCTCTGTCCGCTGACCATCTACTGTAGTGTAGCACAGGCTTATTGCTATATGATCCCTAGCAATGGATCCCTCTTTTTTCTCCACCGTCTCCTGCTATAACCCTTTCCCATATTAATTTCTAGCCCCCTCCATGCATGCCTGGCGGTTTTCAGATATCCCCAATTGGGCCACAGGCATTTCTTGTGTGCCTTTCAGTTTGGCCTGCTTTTCCATGTTCCACCATTGTAATGACAGCGTTACGTCATGACGTTCTCTTACAGTTCCAAACCGTTTGACCTGCCATTGCTCGATTCCTCTGGTCCGTCACCACACGTTGCACCTGCACTGATCAAATAATTAGACCCATTCCCACCTGTTATCTTAGATCCTCTCCTCCATCTGCACTGTTCCATGAACTGCTGCTCACAGTCTTCATCACTTCTGTGCTTCCGCATCCTATTTTCCCCTCCGTTGGGCTGCCATGTACACCTGTCATGAAGTTAATCCACTACGATATTCCAAAGGTAATTCTACAACCATTTGATCTAACCTTACCTACCCTTCCCAATGGGTGATTATTTCTTTCTGGGACCCCATTGTTATTGCTCCTGCTCCTCTTATATCTATACATATATATAATATATACATATACATATATATTTAAACTTGCGCATATGTGTATATGTGCACGTGCTCTGCATCTTACAGTTCCTCACCCGCCATTTCTCTTGCCATCATCCCAACGACCGTCATCATATGAATCCGGCAATTCTACATCTGTGCCTAACACCTACCGTATCCAATCCTTCTAAATCGCTTTTGTCATCTGATAAACCCTCTACGTCTTGTATTGCTCGCTCCCTGTTTTACGATGAGCTTTATGCCCTTTCCGCCGACAATCCGCCGCACAGTACCAATGCTTTATTGATATCTAATCCACTGCAGTGCACCTCACTTTTTTCGTCATCGTTCCTCGCTACTGCAGTTTCTTATACCGATATCTAGCCTTTCTCATGTTTAGCAGTCGGCCCTCAGATGTATTTTCCCGGACCAGTTACCCAGTCCATCTGACCCTGACTTTCAAACTCACCGGGTGTCCATTCAAATCTGCCCTTAAGTTCATTTAAAATCAACACAATCTCTATGGTGTGCATAAATTTATCCTATTTTCATCCCACTTTATTCTTCTTTCTGAGCCGTTTTATCCTATATTTTTATGAGGGTTTCCACATTTTCATGAATTATTTCTGTCCATTCCATCACCTGTATCAACAAGATCATGCACATGGCATTCTTTGAACGTCTCCGAAATAAACCAATATTATTATCAATAACTACTTGATGGCCTCAATTTCCTCGTTTTACCTTAACTGACGTGACCGCTAGTATGTGTCACTAGGGTTTCTGAATCTGTCACTTAATTACTACTTGCCATCCACTCTCAAAAAGTGCCATAACATCTGCCATTAGTGCAGTCAACTCCAGTCACACAAGAACGGCCTCTGGTAGACTCGGGCACGGCCAGGCGCTGTACGAGACTGATACAGGTGTGCAAGATTGTGCATTACAACACTTGTTTTCTCTCTCTCCGTGTGTTTGCCTGGCCCCACTCTGTACGTTTCAGTCCATGATACCGGAATCCCCGATGTCAACAGCACCCACACCACAGCTATGTCCGGACATGGGGAAAACAGACCACTCCAGACAGTTGAGCAAAAAATGACAAATACGCGGAAAATTACGGTCGGGCGGTGGGGCAATGGAAGGTTTTTTATGGGCTCAGCTACCGTATGTTAGGAAACAAAAAAACCAAAAATAAGTGGAAGACAAAAAAGGACCTAGCGGGATCGATTTGATCTCCAAATGCTGTAAAGAAAATGTATAACCTTCACTCATCAGTATGCCTCCCATCCGCTCAGACCTGACCCTGCGAATGAAAAAACTCCACACCTCCCTTGTCCAGTCGACATGCTATTGGTTCCTACGTACTAGAGTGACTGATGTGATAGCAAACTGGTCTCTCCACATACGCATGTCTACCTCCCGCTCCAAGTTTCAACCAACCCGTACCCTTCCACGCAGGCCTGGCATGTTTGTTCACGTTAGCTACAAAACCACCGTGGCTCCTACCCTTATCTCGCTGCTCTGGACAAAAAGTGGATACATCGGAGGACAAACACGTTTATACAAAGCACTATACTATATACATGTAAATATGAATTCACATATAAACATATATATGAGAACTTTGGGAAAGCCGCCCGCATTTTTCGCTCATCTATCTTCCCGCCTTTTCGCAAGAAAGCGTGTCTTCTTTAATGTCCTAGTATCCAACTCAATCTCTAGCACGCAGCCCACCCTTAAAGAAAAATTTCATGTGCCAAGACCCAACACCAGGCTGCAGCATTAGACCTGCAAATACCACACGATAGGATGTGTCAAATACCCCTAAACCAGTTACACAAACTTGTCTTTTGGGCTGTTAGAGTTTCCCGGAGGCTTCTTTGCATAGGCCTCAGACCCAGAATCCTCAATTCACATCCACGGCTTTATTAGACCAAAGCGATTAGATTTCCCGGTTGACCTAAGATCGTTGTGCCCCATTTTTAATCTCCGTACCTCCATCATTTACTTTGCTCGCGTTAACCTTCAGCTAGAACACCTTCCGAACTGCAACCCTCCTTTTTAAATTTCAGAACCACCCGGTCGTAGAGTTACTTGGCTGTAATGCATCGAGCCGGCAGCGTATCTCCTCTGCCCGTCTACAACCGCACTCAAAACCGGCTGCCGCGAATACGATCCAGGTACCCGGTCTCACCCACACGAAGTCCTGATACTGCTGCATTGGCCCCGCTGAGGCTTACTGGGAACCTCTTACTACAAGGCTCTGCCGATGTCGAATCCATTTAGACTACCTTGCAAGGTTTCCTAGTTAAGAAACCAATGGTCAGCGTCAGGTGATGTCCTCTCCCTTCCCATGATGAAAGGGCGAACACAAACCGCAGCGAATCCTTCGTGTACAAATCCGCAAAGCTATGAAAATTAGCATTCCTCTGAGTACCTTCAAGAACTTCTTACCTGTCCCCTTGGCTCTTTACCAGTTACCTTTTTGAACTTGGGTGCGCACTACTGACAAACGTTTTGCGTCATCCTCATGAATACTGTATTTTCTACTTCTTAGGACAACGTCCGTCCCAACATTCCTACGTCCGGCCGATTCCCTACTGTGGCCCCAGTTGACTCGAAATTGAATCATACCTGCCTTGTGTTCCCTTTTCACCTTGGTTCACTTAAACTCTCCCTAGCCTTATTACGTTTATACTGTAGCCTGAGACTCCCTCTTTGGAATATGCGACTTTTTCATCTTACTGAGTGATACGGTAAACTCTGATCAGGCTTCCATGCATGTCACTCGACCACGGTCGAGAAATGTACCACTGATATTATTATTATTATCAGTAACATCCAAGGAGGTAATTGAATGTAGCGCCTTTCCTATCGTTTCATCGGCCGATTTCCCCATACCTGTCACTCCGCACTCCCACATCTAAACTCAACCCCCATCAAGGGCCCTCCTTTTTCCGTCCCCCGCACCGGACCTTTCGGTGTCAGCCCATATGCCAAATGCTGCCATACGAATGGCCCTCTAGCTTGAGCGGTAGTCTTCGACCGCTGTGAGGGTGCTGTGCTCGCAAAAGAAAACCGGGCTCTATCCTTATTGCTCTACAAATCTACGGTTGAAAATAAACGAAATAGAAGCAAAAAGAAAACACAAAATCGTAGCCCGGGGGGGAATCTACTAATTCTTGCTGGTGAAAGAATCCGGACACATCCGTTTGTCCGGGCCTCAAGTCCTGCCACCTGAACTGATAGCACACGGCGCAGCACAAGTGGGGTCAGCCGGGTTGCACTTGATGATGCAAATCTGCATAAATGGCAGACACGGCCCGAAGACATAAAAATAACATGATTAAACACGATGCAAATACAGTCGCTATGAAAACGATTCCAGAGAACTCGTCAGCCGGAGTCTGCAATTAAGTCCACATGGGCGGCCACTGCAAACCAAACTGATGTGATATGCGAAAAGAAACTAACGAAGCAGAGAGCTGTGCACTGTCATCCGGAGGCGAGCACGCCGCTTGTTGCTAGGTCTGCAAGTGAAAGCGAAGTAAATGGAAACAGAAGTCAGCAGGATCGTTCTTTAAAAAACGGTTAGTGCTCTCGGGCATGATGCCCGAGGAACGAGAGTCCCTCCCTGGGGAGCTAGAGCAAGTAGGGAAGAGCGAAGATACTCGCAGTCTACAAAAAAGCAGCAAGTGCAGGGGACAAGTGGCCGGAACTGGAGGCTAGGACAGGGGGTACGGGTATCACAGCACCTACCGAGACATTTTCTCAGCCGACTGAGGACATAAATCGGCTTTGTCCGAAGCAACGCGTAGCCCATCGTACCGATAGGGATGATGGTTTTGTGGAACATGGGGTTCTTGTACTAGTGGCAGATGACCAAAACGCCTAGGAAGGTGGGCGGTTTGCTTCTTAAAACGTGCAAGCCACGGAGGTGGTCCTCACGACATCGGGACCTGATACCTCAATGGCCTGTATGTACAGAAGTCCAAGATCCTGCCAAGAAGAGGATGAAGGAGCTTCTAACTGCTCTGTTTACCACACAGTTGGAAGAAGGTGAGGTGACACAGGACTGGTTCATATCCACCGCTACTCCAAACCATAAAGGCTGCGGCACGGGGGTACGTGCAAATGATCGACCGATAAACCTGAAGTCAGTATGGCTGACCCCAGACCGTCCAATTCGGCACCTGCAAAGTCACCGACTGATGTTGTCCCGCCAACAGGGTTTCACTCGACGGAAGTCATGATTGACTAATCCTACACACTGCTTGGATGAGGCAACTGGAAAACTAGACAAAGAGGGATGAAGTTTGCCATTTGGGTTTCCGGGAGGCGTTGGACTCCGTAAACCACAAGCTGTTGGAGACCAGGCTGGAAGAATCTCTCTGGTTGACCCCCAGGAATTCAAGCGGCGCTTGCCTAAACGGGGAGGGGGGGGGTAGGGATCCGGGAGTAGTAAGTTGGGCGGACTCCAAACCAGCGGACCAAAGTTTCAAGCCCACTTCATCGACTGAAGCGAGCTCGTGGGTACCAGAATTCTTGCTATCCTTATACAGGGCCGTCGTAAGAACCCTGATGAACCACTGCGTTCGGGCCTGGAGTCCGTCCCTAGTGCGGGATGACAGAACCCCGGGGTAAGTACAGTGGAAATTCACTAGGTGAAATGGACGTTGCCGAGAGTTAAGCTGAGAACAAGATCTAGACAAGGTAAATCTATTCTCTTTGGGAAGGCGGTGAATAAGAGGAGACTTAATAGAAGTGTTCAAAAATGCTAAATGAGTGGACACTTCAGATGGAAGTAGGAGGTCTCTGTTTGGACTTCGAGGGATGATTTATTGCCAGAAAATGGGCTCCAGCTCGCGAAATACCGTGTGAGAACAGAGATTAAGAACCACTTAATAGCTGTGAGCTCTGTCAACCGGTGGACTAAACTAGGGGGGAGGATAACTGAAGGAACTTCGGTGGGTGCCTTTGAACATCAATTGGATAAGACCCAGGGGGACTGTTTGATGAGGGTAGCTATCGGAACCCTCCCTGTCACCGTTCTGTCCCTCACACTTTGCCTGTCTTCGATGTTTTCCTCCTATCAGGCGATTGGTCAAGCGTAGCTGACGACTAACCGCTTTATTCTAGAGCCAAAATCGGAGTTAACCGCTGCTGATGGTCTTGTAAGGTTGGTTAGACCTTACATGCTGTTTCCTTATAACGCACGTTAGCTAGTCCTTCCAAACACACTTGGACAATCTGTTCGCTACGGTGGTACTCTGCAATATACCATCACGATCACCACGACATTGTTTCCCGTCACCCATGAGAAGGAGAACACTATACGTAGGGAGAGAGCGGTTAGTGTATATTGGAGAAACGCGCGTGCAGCGTGCACGGGCAACGTTCAAGTGGTGACCGCGCCTGGTGGCGCGAGTTCACATAAACACTGATGAATGTGAAACAAATAATCAGGGTTGGATGCCACTACAGAGGCCTCCTCCTAGAAGTCCGACGGAGTTGGGCTTCGATTGTGGAGGTGGGCCAGTTGTGTTGACGCCCCACGAACTCCGCGTCTGTAACTCCTTGCATTCGTGGCCTGACATGGGGTGACTAATGGTGAGGGGTTAACATCTGCACCTTCGAATTTCATCCAACAATGCGTCCACCTGTCATCTCCAGCACCACGCTGACAAATCGTCCTGTTGTCCGGTGGGTGGTTACCCTCTTGAACGTACCAGGAGTCAGCGAGGAAGCAAATGTAGTCAGTGTGACTGCATCCATCTGAAGAGAAGGCAAAGCGGAAGGAAAGTGCGTCTGGGGCGCCAGCAGATGTTCGACCAAGATAACGGATAAAAACGACGTTAGGTGCAGTCGCTGAAAAGTAGAAAAAACGTACTGACAGACTAAGTTTGTTTAGGCGTAATCACGGGCGGTGAGCGCTAGTAACGGCGTTAGGCGTAGTGAATCGTTTAATGGAAGTCCCTTGATATCACGCCGGCCTTTTAGGCGTGCCGTTGTGTCTGAGTCGTTGTCAGACTGTGGCAGACGCAAGCGGTGTACGCGTGATAAAGCGTCAGTGACGAGATAGTGCCCCAGAGACTTATCGCATGTCCACAATAAACTGAGACAAAGTCAGAACGGCGAATCTCGCGGGATGAGTGTCGATCGAAAGCAAACTTTATAGCATACCAAAGGCCTGTGATCTGTGAACACCAGGAACGAACACATCTAAGTGCGCGTCGTAAACGACGGATGCCTAAGCAGACGAGCTATAGTTCCCCACCAAACGTGCATTATCGGAATTTGGCAGACTATAGGCAAATAAAAGAGAAAACTACTGGAAGCCGAGGTTTAGGAAGGATCCAGCGAATAGGGATAAAAGGTGCTAATTGGACGGAGAAAAACAATAGCCATGTACTAAAAGCAAGAGAACCAATACCATTCTACGAAAAATCAACATACCGAAAAAAATAGGACGACCATAGGCGAACAAAAAACTGGGGTGACCTTTAAATCACGCCGGGATCACCAACCGCAAGGTTGGTTAGACCTTACATGCTGTTTCCTTATAACGCACGTTAGCTAGTCCTTCCAAACACACTTGGACAATCTGTTCGCTACGGTGGTACTCTGCAATATACCATCACGATCACCACGACATTGTTTCCCGTCACCCATGAGAAGGAGAACACTATACGTAGGGAGAGAGCGGTTAGTGTATATTGGAGAAACGCTCGTGTAGCGTGCACGAGCAACGTTCAAGTGGTGACCGCGCCTGGTGGCGCGAGTTCACATAAACACTGATGAATGTGAAACAAATAATCAGGGTTGAATGCCACTACAGTCTCATCAGAAGCTTCCTGTCCCACCACTCCCATAGGCGCCTAAGAAGAAAAGAATACTCCTCACAGAATCGAAGCACCCGGTGTAACAGCCGGCCGTGGAAAATCCCCCTTTTACCCTCGCGATTCAGTGTTTTTCCTAACATCACTCATTTGCCTACACTATTGACTTGTCTTTACGAACTGTTTGTTTTTATGGATCAATTGTTGTTTGTTCGCGCCCAGGGCGCTACTTTGTCACATCATTGTTCAGGACCTGTGTGACGCACGTGCTGTTTGCTCACGCGCTGCTATTCAGTTTCTCGTTGTTGAGTCCTTGTGATCGTATTATTGAGGTTTGTATAATCTTTTTTATGTCACTGTTCATGTACTAATCTAGTATCGCAGACTATAGCGGATAATGGTGTTTTGATTTCGGGGTCCGTTGCGAATTTGGCTACGCATTGCTCGAAAGTTCGTTACAATACTCAATAGCTCAATTTAGAACGAGAGAAAACACGCAAAATGCCAAGAAAAGCGTCGAAAAAATTGGAATCCGGACAGGAAGTAACACGGCCAGTCTCTGGGGAGGCTATGGGTACATTTGATCCTTTAGGTAATGCTAGATTGCCTAGTCCTGTCAATGCTAGTTCATGTGGTAATGAGAGCAATATTGATCGTAAGGATGTTGATTTATATAGGCTGAGAATACTAGACCTAGAACAACGGTTAATATCGGCTAGACTACAGGCACAGGAAGCAGAAAAGAAGTGTACACAGAAAAAGCGAGAGCACGAGACCAGCGACTTTGACACTTCCGCTAGATCAGGGTGCAATGAGATAGGGAACCTCAGCCCGGTCGCCGACTACAAACCACCATCGATCGATCTGCCCAGAGTGGAACTAACGGTTTTCGACGGGCGAGCTGAGCAACACTGCAAGTTTGTCAAACAGTTCGAGATGTTCGTTGAAAATAAGGTAACCGACCCTGGGCAAAGGCTTCTCCACCTTACTCACTACTGCCGAGGCCGAGCGCGAGAAGCTATCGACGGGTGCACCAAGCTTGACCCAGAACAAGGCTACACAAGGGCGAAGAAGATTCTAAGTGACTTGTTTGGCCAAACCCTTCAAAGCAGCCCGTAACCCAATAGAGGGCGTGATGGCAGAGGCAAAGAGAACCAAGGGCGATGTCTACACAATGGCCGACCTGGTGATTAAGATGCAAAACTGCTCAATAGCCCTCGACCGTTTAGGTTACAGGGCTGACCTTAATGCCATGCACACTTTGGAAAGCATAGTCCGTCACCTCTCGCCCGAACTACAGGGTCGGTGGGCGGAAGAAGCACAACGGATAAGCCGAAGCGACAGAGAAGCCAACTTCGAAGACCTGACTGAATACTTAGACAGGCAAACGAAGATAGCTGACAGCAGATTCGGCCGACTCATCCGGGACAGCAACCGAGCTAACAAGTCTAGTACTAGCCAGGCTCCAACCCCTGCACGGGAACAGCCGAAATATCAGCCTTGGACCAACAAACATGCCATTTCACGCGATTCTACCGCGCAACCCAATTGCAGATCATGTGGTACTAGCCATGAGCTACCAGAATGCCCCAAGTTCGGCAACGCCACAATAGACGAACGGTGGGGAATGGCGAGGATTGCAGGAGCATGTTTCATCTGTCTCAACACCAAACACCGGGCAGCAGCCTGTAGGACAAGGAACCGATGTGGTTACGAGGGCTGCATGGGCAGACACCATCGGCTGCTGCATCAGGCGAGAGTAACCATATCCGAGGCGAATGCCAAGCCCAGCGTTATTTGTTCAACGTCACGATCTGCCAGTAAACCGGTACGTTTAGGCGTACTGGCCGTGGGAGTAGTGACTCCGACTGGGGTGGTCAAAGTGTTGACTTTCGTCGATAGTGGATCCGACACTGCTCTAGTGAAAGAGCGGTTTGCCGACAAACACCAATTCGCTAAATGTGCGACGTCGTTGGCAGTGCGCACGGTGGGCGGATCACAGGCAATGACTACCGGAAGATTGAGGCTGCAACTCATCTCTCTAGACACTAACGAGGAAATTGAACCAACGGAGGCATTCACGTTGGCGGATCTCCCCATGCGAGCACCAAGGTCGGTGAACGCAATCTTGACTAGGTGGCCCCACCTGCAGGATGTGACCGTCGTAGACTGGGACGAAGATGAAGTGGATCTCCTCATCGGCTGCGACGTGCCAGAGGGGCATTGGGTGCCTGACCAGAGAGTGGGCGACCGCCCGGCACCTTATGCCGTACGCACGGCCCTGGGATGGATGTTATACGGTCCAGTAGGGGTTCGTGGTTCCGTGAATTATTTATCCGCCGGAACGGACCGCATAGTGTACCACCTGCAGCGGCTGTATGAGAAAGAGTTTCATGACATCGGAGACGAAAGACCAACGTTGTCTCAAGAGGATCACTTCGCCCTACAAACGGTGCGGCAATGCACTAGAGGCCTCAAAAAAAGGTCGAGGTTCCCCTCCCATGGCGCACACCGGTTGACCCGTGGACTGACAACAGAAATTATGTTCTCCAACGATTACTACGACTAAAAGAACGCTTCATTCGAGACCAGAATCTGTGGGAACGATACGCGGAATCAATGAAGCGAAACAAAGCCCTCGGTTACGTTGAAAAGGTGGCTGCCAACACCAACGGCAAAAGGGGTATCTGGTATCTGCCTCACCACCCGGTTATCAACCCCAAGAAACCCGAGAAACTGTGGGTGGTTTTCCAGTGTGCGGCCAAGTTTCAGGGCAAGTCGTTAAACGATCACCTACTACAAGGGCCTGACTGGACCACGCCACTAATCGAAGTTTTGTGCCGTTCCAGAGTGGGTAGAGTGGCCTTGTCTGCCGACATTAGGGGAATGTTTCATCAGGTGAAAAAACCGGTAGGAGAACCAGATACGTTGCGTTTCCTGTGGATGGGAAGAGAGCGACCGGGACAAGGCAGTGGTGAATTAAAGGATGACCGTCCACCCCTTAGGAGCCAAACCGTCACCGTTGTGTGCGAACTACGCCCTTCGGGAAGCTGCGAACAAACATGGAGGTCTGGTTCATTGGTCGGTGGTAGATAGCGTCAGCAGGAAGTTTTACGTCGACGCCTACATCGGGTCATTCGATGATGCAGAATCAGCTCTAGAGTAGTTCAGGGGTCTGACGTGATTTCTGGAAGAGGGCAGCTTCCATCTAACTAAATGGATTTCGAACGCTCCAGAAGTGCTGAAGGTCATCCCGTATCACAAAAAGGCCGAAAGGGTAAGAGATTTGGACGGCTCTCCACTTCCTATCGAGCGCACCTTGGGAATACAATGGGAAGCGGAAACGGACGATTTTGTTTTCGAGCTAAACATTCCCGAGCTGCCAATAACCCATCGTGGCACACTATCTGCTGTCTCAAGTTTGTTCGACCATCTCGGTTTCGTTCCACCATGGCTGCTATCCGAAAAGATCTCGTTGCAGCGGCTGTGCCGTAAGAAACTTGATTGGGACCAGTCACTGGACCGAGAGGACCAACTGGACTGGGAAGAATTTTTGAACACCCTGAAGAAATTAGGGAGCATAACGATTCGACGATGTTTGACTCGTGGCCATACGACGCGGACTGGAGAATTACATGCTTTTTCCGATGCATCCGAAGTCAGTTATGGAGCTGTGGTGTACGGACGATAGTGCGCAGGAGATGAACGATGTACTACGAGAATCCAATTCGCCAAAGCCCGCGTTGCTCCACTGAAGTCGGTCTCGATCCCACGCCTTGAACTCAGCGCAGCCGTGTTGGCAGTCAGGGTGGTGCAAGCTGTGAAGAGATGTTTCGATCTCTACATTTGGTCGGTTAGCTTTTGGAAGGGCTCAGCGATAGCACCTTACTACATTAACAACGTCCGGAGCCGGTTTAGTACTTTCGTTGCTAACCGACTCACGATTATCCCCGACGAATCAGCCACGAACCAGTGGAATCATGTCAGGTCTGGCGATAATCCGGCCGACCTGTGCTCCCGAGGTGCGAAAAACTTTAGGCAACTAGACACGTGGACGAGAGGGCCAAAATTCCTGCACTTGTCCAAACAGGACTGGCTGGTGTTCGAAATAAAACCTCTTACGGAAATAGAACTGGAAATCGAAGGAGTGGTGATAGCGGCCAACGTCGTCGAAGTTACATCCATTCTATCGCGATTGATCAGATTTCCTTCCTTGATGAAGACACTTCGTGCATTAGCTTGGTTAACCAGGTTTAAGAGAAATTCACTAGTCATGAAATGGCTACGGCCCTCAGGCCGGATACGGGTCGGCCCGCAAAGTCCCGATGAGCTACAAGCGGCAGAATGCGATATTTTCAGAATGATACAGCGCGAGGCTTTCGCCCGAGAACTCAAGAGGGCGGAAGAAGTGGGACCGACCAATAAAGACATACCATCTCCACGAGGCCAGCTGAAGCGTTTGAACCCCAAACTCATCGACGGACTGCTGCGGGTGGATGATAGGCTGACCAACGCCCACCTGAGCTTCGACACAAAGCATCCTGTACTGCTGCCTGCGAGACAACCTGTGGTAGAGCTAATGATTCAACAAGTCCACGCCGTGGAGGGAAATGCCGGGGAAAGTCACGTGACGAGCATCATCCGAAAGCGCCTTTGGTTGTTGAGAGGACGAGAGACTGTAAAACGCGTAATCCGACGTTGTGTGTAATGTAGGAGACGCAATGCCACAGCAGGCAAACAACTCATGGCCCCACTACCAGAATGCAGGGTGACTACGGGCTGGTGGCCGTTCAGTGACACCGGGTTGGACTATTTCGGGCCCTTGTGGATCAAGTGCGGGAAAAGATTAAAAGAGCGACATGGATGTATCATGACGTGCATGAAGTCACGTGTGGTACACCTAGAAGTCGCACATTCGATGACGACCGATTCGTTTCTACGGTGTAAGTCAAATCTCGCAAATCGAGCAACGCGTAGGCAATTCAAACGAATCCCGAAACCAGAACAAGATTGATTCGTAGCTTCTACGGTACTAAATTGAAATGCACAAAGGATACAAATATATGCGAACCTCAAGTATGCGGCCAAATAGGCTTCACAGTAAAACCCAAAGGTTCAAAGCCCCGTGGCTCAAGCACGACAGTCAGAAACGGTTCAAGGCCAAATTCAAATGTCTCACATGGATAAACAAACGTAAAAATGTGTGGTGTATGAGCAAGCTTTCCAAGATAATGTTGAATAAAGTCAAATTCACAAAGCACGTTGAACATTTAGAAGGATTTTCAGTATTCGTTCTTTACACCGCCAGCCAAAATCCTTCCGCGAAAATGGTTGTCTAAGGTTCAGGAAGGGGTCATGATTCTCACCCTATCTACCTTCAACTTATTGTTAGTGCCTGTGGTTACTAACTTCTTGTGTTATCTGAACGTGAAACAGGTTTTCGCCGTAGTCATCATCGCACAATCCATAAGGAATCAATTCCAAATCCCGCTGCACAACTTGAGATTGACATATTCATCAGGAGACCAGCGCATATAGTCAGACGCACGATGAAGATGAAGGCTTCGCAGAGTGAAGTGTTTCGCCGCACGAAATAAGTCTAAGCATCACAAGCAGTAACCCATTGCAGCAACTGGTTAGACTAATTTTGTTTACAAGCATGAGCGCAGAAGTTGAACGCAGGTGCAACGCCTAATGAGATATCGCGTAAAATTGACAGGCCACGAATCAGTGGAATTACATAAAATTAACGCACCAAATCTTCCGAAAGAAATGAAAACCGGTTTCTGATTATGAATAAATTTCGAAAACAAGTGTACGGCGGACAGTATCGAAATACACATGAACACGGAGATTGATCGAATACTGGCATCTATCAGAGTATTTCAAAGTTTTTCTGTGCACAAAATATGTGACAATCAATATTGTATAAAATGTAAATAAATGTTCTTCTTTAAAGATAATAATAGTTTCACAATGTGCTCGCAGCTAGTATGCCTCACCTGAACTGTTCAAGTGAAATACTGGTGAATTTCTCCTCTTTGCCTATGTGCACGCTAGATAGAAACTGGAACTAAGTACATTTGCAACCTTTCATAAAAAATGGGTCCAGTTGATTAGTTGTAGAGCATGAAATGCAATAAAGTGCTGAGTAACTCGAAGCGAGGCGATCTGCGAGCTACTTTGTCTTTTGTATGTGGTTTCGAGCTCGAATCATCAACATTTTCCTCGCTGTTTCCTGCTACGAGTGGATTAATTCTCTGATGTCTCGAACACGTTCTTCGTTTCTTCCGTTTCCTGTAATGTAACACAATTGTAGGATCTGTCCAATAGGCAAGGCTCAGTTCGGCGGTGGTGCAGTTCTCTTTTAGCATTCGTACTACCTTAAAACCCAAAACCAGTGCAGTCGTTTTGAGCTCGTTTATGGATACTGACTTCAGCTCAGCAATTTTTGTTTTGGCAAAGGGTACTTTGTTTCGCCGCCGGCCATGCAGTTCCCCCCAGGTACCGTACACTGTCACTGGGTCGGCAAATTTCAAGCTGCTTTGGGTGACCTGCTGGTGTCCTTTTTTGAGATATTTCAAAAGCCTCCGGGCAACTTCTCTTTTTCTCAATAAGTGACTTGACGGTGGTCTCTTGGGTATAGCAACTTCATGTTGCCCACTGTGACGTCCCGTCTTTGAATTCGCCATCGAAAGCACCGACTGATCCTTTGAGTGAACTTCGCTTTCCTGAGATGGACCGTTGGATTCAATATCGAAAGGCTGATCGTGTTCTACAGAGGCACTTCTCTCAGCAACATTTGAGCAATTTATTGATGCCGATTGTTGAAGTTCGCTCGTCAGGGGTCCGGAAAGTGTCCAGCCTAGTATCGTTCGCGTAGCGAATGGTTCTTTTCGATTGCTTATGCTCTGTTCAAGCACCCAGTGAGCCTCTGGTACATTGCATCCAATTAGTATGTCGACGTGGGGGCTAGAAACTTCTTCGAATTCTATGTCCCTGAGATGAGACCATCTCTTGGCGATCGATCTAACAGAGTCAACTGGTCTCATTGGCAAGCTGTCTATTGCAAAAGCTTCCGGAATTTCTACGGTCCCCTCATCAAATAAAGACGTTAACTGCAGGGTCAGCCTCCTAGAATTGCTAACATGACCCCCTGCAATCGTGCTGATAGTGAGCGAGGTAGGCTCGCCTACTAGTTCACAGCTTTCTACAAGCTCGCGAGTAACCAGCGAGGTATCCGACCCCGTGTCCAAAAATGCATTGACCCTTCTCAGTCCTTTAGGTGTCACGATACCGACAGGTACGATGCCTAATCTTGCTGGTTTGAAATCATCATGTCCCGTTTATTAGACAATTTTGGGTTCATCTGGCTGAATAGGTCTATTGTTGAGAAGGCCATGCAGTAACGAGTGATGATTACCCAAGCATCCGTCTTGGTTGCATTTCACTCTTAAGCTGCATTCAGAGGCTCGATGAGAGTTGTTCAAACACATAAAGCATGAGCCAATCTTTTTTACTGCGCACCACCGATCGGGTACACTCATCCCATGAAAGGTCGGACAATCTAGTAACCGATGCAGGGAGTTGCATAGCTTGCATTCAGCTGACCTCTCGGGTTCTTGACTTATCATGTGCATGTTAGCCAAAGACTGGGTTTGGTCACAATTTGAGATTTTGGTTCCCTTCGCGCCAGTCTGCAACTTTTGCGTACGATTTGTCCAAATCGACTGTTGGCGATACGGGATTGACGACCTATTAACTCCGTCAAATCGTTGAACGTAGATTCCCGCTCAAGCATATTTATTTTTTCAGCTTCCTCTGCCCAGCGGCTCTGTAAATCAATAGATAGACATCGGACAATGCATTCCTGTGTGTGCAATGCATTCAGATCAGACTGGTATCCTAAGTGCTCCAGTGCTATACTGCGATTCTGCATTTTTATCACCAAACTCGACAGTGATTCAGCCTTGCCCTCAGTCCTTTTCGCCTCCAATAAAACACTATCAATTAGGCTTCTAGCCACCTTGAATGGTTGTCCAAACAAATCTTTCAGGATTCTGCGCACCCTGATGTACCCCATCTGTGGATCAAGCATCGCGCAGCCTTCGACAGCACTTTTGGCTCTCCCACGACAGTAATGTAATAAATACAAAAACCTTTGACCAGGATCTGCAACTTTGCACTCAACAAAATTTTCGAACTGTTTCATGAATATACAGTATTGCTCGGGGTGCCCGTCGAGGTGGGACAGCTCCACTCTCGGCAGGTCAAAAGCCAAAACCTCGGTAGTTTCAGGCTGTCTCAAGGGTTTATATTCGTCGATCACAGTGCCTTTTCGATGTTGACATTGTGAACTACATGGACTCTTTGCTGGCTCTCTGAGACCAGTTCCTTGTGTAAGGGGCTCTGCTTCCTTTCTGGCTAACCGCAGCTCGTTTTCTAATTCTATTACTCTCATTCTATAAGTACTAATATCGTCAAACGCATCGCGGTTAGAGATATATGACCTGGCACTGACAGAGCTAGTGAACTTAGTATTATCTAGAGAATCAATAACACCCGAACCATCCCCAGAGACTTGCCGAGTTATTTCCTGTTGTCTCAAAATGTCCTTGCTTCCTCGTCTGGGCATTTCCAATGGGTTTTCTTGTCCAGGTTCCACTTGAGTACTGTAAGTCAAATCTCGCAAATCGAGCAACGCGTAGCCAATTCAAACGAATCCCGAAACCAGAACAAGATTGATTCGTAGTTTCTACGGTACTAAATTGAAATGCACAAAGGATACAAATATATACGAACCTCAAGTATGCGGCCAAATAGGCTTCACAGTAAAACCCAAAGGTTCAAAGCCCCGTGGCTCAAGCACGACAGTCAGAAACGGTTCAAGGCCAAATTCAAATGTCTCACATGGATAAACAAACGTAAAAATGTGTGGTGTATGAGCAAGCTTTCCAAGATAATGTTGAATAAAGTCAAATTCACAAAGCACGTTGAACATTTAGAAGGATTTTCAGTATTCGTTCTTTACATACGAGCCTTGCAAAAATTTATCAAGCGAAGAGGCGTACCGGCCGATATATACTCAGAAAATGGATCGAATTTTGTGGGCGCTCTCGGGGAATTGCAGAGTTTGCACAGGAACATAGACAGGGACGAACTGCAGGATCGAACCTTGGCCTACGGCATACGACGGCATTTCAACCCCCCACAGGCCAGCCACCGAGGCTGCCTATGGGAAGGCATGATCCGGTCCGCCAGACAGATATTGCTGTCGATCATGGAGCAGCAACCGCCCGACGACGAGACGCTGAACACCGTCATGACTGAGGTGGAGCGAATCCTGAACAACCGCCCCCTGGTTCCAGTAATGAACGGCGACCCCACCCACCTGGCGCTCACCCCGAACGACTTATTGACGTTACGGTCGAACGAGGGTTTCCAAGGGCCGGTAAACCTTCGTGGAGGCTACCTCCACGGGTGGAAGCAAGCGAATTATCTTGCCAAGGGTTTCTGGAGGCGATGGCTGCGGGAGTACCCACCGGCTTTGCAGACTCGACAGAGGCGGATGGTGAAAACAAGGCCATTCAAAGTTGGGGACGTGGTTATGATCGCCGACGAACGCGCACATTTCTTGCATTGGTCTTTGAGAGTAGCTACGGAGACCATCAAAAGCACTGACGAAGTGATAAGAACGGTGAAGGTGAAGACAGCTAACGGAGTGCTCATTCGTGACATACGCAATATTAACATACTCGAGAGCGTAGGCGGAGGAGCTGATAACCCCGAGGCCCAGTAGACCTTTTCACACTAGTCATCGATATGGATAAAACAACACCATATATACCACACGGTCTCCGTCAAACACGCTACAGTGCTCGCGGTCTTTCGCTGACATTACAGAAGGTTCTTTCCAATATGTGGTGATGAATGCGATCCCATTGTACATCCCGACACATACACATATGCACGACGCTTTCTACATCCAGTAACCCCATCAAACAGGTGACAGTGTTCGTTGTTTGCTCTTTGTTGACATTACCGAATGCCCCTTGCATATGTGGAAGTAGCGGACCTTAGGTCACACACACATGCCTACATTCTACTCGTTTTCTTGCCATACGGTCTTTTGTTGACATCGCAGAAAGTCCTCCTTTGATGTGTAGTCATACCTGTGATTTCATTATACACCCCGGCACACACACTCACACACACACACACTCAAGCACATACATCGAGAATCAGACGGCCCTTTACGAGGACAACATATATGTGACCCTTCAAGCTCGCCATCGGTCATTTGGTCTTGTGGAAGATGTAGACTAACCTCACTTCTATGTAGCCAATGGGTTAGATGCGACCAGTAATGGAACGTTGACGACGAGCATTAGACGCGCGCACTGACAACAGGGCCTAGGCAGGTAGAAAGAATCAGTACCTTCATACCAAACCTTTGAGTCTGCTAAGGATTCGGGGGGATTTTGGTGGGCGGTTTAACCACCGGTCGTGGAAAATCCACCTTTTACCCTCGCGATTCAGTGTTTTTCCTAACATCACTCATTTGCCTACACTATTGACTTGTCTTTACGAACTGTTTGTTTTTATGGATCAATTGTTGTTTGTTCGCGCCCAGGGCGCTACTCTGTCACATCATTGTTCAGGACCTGTGTGAAGCACGTGCTGTTTGCTCACGCGCTGCTATTCAGTTTCTCGTTGTTGAGTCCTTGTGATCGTATTATTGAGGTTTGTATAATCTTTTTTATGTCATTGTTCATGTACTAATCTAGTATCGCAGACTATAGCGGATAATGGTGTTTTGATTTCGGGGTCCGTTGCGAATTTGGCTACGCATTTCTCAAACGTTAGTCATACCCGTCGAACAAAGAGCTCACTGGTAGAGGAAACTGGACGATCCGGTGGACTGTCGTCATGTCAACAATTTATTGCAAACAAGCAGATGTGTTCTTGCTCCAGTATGAAATTTTGAGGCCTCGCTTTTGATATCCCTACAAGCCCGGGTACCCTTCCTCGCAAAAGATGCTGCCTTCCCCTGAAAAAGTTCAAATGCTGGCCTCTAGGATGGCGGAAGGTCATCTAGAAAAGCCTCACAGCCGAGGACTGCAGAACATGGGGCTTTTTCTCCATAAAGAAGAAAACCAGGAAAGAACCTCATTGAGGCCCTTAAAATTCCGGAAAGTTCAACGGGTATAAAAGCGGGGGATACGTTTGTGATGGCTCCCGACGAAAGGAAATAGGTTGCCGTATAAAACTATGGAGGGCGCGCTCAAGAATAAATGTGGGGGAAAACTCCTCTTGCTTTCGAGTAGTTGGATGGTGGAAGCGGCTGGCTGAAGAGCTGGTAGGTATGAAGGGTGTATAATCCCTCAAAAAATGTTTGTTTTGTGAACCTTGGCTCTTTTCCCCTTTCCTTCATTATACGGTGAATTATCTTCCAGCTCACCGAGTACGTTCAGATAACTATATGATCCCAAGACCCTGGATCATTTGGGCTTCAGACTCGTACCCGTGTAATAATTGAAGACTTTAAGAAACTGACAAATGCCAAGGGCGAAGGATAC
The DNA here is from genome assembly GCA_948099385.1 of Fasciola hepatica. Classification (NCBI taxonomy): domain Eukaryota; kingdom Metazoa; phylum Platyhelminthes; class Trematoda; order Plagiorchiida; family Fasciolidae; genus Fasciola; species Fasciola hepatica. The sequence goes on along the minus strand of CANUEZ040000102.1, from coordinate 6,359,525 downwards.
TCCACGGGCCGATCGCGGTAAGGCCGCGAGCTGCGAGCGGCTCGAAAGTCTCGCTGGTGTTATACGCTCAGAAGGATGGCCACTACCTTCTTTATCAGTGTTAGTGTTGATGCTTGCTCATGCGCTTACAGAGCCCCGGCTCACCGAGTTTTATTTTCGTTTGTGCAGATCGCACACGTGCAACCCCTATGGAAGACACTGCATCCCGCCTGCTACACTAGTGTACGCTTGACAGATTTCTTTTGACGGGATCTTTCGTGCCACTCAAGCTGAACGGACTGCCTCAAAGCTGAATTTTCGCCCACTGTCCAGCGGTCTATCTTGCAGATCACCGGCTAATGACAACTTAAGATGCCGTCTAGAATAGCTTCTTGAACCCTTTCGCCTCTTCCAGTGGTCTATCTTCCAGTTTGCCAGCAATTCTGTCAAGATTTGTACCTTGAACACCTTCCCTTTTTCTCGTTGCCCCCTCATCCAGTGAACAGTCTTCCAGCCCACTGATGACGTTCAGTTAACAAAATAGTTTCGAGATCCGGGAACATTTGGGCTTAAGCCGTGTACCCGTGTACTGCTCCGAGGCTTCAAGACGTGATCTTCGTGGGTTCCAGCAAAGCTTTTGACATAGTCCCGCACTACCCTTGACGGTCAGTAGATCTACTAGGTAAGCCCATGGCTCCCGGTGTTGAAGATCTCTTGATCTTGTGGATCGAGGACTTCAAGTCTCCACAAGACCAAACGCAACACGTACGACTCAAAATTCTTGCTGTCTAAAGTTTGACGGGTTTTCCAAGAAAGAATCGCTGAGGCTGTTCAAGCTGAACGGGAAGCCGCAAAAATTAGCCCTCTTCCACTCTCGAGTGACCTAGCCTCCAGTTCACTGGCAATACAAGACGCAAGATGCACCCAAGCAGCATGACCGTCACCTGAGCGTCACCTGAGTGTCCCTTGGCCGTCCCCTGACTGTCCTCCGACCGTCACCTGAGTGTCCCCTTTGAAACAAAAAAGGGACACTCAGGTGATGGTCGGAGGACACTCAGGTGACGGTCAGGGGACACTCGGGTGACGCTCAGGGACACTCAGGTGACGGCCTCGGAAGCTTATCGAAACGGACTCCCCTGACACCATTAAATTCGTAACACTATCTACAAAACCGAAATACGTACATACTAAATAATATACTGGTAATATACGGAACAGCCGAAGGTCAGCGCAAGCGCATAAGCACGACCATCTTACAGTAAGCTTAACCATAATTCCGCATACAAAATTCAGCGGAATCAATCCCCGAGAGTTCAAATAAAATACAGGTCCCAAAGGTGATAATTATATATTTCGCTATTTGTAAATCTGCGTACACCAGGCTTGTCATCGAACAATCATCATCCATCCATGGGTCATTTTGGTGAACTTTCCAGTACCTGGAACAAACAAAAAGAGATATTTGTTGAATCGGTGCAGTAAGAAATGTTGTTATAATTGTCAACGTTAGAAATCGGCTTATGAGAGGGTTCAGTAATACATAATATATAAACGATGACCTAGCCGAAACTGGCCTCAACTCTGTCGGTTTGGACGGCCACGTCCTGAAATGGCGATTCGGTGACAGTAACCTCAGTCGGTCCGCACCTTTGAATCCAACGTTGGATCTTTTCGTTGATAAAAAATGTTGTAACTCCGGGAAAATTGTGCCTCGTTACTGCGTCTACTGAAAAAGAATAGTATAACACGGACCGGCATACTCACCGACAGTTATTCTACAGACTCTTGTTCTGGCACATGACTGACGACCATGGACACAGCGCCAGTTTAATTTATGCAAAAAGCAATCGGCGATCAGTGTACGCATTATCTGACGTACACAATCCCCAAGTGTTCGCGTTCCCGTTGCAACAAGGAAATGCAACTGCTAGTCAGAAAATTATGAACAATATAAGTTACCATTTGTTCGTAGAAAGTTTCATCTTCCAATTTTTCATTCAACCTCTTGAACTCCCATGCGTTTCGCACAGGAATAGAGCAATGCATGATCTGTACGGATGCACCGGCAACATGTTCAAACCTGCACAGTTTGGACTTGACGTCCTCCATTGTTTTTTGAAGTTCCACAACCCGATTGGTTCGATCATTCACCGTAGCTGTAATCAATGAACGTAACATCCGAAGTTAGACATACCAACCAAAGTTTTTCCATAGGTAACGTGTTCCGAAACTCTGTCTGTTGTGTTTTTCACCTTCGTTACTGCTTCCGTTTTCCTGAATGTAGAAAAGGTGACAATCTATTTTAAACATGCACGTACTGTACAAAGTGCCTCCCAGTGTCTCGAATAGGGGTTGATGTTGCCGGTATAAAAGAATGAGTGGTGACTTGGGATTTGAACACGTTATAAAAATAGATAAATACGTACGTGGTGACTACTGGACCCCAAAGACAGCTGACATTAGCAGTTGCCCCCTGTTGACTCCGTTTCGGAGATGTTGCGGTGGACACATCTTCGAGAACCGGCAGTGGCGAGAGATCAATGTCAATTGGTACTGTTTTCCGTCGCTTGGGTTCCTCGTCGGAACTGGTATCTGAATTGTTTCGGCTTCCTGAAAAAGGTATTCTGTCAACGTAAGTTCGCATACCTTTTCCTTTTAGCACAGGAGTCCATCGCTGCTGTAGCGTCGGAAGATGGTAGTTCCGACAATTCTTCGAGAAGTCTTTGACAACGAACAGCATCGTCAAATGCATCTACAAGTTACGAACACTGATCAGGAACTTACGGAACATTTTATGCACCTTGACATCGTAAACAGAAGTGATAGGTGGTGGTGGCTGGCCCTCACGAACGAGTTTCTGGATTCTGGCGGTAGGGCTGTAAGGTTGATTAGACCTTACTTCGCGGTTTCCTTAGTAAACGCGTGCTTCGGTCCTTCGTACTGCGTGGACCACCTGCACGCTACTCTAATGTGCGGCACTGCACAAATATGTTAACCAGAACAGTATTCTCCACGACCCGTGAGAATGAGAAGGCGATTGGGAGAGATAGTGGTTAGCGTGTATTTGGGAGCGTGCGTGAGAGCGTGCGCAAGAGCAACGGTCAAATGGCAACCGCGTTTGGCAGTCAGCGTTCAGTTAAACAATAAACGTGGTAAAAGTATGAACGAAGATGGCAACCGCTACAGGGCAACGAGGCCACCTAACCTTTTTGTGGCCAATCATCCACCTTTCATTAACAATAGCAACGCAGTTCTCAACTAAGAACTCCACAACGACAAAAATCTGAAATGGAATATACACAGAATACCTTCGTAGAATTACCATTAATTCGCCCATATGTGCAATATGGGATAAAACACCCACTTTTCACCGTAAGGTAGCAGTAAACCTTTGCACATGACCTCACTTAGACCGTAGCGGACCGTGCTCTCGGACAAACTGTGACAAAGGAATATGCCCAATTGCCCAGAGGGAATTGGGTAGTCGAAGAATTCGTCACAGTGTTCAAATAGATGCAAATGATCTGCATGTAGGACTCAAACGGAAAAGCTGAGAAGTTATCCAACGGCCCGTGAATCCGTACATCAGCACCGATGTGCAGCCAACTGTGCACGTTGAATACTATCTCTTCTTCCCCGTACAACATCATGAATTTCTGGACAACCCGGAGCAACTGGCGTTCAATATAGCCCATGTAGTAGGGAGACCACTTGGTGCTACACAAAATGTAAGTGAATACAGAGAAACACATGAAGTTCCTGTAATGATCCGCCGACAATACGTTGTTGAAAACCACGGGTCCGAGATATAACAGGCATTGCCTGTACTCTGTTGCCTTCCCATATTCAATGTCCTCAAGCGTTCGACACATGTGGGGAAATTCACACGTCATATGTTTCTCTATAGTCCTCAAGTGTTCCCTCACCTGTCGCACACCGGTAAAATCCAAAATCGGTCTACGTCCAGAACAAGATTTACGCCAAAGACCGATTAATCGTCGCATTATTCCAAGACGGACACCTTGCATGTAGTCGTTAGAAAACAGGTTTATCATATCCACCGGTAGTACTTCCAACGGGGAACTTCCAGTATGATGACTACGTTGGCGACGATTTCAAAAGTCAATGTCATTGCGTAATCTTCCCCTGGTTGAAGGGAAAATGAGACGGCGATGGACGCAATGGCCGCGTTGTGTGCATCTGTGGCAGCTGTATAACCCAGAATGATGCTTAACCTGCTTAATCATTGCCTTGGCTGGATTATCTGCCACGACGCTCCAGAATACAATTCTGCAATGAACACCACTTCCAAGAATAATGATCCTATCGGATAATAATGACGTCAATTCCCGTATCAAGTCTTCCAAATATCGATGCACGTCGTTAGGTTTGTACATTACACAATATAGACCAACGATAAAAACTCGCGACGTAGGGTCCAAGAGGCGACACAATATAGGCCACAACTGGTGCGACGAGCCACGAAACAAGCTCATACCATCAATGTGCAACTGGATATAAACGCAGCTGCCGGGTGTGAGAGGTCTACACTCAAGGGCTCGTTGCAAGGTTTCACTTAGTCCAAAATGTACGTATCTGCCGTCGCCAACATTTTTCTTTTGGATTCTCCTAAGCGTACCCAACAACAACCTCGGATCCAATGGCAAGTCGAGCTTCAACTGTCTCAGAGCTCGTAATAAAATCCGCAAGTCGGCCATTGATGATTTCATTTGTATAGCAGCCTGCCTCACAACATCATTGGCCAAAGGAATAGCTGGAAAAATTAGGTTTATTAATTCAGTTACCTTCTGTGAGGGCAGTTGTCATTTTGGCCGGTGTTGTAAATTTCACTTCTCCATCTATAAATAATGATTCTCCTGCACACACTGCTGATCACCAAAAAGCTTACCTTTCGTGGAGGTAGTCGCAGCCAAAAAAGTTGACTCCCACTCCTCTGGTATGTACGTGTTATCCCTCATCGTGCTCCCACAACTACCCACATTTAGAAATCCAGTGTGCATTACCTAACAGCGGTAGAGGTTGTAGCAGCTGTGACTTGGTGCTCCTCAACTGCTGCCGATGAGGCCTTCGATTCTTCAGGACTGTCGATGTCATCATTTAAATCATCGGACTCGTTGTTCGTTGAAACGGAACATATGCCTGCTAATTTGTAACGGACTTCATATCAGCTAACTTTTTACACCATCATCGCATATGAGGGACGAGTTGAAATCGCCCCCAACAACCCTGCGAACTGAGATCAGCTTCTTGCGCCTCCATATTGTAGTTCTGAAACAGCCACGCAATTTTGGGTGCATCTTTTTCATCTAAGGACGAAGAGACAAGTAAAAATAAACGGGATTTACCGTCCGAAGAACGTTAGAAACCGACCACACACAGCGCAATGTCTAGCAGTGAAGTCTCAGAGACGACAAAGAACAGCCAACGCCAAAAATTGGCCGCCATGATGGGAATGCATTAAAACAAACAGGACATCTAAATTTATAGTACGCTATGAAATGGACAGTAAATGCCAAATTTTTTTCTTATTACGGTTTTTTAACATATAATATTAGGTTCAGAATTCTCATGCATTCACGATTCTAGAGATTTATGTATCTGAATCCAATGGGGACCAGGCTACTAAATATTCGGAAATGTGGCTTAACAGAGACTCTCGTTCGAAATCTTTTGCATTTGTGACGAATTCTCCGGTTTTTTACATAGTTTTAAGTTGCTTTGGGGGCATTGCACTGCTTTCCTGCGACCGTCCCCTAGGGGACACTCAGGTGACGGTCGGGTGTCCCCTTGTGCTTCCTGGGAATGCATGCAAAGTCAATATAACTAAGCCGTGCTGCACGGTGTAATAAAAGAAGTTTACTCTCTATGTCAGTGTTTATGGCAGAAAAAATGTCAGTGCCCAAATTATCCACGGAAAATACACAGGTATATAGAGGGTAAATACTTGGTGAAAAAGGTCCTAGATTAGGGAATCGTTTATAATGAGAAGTGTGTCCGGTAATGTTCATAATGGCACCCGGGAAGTTGGGCATAATCGCTACATTGCTTGGAGACTGGTTGGAAAAAAAACGCTTGTCGAATAATGGAGAAATCATCGCATTTGAGGGTTCGGGGTAAAAGTAAACCTGTATCATCCACATAGGAGTGTGTGACTGATGAGTGATAATCGATTAAGCCCTCAGTTAACGATTTTTACAACTACAGGGCCAGGATTTCTCAGTCTTTTAATAAAACGCTTCAAAACCAAGATAAGATTCGAAAGAAGAACGAAAAAGTTATCCAAAGTTTCATGGAAAAGTACATCGTCAGGAAAGTGAATTATACTATGTAAGTTGTAAACAAGTTCGTGTACACCGCAAAACACTTCGAACTTTTCCTCAAACATTCGTAGAACATGGGATGCGAAACTGTTGTAACAGTCATACAATCGGAATGAGAATAATACAAACAGATATGGATAGGGACAAAAAATGGTCGTAGGCTGCTTCCGAAATGATGTCCTTCAAACATTCAGGGCCTAGGTAGTACAGAAGCTTCCGGTGATCACGGGCTTTTCAGCGGTTGGTTTCGCGAATATGCTGGCATTTACGTGGGAAATCACAGGGTGTGCCCAGATGTGATTGTACAAGTCGGCCACAGCTACAGAGGCATTAATACCAGCAAATGTGTCCCTAGGATCACTGAGCCGAGACAAAAGTAATTTACGCATCACACCCAAACGCAGGAGATGCATATAGTCATGACAGAAGGCATGGACCATGTCAGTCTCAACAGCCAGAAATGGACTGTTGCTGTTCTTCGGGTGGTGCTGTTTGTGCCTTTTTGCACGGAAGCTTTCGTCTGTCTGTAGTTTAGTACTAACGAAAGGAAATGTCAATTTGCCCCGGGTTTAGTAGCCAGACTGAATAGGCCGATCACATCCAAAATAAGTGTTGTGCTCTTTAACTTGGTGAATATACGATCGAGCGGAGGTATCCGAGACGACGGAAGATAGGTTACATTGTTGATACACACTATTCTGTAAAATCTCCTGTTGCAATACTTGGCTCACTTAGGTAATCCACTCATGGAGGTATTAGTCCACCGGTTTTGGTTTCCCTTTATCACTGTCGAATCCAACTTTTAATATATCACTGACTTGTGGTCTTACTATTATCGCCAATTTTGGCCACAACTGCAAGCCTGACGAACCATAGATGACGGTACCGTCACAATGTTGTTGAATGTCGTGGATGCATTTGGGTAGCTTCAGTGCCGACATGGAATGCACAATCCCCTTCACAAGTTCAAGTTGAAAATACTCCTTTAGGATTTATCTCAGTTAAGTCAGGACCTGCTCCCGTATAGAGTCTATAGCCCGTGGTCCTCGGTATGTGACACGATAGTGAATATACTCGGCAGCGCGCAAAGCAGAACTCAAAACGCTGGAGCGGGACAACGTGTTTATTGGAGGAGCGCAACGGCGTGCAGACGACGTACACAGGCGAAGCAAGTGGCGCCACCAAAAACGGTCATTGTTCAAATAAACAACTTTGTTAGTCTTCGTCATCGAGTGTTTTATTGGTAGCACTACAGGGGTCTCCCCCTGGAAGGCCGACGCAGTTGGGCTTCGACCCGTGATGAGTACGTCGGATTCGGTGGCGAGAGACGTTTTCCATGCCTCCCGCCGCGGTCGAACACAACAGCGAAGCCAGCACAAGCCGTTCTCCATGACTCACACTGGTCGCTGTGCGTCGATCGCTAAATTGCGTCCTCCTCAAAATGTTATCCGACCGGGGTAGGTCCTGTTCGTGACCTGGCAGTGGTGGTTGTGTTGTAGGGTTTGTCGTTGTTGGCATATCCCAAAGTTCCGTGTCCCTGTGGTTGTCATTGCCTTTGTAAGCGAGCCAGCGTCCGGCGTAAAATGAGTCCAGTCGCGATCCAGTGAGCCTTGTGTTGGAGCCATGCGAGATCCTGGAATTCCATGTGGTTCTGTCTGACGGGACGAGCTGGAAGGAAAGAAACACAAGGAAGCTGCGCCTCGAGGCGCGATCGGATATTCGACTGAGGGGGCATACCGGCGCAATACAGGGTGCCGCCACCCTTGTCGTGATCACCAAGTGGTCGTGCATTCATGTATAATAGGACTATGTACAAGTTGAATATGAAGAGTAAACTTAAATATATACAACTGTTACATATTCAGAAAACCTCGTTGGCTGTCGCAGCTCGCGGCCGCGTCGATTTCTCTTGTTGACCGGTGCAGCTGTGTTTTTCGTGGAGTTTGGTGTTGCAACAGGTAACGAGGGGTCGTTAGTGGGAGTAACAGGGGCCGACTCGGGACGACTAACCGAAGGTTGTGAGCAGGTAGGGACACTGAGAGGGTTGTTCGAGGTGGGTTCTGCCTCAACGAAGGCTGGTTTGAGGCGGTCTATGCTGATGGTCTCCTTCCTGCCCTCGACGTCCACCACGTATTTCTTTTCCTTTCGCTGGACGACGCGGAACGGGCCAGAGTAAGCCGCCTGCAGTGGTGATCGCACTGCATCTACTCGAATAAAAACATGGCTGGTGGTAGCTAGAGCGGTAGGTATGTAGTTGCTGAGGGTTTGTTCTCGTGGTGGGGTGGGCTTTATCACCCGCATTTGGTGCGACAGCCGTTTTGCGTAATCCCCGTAATTAAAACTCATAGGTGGTAATGGAGAAACCAACTCACCTGGAAGTCGTAGTGTGCAACCATAAACCAGTTCAGCCGCCGTAACACCCATATCGGCTTTAACGGTGTTACGCAGTCCTAAGAGAACGATCGGAAAAACTTCACTCCATAATGGATTATCACGAGCACGAAGGGCAGCTTTCAGCTGGCGATGGAATCGCTCCACCATGCCATTGGCCTGAGGATGATAGGCTGTCGTCTTGTTGTGTCGACAACCGAATGCGTTTAGTAGCTCGTGGAAGGCGCCGTCGAAATGAGAACCGCGATCAGTGGTCACGATAGCAGGACATCCGAACTGACTCACCCAACCGGTCAGAAATGCTTTTGCAGCTTCCTCTGAGGTTGGGCGAGGAATAGGTATGGCCTGTGGCCAGCGAGTGAAACGATCTACGCAAGTGAGGATGTAGACGCAGCCATTGGATGGCGGAAGTGGCCCCACGAGATCCACATGCACATGATGAAAGCGTGCGTCCGGTTCGCAGAATGTGCCTAAAGTAGATTTGGTGTGACGATGTATCTTAACTCGTTGGCACTGGAGACAAGCACGAGCCCAAAGACGTACGTCACGTTTGACGCAAGGCCAGACGAATCGCTCGGTGACTAGTTTCACTGAGGCGGTTACCCCAGGGTGCGATAAGTTGTGGAGGCTGGTAAAAACTCGTCGGCGAAAACTGGCAGGAACCAGTGGTCGGGGTCGACCTTGTGACACATCGCAAATGATAGTTACGTCTGAAGTTGGAAGGGCCACTGCCACTAGGTGCAGGGAGCTGTTGTGTCTGAGTTGCTCTACCTCAGGATCTGTCGTTTGGGCTGCGGCGATTGCTTCTAGGTCTATGCCCATGGGTAGTGGGTAGTCGATATTGTGGACGCGTGAGAGTGCGTCTGCTACGGGATTGTGTGCCCCAGAGACGTGTCGAATGTCCGTAGTAAACTACGAAACATAGTCTAAGTGGCGAATCTCGCGTGGCGAATATCGGTCAGAAGCTGACTGGAGGGCGTACACTAGTGGTTTATGATCTGTAAACACTGTGAACAATTGGCCCTCGAGTGTGTGCCGGAAGTGTCGGATACCCAAATAGATTGCCAGAAGTTCTCTGCTGAACGTACTATATTGGGATTCCGCAGCCTGGAGACGCTTGGAGAAGAAAGCTATTGGTTGCCATGAATTGTTGACGAATTGCTGCAACACTGCGCCAACAGCCGTGTCCGAAGCATCTGTTCCTAATGCCAGGGGAGCAGAAGGATCGGGATGTGCAAGGAGTGCTATGTTGGCGATAGCATCCTTGATCAAAGTAAAAGCTGCCTGCGCCGTGTCGGGAAAAATGAATTTCCGCTTACCTCAACGTAAAAGGTCTGTTAGAGGCTGCATTATTTCGGCGCAGTGTGGGATAAAGCGGCGATAAAATTAACCAGGCCAGAAAATTGGCGCAACTGTCGGTAAGAGTGAGGCTCAGGATAGTCGCGAATTGCCGCCACCTTGTCAGGCAGGGGCTGTATGCCTGAGGCTGAGATTTCGTGACCTAGGAACGTGATGGTCGTCTTACCTAATTCGCACTTAGCAGAGTTAATGGTTACACCGTGTTGGCTAAGGCGCTCAAAAAGAGCACGCAGGTGTGTCATATGCTCTTCTTTTGAAGAACTTGCCACCAAAATATCGTCTAAGTACACGTAAACATTCTTCAAACCGCGTGTTGCCTCATGCATAAACCTTTGAAAGGTTTGGGCTGCATTGCTGAGCCCAAAAGTCATGCGCAAAAACTCGAATAGTCCGAATGGAGTTGTGACAGCGGTTTTAGGGATGTCAGCCTCTGCTACTGTGATTTGGTGGTATGCTCTGACGAGGTCGATTCTGCTGAAAACAGAACAACCAGACAGGGTAGAAGTAAGATCTTGAATATGTGGAATGGGGTATCTGTCCGGGACAGTAGCCTGGTTGAGGGCCCTGTAGTCACCGCAGGGGCGCCAATCGCCATTAGGTTTAGGAACCATGTGAAGGGGCGAGGCCCAAGGGCTACTGGACGGGCGTATTATGCCTAGTTCTAGCATGTGTTCAAACTCAGCCTGTGCTACGCGTAGCTTGTCTAAGGTCAAGCGACGTGGTCGGCTAAATGCTGGGGGTCCTTTAGTGACAATATGGTGGGTAACGTTAGTGGTCACCGCGGGAAGGGGGCCAGATTGTCTTAGCATTGCCGGGTAAGCTGAAAGTAGGTCTGCGTACGGGTGTTCGGCCTGTGGTTCGATGTATAGGGGCGTGATGTGATTCACGGAGGAATACGACCCGGTTACGGAAAGAGAAGTCTGCCGGTCGACAACTCTCCGGCCTCGTGCATCGATCAGGAGGTCGAAATGGTCTAGGAAATCGATGCCTAGTATGGGATAAGGGACGTCCGCTACTATGAACACCCAGCGGAAGGTGCGGCGTAGTCCTAAGTTGAGTGTGAGTGACTTACGGCCGTAAGTAGCAATGGGAGTGCCATTGGCAGCACGGAGTTGTTGGACTGACGGGTTCGTTGCATCACCTGCCTCCTTTGGAATGACACTTACTGCTGCACCGGTGTCAATTAGGAACAGGCTATTGGAAACTCAATCTCGGACATGCAACAGACGACTGCTATTATGGCTGCCGACCGCGTTAGTCGCCGGAACGCGCCGGGATATTAGTTTCCCTGTTTGGCACCTGGGAAGGTGCAACCGGCTTCGCAGCGCCGAGCCTTCTCCCCAAACCGTTTGTGGTATCGACAATACGTTGATCGAGATGGGTTAACCAGGCGGTTAGGGGAAGGGCTTCTGAGACGTTCACGTCGTTCAGGGTTGTGATAAGATATATGGTTTCTACAGTGAGAACAACCAGTAGAGGAAAAACGTCTGAAAGCCCGCTCAAAAGCAGCTATCAGAGTATCCTCGGGGTGTGTTTCTACGGTGGGAGCTGTGGTCTGGGGGCTGCTCGAGTTTGTTACGGCGGTAATTTGTGGATGGTACCGGTCCATAATACCGTCCGCTAGTTTAGCCGCTTCTGTGAGCTTAAGGTGGCTGGAAACCTCGAGCAGTGCTTGAATGTTGGGTGGTAGTCGCTGTACCCACAACTCTTTGAGGACGTTTTCCTCTAAAAGTTGCCCTGCCAGCTTCTGCATTTCTCTCAGTAATGCAGAGGGCTTCTTGCTACCTAACTCTGTCCCTTGGGTCAGCTGTTTTAGTCTGGACGATTCTGACGGTAAAAGACAAGAGATTACCGCGTCTTTCACGGCTGTGTAAGAACTGTTAATAAATATTACGTCGCGTATCTGAGTAGCAACGTCACGGGGAAGGCGACCGATAGTCCACAAGTAACGGGTTCGTTCGCTTGTAATTCTATGTGATTCGAACTCTGCCTCCAACATATGAAACCAGAGTTGAGGGTCATCAATAAAAAACTGAGGGACGGCTAGGGAGACTGTCGAAACGGACGGTTCCGGGTCAGGTTTACGGTCGTTGCTAGCCATAGTTGCAATGGTATATCAAATGTAAAATGATATAAAGAGGTCAGTGCAGCAAACGTGAAACACTTATAATATGGTTATGAGAAAATATATATAAGGGATATGGTAACTGATATCCGGAATTTACCGTTTATATATCGGAAAAGTGTATATGTAAACGAATAAATGTGATTGAGGGACTTACGAATGTCCTTCGAGAATTAATTTGTTCTTCGGGCTCACCAGTTTAGGATTTATGTCAGTTAAGTCAGGACCTGCTCCCGTATAGAGTCTATAGCCCGTGGTCCTCGGTATGTGACACGATAGTGAATATACTCGGCAGCGCGCAAAGCAGAACTCAAAACGCTGGAGCGGGACAACGTGTTTATTGGAGGAGCGCAACGGCGTGCAGACGACGTACACAGGCGAAGCAAGTGGCGCCACCAAAAACGGTCATTGTTCAAATAAACAACTTTGTTAGTCTTCGTCATCGAGTGCTTTATTGGTAGCACTACAGTATGCTCTACTTCACGGCTCGCTGAGACATATTAAAAAGATATTTAATGAAGTTTTGAAACAGTTCTTGAAGTAGTTCACCAGTGTCATCAACGTTCGCATCTGAAAGGATTGATTGGTATTGTTCATATTTCTCTGTCACCCACATGAGCCAGTCATGTTTGGTTCTTTAAACTAAGGAAGTGAATATGAAGGCATGCGCATCAATAGTGTCGTATAACTACATTGCCTATTGACACTGGCTTTCAGAGTAACCAAACATTTGTATAACGTCCATTTTTTACAAGCCCATGGGATCCCAACCATATCCTAACTTAATCCCAACCAGAGCCAATACTCCGTTAAGAGCGTGTCTTCACCTAGTATCTGCTCTGTTCAATGATGCATCTCGTGCGACAGTTCAGAAGGCTATCTAATCCCATGCCCGATGCTCTGGGGTTATTGTATGCATCGGTCTTGCAGGCAGTGATGGCCTGTTAAAGGATCGTAGTTCCGAGAAGAGATTACCAAGTCACTAACTTGCACTGTTACAGTGGTGGGAGGTGGTTCGCTTCTTTAAGGAAACGGCTAATTTCGTTAGTTAAACAATAATTTTCAAATTCCAGTTGAACCAGCTTGAGCCAGGCTTGTGGATTGTCAAGTCCAAATGCCGTTGTGGAGGGCGTGATCACCCCGACTGTAGGTTCTGGAGATGGTTTTCGTTTGGGAGGCATACCATTGGTAGCTAATTACTTAGAAAAACAAAACGCTGAGGGTAAACATGATAACACCATTGTCAGGGAAACTCAGAAACTGTCCCTTTAAGGTGGACAAAAATACATGTATGAATAGTCAAAACAATTTGAAAAAATATTCGAACAAATTCAGCGAGAAATATAACAATAGTAAAACACTCAAAACCGTATGCAGACGGGACGTCAAACGGTAGAACTGAAAAATTTCATGTGACCCGGGGAACGCGTAGGACTCAACAGTTGTAGGGTCTCAAATCTTACCACGCAGTTTTCTCAGTAGACACATCCTTCGGTCCCTTGTAATGCATGTGGACTACTGGCACGTTACTCATGTTCAGCACCGTACGAGCACGTTAACCAGAACGCTACTCCCGGCAATCCATGAAAAGAAGTAAAAACGATCGAGAGAGATAGCGGTTGGTGTGTGTTTGAGGGCGTGTGTGACAAGCGCACACAAGCAGCGGTCAAATGACAACTGCGGTTCGCAGAAGAATCTCTGTTATAGAACAAGGTGTTAGGTGGATGAACGAGAATGAATCTTACTACAAGCCTTCTGAAGATACCGATGAATTACAGCTGAGTGCTTCACAAGCAGCACAACACCCAAAGCTGTTGGGCGAACTTTGGGCTACTGCTGGGATAAAATGACTGGTAACATGTGCCTTGTAAGATCGCACCCCATCGTCTATTCTCCTGGTCGTTTCCTGCGAGCAGCGCAGGAGACAGGACAGACAATAACGTTTCTGCACGAATCCGTACTGGGATTCCTGGACAAGAATGCTGTCTTAGGCGCAACACCATCCGGTGCCGAATGACACTCCTACTGTCGCAGCGCCAGGGGATCTGCGGAGACCACTCATGCAAGAAACTGTACGTTTTGGCTGTCTCCCGTGCAATCCTGGAATCAACCTGAACCTCGGTAGAGGGACGTTGGGAGGCCATAAAGATGGGGCTGGTCAGACTTACAGAGTAGTCTGCATCCCTGAGGACGGTTAACAGTAGGAATCAACCCCCATGGTGGAAGTCGAAAGTCCGCTAGGCTATAGTCATTCGCAGGCAACAATGGGCAGCTTACAGGCTGTACAAAATCAGTTCGCGTGAAATAGCTATAAAATAGCTAGGAACAGAGCTCAAGCTATCCAAAGCGTAGAAAAATATTCTTTCGAAAGCAGGTTAGCTGCATCGGTCCACAGAAACCTAAAGCGGTTCTATGCTTACGTCCAATCCCAGAACCGTATGAGAGAAAGCATAGCAACTTTGGAAGGAGAACAAGGCTGACCCACTCTTGGCATTCTTCAACAGCATATATCCACCAGCGAGTATTGTAGAAGAAAGAATAGAGAGAACACAAGAGCCTCCAATACCCGAACTTAGTATAGAAAAAAAGAGGTGTACACGGAGACGCGAATCTTGAATGGAAACAAAGCGGCAAGACCAGATGGGGTTCATTCAGCCCCTGGCCGAGGTCTTGAAGGCTCCGGTGACGAATCTGTATGAAACGTCACTTAGAAAGGAAAGTGTGCCGGGAGACTGGGGGAAGGCAACAGTGGTGGGAATATACAAGACCGGACCCCGGAAAAAAGGCCGAAAATTACCCACCGATTAGATTAACTTCAGTACTGTGTAAGTACCTGGAGCGAATAGTTAGGAAACAGATCTCTGCGCGTCTGATTCAATATAACCTCATATCAAGAGCTCAGCATGGGTTTGTGGCAAGACTATCTTGTCCGATGAATCTATTGATGCTCCTTGATGGGGCAACCGAGTGCCTGGACAAGGGAGAGTTGATTGATGTTTTTTACATGGACTTCAGCAAGGCGTTTGATTCTGTGACCTACGGATTTCTGGAGGTCGAACTTCATTCTGTGGGAGTTGTTGGAGGGGCAAGGAATGGGTAAACAACTTCCTGACAGGGCGCACATTCAGTGTTAAGCTGGATATATCCATATGACGATAGTCCCGTCTCGAAATCGTAAGGTGTAATTAGTGGGGTGCCAAAGGGCTTGGTGCTTGGCCCTCTGCTCTTCCTCGTCTTCATCAGCGATCCGACACGTGAGCTTGTCAATCCTACATTTATATTTGCCGGTGACGTCAAGGTAGCTGGAGTAAATATAGAACTTGACGTGCTGGCCGTACAAAACTGGTCACGCAAATGGGACCTACCACTAAACCCCGCCAGATACCAAAGCTTGACGACAAACACAGTAACCAGTGGGAATGGTGTGGAATCGTTGCAAGTAGTCTCATACCAAAGACTTGGGCGTTATACTAGACAACAGCTTCAAGCCATCGAAGCAGTTTATCGCAGCAGCATGTATGGCGAGGACAGAACTCTTTCGAGTTAGATCCATTGTCATATAGACAGCCGGAGATTTTTGTTCTGATATACCAAGCCATAGTTAGGCCGCACAAGTTATGGAATTGGACCTATTAGACAAGTAGGGAGTAGTGGAGAATAATAACGACATAAAAAAGGAAAGAAAACAAACAAGATCGGATGCGGATTATTTGTCACGTACTATGTCGGTATTCATCTGGTTTGTGACAGATAATCCGCACCCGGTCTTGATTAAAGTTTGGATCACAATTGTTTTCTTTCCTTTTTTATGTCACCGTTACCCTCCATCACTCCCTATTTGTCTAATCGGTCCAATTCCCTAGCTTGTCTCAATATACTGTGATGTAATGGCATGAGTATAAATCACTGAAAACGAGCTTGTTCGCCAACCTGTGTTTTCATAATGTGCTCACTGGGAATAATCAGACAAATACAGCTTGTCAGGCATCATCGTCGATACTCTGTTGCCGTCCTTGTGCGATGCTTTTGTAATCTGCGTGCTAACTGTGAACCAACGTTGTGACGTGCTGCACGCTTTGAGTTACCGCTTGCCATTCATTCCACATGACCCAGGGACAAAATCTCATACATCACGGTTATATGAGAAGATACAACTATCGGGAGGCTTGTATATTCGAGCTGAACTCCGAAATGGTTTGTTTCGGTGCATATATGGCATGACAAGAATCCCGAACACAGTCGGTTTCCAGCTCATTGTCGACGCTGGAAAATTTCTCTAGTTCCTCTTCGAATCGCATTTTGGAAAACCCAAATCGTCCATCAACAGACTCACAAGATCAGCGGAACAACTACACCGAAGAATTCACGAAGTGGAAAAAATGTTTCGAACTAAAGAGTAATGTTCCTCCGGATGACATTTTAATTCCCGTTTATACCTTGAGCATCCATCCTGTGTTCTGTGTGTATTTATCACTCTGCTATGCAACTAAGTAAAAGTGCCATTACCAACAAACGTCCCGCAAAATTATAAATTGACGATAACGTTTATCTTTATTGTTTTGGGCAATTTTTTCACGCTTTGCCACCAACTTTCATGTACATGTTTTGCGTGCTATCGCACACACTTACGTCACCCATTCACACAATCACTTGTAAGTGTTGACCGCTTTCCAATGGCTCCTATGATGCCCTTTTCACATTTCGCTTACGACCACTTAAATTTGTATCTTTTACTTTCGCCTTTCTAGATTACGTATTTGTCTATGAGTGTGACAACAGGCGGCACCCCATTAGGGACGAAGTGGCATCGGCCTGCTACTGGTTGGGGAATGCGCAATGAACAGCCGTTCAAAAACAGAGGATCAGTATTGCCGTCAAAGGTAAGTCAACGAGATTCGTTGTCTTTGACGAAACCTCACGTTGTTCGTTCCATTCCCAGGTTCGCATGAGAACCGATGTCTGTTGTTCAAAGTCAAAGAGCATTGGTTTATCGACGTTGGAAATTAAGGCAATGCAAGAAGAGAACGCAGATAGGTAAATTATCATTTCCTTCGAAATAAACCTCAAACTAATTTACCTTTTAGAAGTGTTTTATTCACTTGACGTAATCAGCACCTCTTAAGGCATTCCGAAGATTAGAAGGAATTTATCATAAATCGCAACTCAGACTTTACTCAGTTTACTGCTAACTGTAGATTTCAGTTCTCTTTCCCGAGAAATAAGCATCTATGCTGTCCAACGTACCGCTTTCTAATTTCTCAATATTTTCCTGAATCATTGAGTATAGTTATAATGCAGAAGACATGCCTGGTAGATAGATTGTTTGTTAGAAATCACTCGTTTTGAAGTCAGCGAGATCAATCAAATGAAACGACAACGCCCCTTTACATTCCAGCGGCTTAGTCCACTTGAAGGCAGTCGTAATCCGGTCACAAGATGCAATCATGTGTTTTGTATGCCCTTCTCCGTCTCGCTCTGATCAGTCTGTGTGACGTGATCACGTCCACTACCGCTCCGTTACTGTCCAAACTTGTTTTGCGCGATCAACTACTTACTTACTCCGTGAGTAGTACGCGAGCTCCACCACATAACGGCTCGGATACATAGATTATCGGATAGTTCTCCGTATTGCTGAAAACAGTTTTCAGTCAAACTTTTTTCTGAATCTGCACGCGAAAATATTTTGTTGCCCAACGGTTCCTTAAGTAAGCCTGTCTCACCCTTCGAAATCCTGATATTTCAGAGCCGGTGACCACAACAAGAACGACGAGTATCATCCAGCCATTCAGATTAAAGCAATCCTCGAGTTGCAAATTTGTACGAATTTTCGGTATACCATTTTTTAAAGAAAATTTCTGACTTTCAAAAACTGCTTTCCAATAAACGGTAACCTATTGGTTTCGATCAAAAAGACCAATAATAGCCACGTAGAACAAGAAACGAGCAATTAGGATGAAATAAGAAAAGAAGTATCCATTCCCAGCAATTTTTCCATACGTCGACTAGGCCTTACGCGCCCCCATTTCGGAGCGCGTTGGGTGCGCTCTTTGTTGTTCCGTTCTCAAAAGTTTTGCGTAAAGATCGTTAAATGTACAAACCTTCACTACGGAAATTTGACAATATGTATACATAATTTTTCAATCAGACCTAAGCAACGCAATCCTTAAGACTGAAATCATAGCTATTATCCAAAACGCTACGACGCATTTCGTTCGCAACTTTTTCCTTTAAAAAAGAGAGCAAAACTCCACATAAACATTTCTTTCCAAGACCTAACTCAAGACTGTGGCAGCTCATCCCTTAGCCACAGCAGCTGTAATGTAGGCCCAAGTACTCTGCAGTTCTAATTCAACAGTAAACAACTTCAGCTTGACTTCACCCAAGTGATTATAATTCACGGTATGAAACAAGTCAACCGGTGTCCGACCGACAATTTGACCCAGTTTGCACAAAGATTCCGATATGAGCGACAACAAAATGTGTAATGCTGCTGACATGATAGCCAAACACGAACAGTTTTACCTAGGTGACATGCGAATCAAGCCACGACACCACGTGCACTACTTGTGTACATGGTCAGAACGCTCGTGTGTTCCTCCAATACGCACATTATTCCGAGTTCTTATTTTGAGCGCTAGAGTTATCCTTGGCTAGTTTTCTAATTACCATCGAAGCACCATTCGACTGGTGAATTTGGTTGTCGGCCCCGTCCGTCTTGTTAACCCTAAGCGCTAAACACGCTCCAAAGTAGGTGAGACAAAAGGTGGCAGAATTTATCTTCATCCGAAGGAGAATCACATTAAGTATGAGCATACGCGAGTCGTTTCTTTCTAGACGACGTAAAGTATCGATCCATTTCTACTGACACACAACCGTCCAACCGAACTGCTGACTGGAATCCAATCTAGTGGTGCAAGCTTAGCGCGAGAGCTGTGCATGCACAGCACCACGCCTGGGTCACTGATCGAAATCAATAAACTGCCGGAATCAGAGTAGCAACCAGCAGTGCATGTATGTCGGTAATACCGTTCACCTGTAAACAAAGCAGAAGTAAATGTTTTGAAATGGGACACACGTAGACGTCAGTCTGCCGGTGGACACGAATAACAGTCAGTATAACACGAGAGACAGCTGGCTAGGGTATGCAAAGTGTGAACGACGTCGCGTCTGATTGGGTTTGTACAAACATGTAGGAATCATGCGTCAGGACATTTGTCTCAGTGCGTATATGGAAACAGGAAAGGTGATCCAAAAATTGCATGGTTGTAATCTTCCGACCAAAGTGACAATTAACCCGGTCACAATATCCATCATTCATCGCACTATAACCCGACTCCTTACGTCTACGACTTTTCAAACGTCTTGCCTAGTGAGCACCCATTTTTCGTATTCCCCGAAACTTATTCCTTCAAATTACTTTGAAACGTTGGAATTATTGGGTCTCGCGCAGTAAACCTACTCGTCAACGTTGTTGCCCATCTTCTTTTGAGGCTTTAAATTCTATTCGTTTCGTGTTGTACATATGATCCGGAGAATAACGATAAATGTATGTCTGAATATTAGGAATTATTGCGAAACGATCTAAGGGCCTGGAGCATGATAAACAGAACTCAATCGGTACAATGTTTTATTTACAGTCAGTGATTGCAAATCTTTGTCAATCGCAAGACTATAGACTTAGAACTATAAATTTCACATAACTGGAGATGTTGAAATTATTCCCTTCACTGAATTTCGATATGTTCCCATACAGTCCGATCAAAACTGGCAGCGGCACATGTTTGCATAAAGTGTCCGTGAAGGGTTTGAGAAGATGCATCACGAATCTGGAAAGGGAGACAACAGAGTGAAAACTGAGGTCACAAAAGAATAAACCGAAGAATTGCTCTCTCACACCGGGAATATCTGGACCCAGGCCTTGAACCCGTGAACTACTTCAAGGACTACATCACCCAGTAAAAGTGATAGATTAGAGGTAGTCTGTTGTTAATCATGATGATGATCGCAGTAATGCGCAACTCAACTGAACATAAGATGGCTGCACTCCACCAAACATGAAAGAAGTTTACACAATGATATTATATCAATATAAGCGTGAATAGTGTCTATGAGTGGGTTTGAACTCCGCCTGGGTTAACGAGTTTTTTGCAACTGGATCTGCTCAGCATTTCCAAATCTGCAAAGCCGTATTTCATAACAACAGTGTGGTGGAGTGTGCATACTACTCAGTGAATAAGCAAGTAGCTGACTTCTCAAAACACAATTATGGACAATCGTGGGCTGACAATGAACGCCGCTATGTCATACGGACCGAATGCATAAAGATAAAGGAAGGCACGCAAACCATGCGACTACATCCTCCGACTGGATACTGACTGGTTTCAAGTGGACTGGACAGATATTATGCCAACAAACTTCACTGTTATGTTTGATTGATTTTGGTGACGTCCGAAAGAGTGATTGTCACTAAACAGCCTATTTACCAGGCACGCTTTTGAATTACAACAGCAGGACTGAGATTAAATAACTGTCGGCAGGGATAAATTATTGGTGACAGGCAGTAGCATGTTTTCGCCTGACTCGTTATCACGCCCAGCTGATTGGATCAGGTGTAGTTCTCACAGGCACGGTTACTGGTAATTTATCTATCATGCAGTGGTTCTTTGAGACCGTAGAACACGCCCCTCCCTCTCGGCCATGCACAAATAAGGATAGAAAACCAGAATGAATGTGAGATATTGTAACAAGTAGGTCACGAGGTAGGCATATAGACCACAGTCAAGGTAACCAAGTTAAGTTTCACGCTAGGGCTATATATAAACACAATTTCCTGAACGTACCAATTATCCGACTTATACGATGCCACTTGCTCCGCCGCGTTACACGCGACTCCACTCATCCGATGTGCACATGCACCCAAAGAGGCATTTATTATCGCTTTCGTTTGCGCGAGGTCGACTGAGGACTTCGTGCACGAGTCTGTGGTTAGTAGGACAGCAACTGCATACACAGAATGGTAAGTCTACCACCTCAGTGGGTCAGTCTGAATGATGAGTTCAAGGATACCTTTGACACGTACTAAAGGTGCTGACTTGCAACGGCGAGTTTTCAACCCGTGACAATTATCTGATTATTCTATCTACATCAGATGATGTTCGGGAAACCGTCAAGTGTTGACTCCATCTTTATCAAAACCGTACCGTTTGAAGCACCAAAATGTACAGATGACCAAACTCAGTTTGCTCTGGCTCTATTTCTGTTCGGATAAATCCGCTTTTTGGTGTGATTTATCAAATGACTACTTAACTCACAACTTGGTGTTGGTCATAACCTACAGTATTCTAAGCCACCGTCTTGGTGGATCACTTGGTTTTCACCCAGACAGCCTCACACCGTCTACATGACCTAGCCTTCTGGTCAGACATTTCATACCTTTTCTTTAATTCACGAACTGTTCACCTTTGCACATCTTCCAACCACCACTTGCCTTAGTGGATATGGCACACCGAGGAAGTTTCTACAGGGACAACTGCACTGAAGTACGCTGCAAGAAGATAAGGATGATTTTCCAAAATGCATACCGTGGCTAAGTCAGTATGACTTTAACAGTAGTGTGCACTGTACACTGATTTTGGCTTTTATACTCAGACATGTGACGGGGAAAAACGGCTAATAAAGCACCACTTACATTGACGGAAAACAGTAGATCAAGCAAATTATCCGGAGAACGCTTACCTTCACGACACAATAGTCGCCCGGATTCAAAGTGACTGTCGATGGTGCATTTTGCACATCAGCCGACGGAGTAACTAGTCGAGGTACAATCACCTTGACATTAGAGTCGTTTCGTCCGTAAACAAACTGGGATGACCGACGGCTTATCTGAACAACAGGCATGGGGGCAGTGACAGCTGATTAATATAGCAAGAGAAAGGAGAGCGGTGATACTTCAAAAAATACGATCAGCAAGGCATTTTGCCACATCTTAGGCGGGAAAGAATCGAAAATTGAACACCCTGTGGAGCTATTTATTCTGGCCTAAACGGTCGCGAAAGTGCAACATTAGGAAGTCAAATTAAACCACGTTCGCGCCACACATGTGCGGGCGTGATCCTGTAAGAGTGTTCCAAATATCACGATACGACCTAGGTCATGGTGACGCAACAATGTAGCAAGCACTATCGGCCAGACAATGAGCGTTAATTGAAACCATCTTACGTATTACACTCGAAAGTTGATGGTCAGTTGAAGTAACCCCATGAATTACGTGCTTTGGTTACATCCCCTAACCTGACTCGCATTGTTCGGCTGGTCGGTCCCCGCTAGGTATGCTTACAAGGGAACCAAATAATGAAAGTGGGTGCAGTGAGACAAAAAAGTTGACTGCAATGTAGAACTTGAATACGGGTGTTGAGAGACGAAAAGGGAAGATGCATAGAGGTATTGCAGCGACAAAATATATTTTTCGTAAGGCGTTTATGAATCGCTATTCCATCCGACTTCCGTTGTATGGCACTAATATACGAATACCTGTCTTTAACAGCAACTGACAGGGAGTGAGGGAATTGTTATTTTTTAAGTGAAATCCGTCGCAAAAGTTATCTTACATGCTGATCACCGGATCTAAATGTACTAAGTCAGTCGAGGTGCGTTAGTAGCGGATAGACTATAACATACTATCTAAACGAAGATTAGAATCAAAAACCAATCCAACGAATGTTTTTTTTGAATTGATCCAAAATATTATCGGCCCGGGCAGGACTGGAACGTTCCACGCCTTGTGGTACTACCTGCGCGTTCGACCAGTTGAGCGATGGCGATAGCACAACAGGGGCCTCGGACATCTCACAGAAATGTTATATTAGGTACCGGCCAAATTGACGTTGAGAGTTAGCAGCCACAACGGCGAACTTATGAACTGACTGCTTCTGACAAGATTTCCGTGTGAATCTATCGAGACGCGCCAGGTGAATACAGTGGCGCGGCCTGATTACGAATTTTGGTCTGATAGAATTAACGTGTCGGATTGAACAAAGAGCTTCGGCGAGCAGAAAGACAGAGAAAGGACTGGTGGTTATGCGGTTAGGCATCGGTAAAACTTGCCCCTTCGATGAGAATAAGCTGTGTGCGACCAATTTGGGACTGATTAAATGCCAAACTAGACTGGCGACCGATCTGACGTAACTCTTCAAATCGCCTTGTCTTCACCTCCTGTGGAACGTCGTCCACCAATCGGTGATAAGCCCGGGTCTTCTGCAGAAAAATGAGAGATTACAAAACATTTCATCAAGTGATGTAGCACTAGACAGCAAGGGGGGTAATCACCTAGAAGAAACAGTTCTGTACCAATTTAACCATAAATACGAGTGTAACTTCTAAGAAGCGAAGTGATTAGTCCCAAATAGGTAAGAACTAGATTCCGAGTGCACAAGATTCGAGATAAGATTGGTTATGGCAGTATCTTTGGACGGGAATCATTATCTGAATTCACCCTATACAATGCATGAAGTTTCACAGAATATAAAACATTTCCTATGTAACACTCAAATATAGATCTTTTCCATCTCTGATGTAAGTGTTCCTGCCTGCTTATGCACCTACTGAGTTCCGGTTCATTAAGTTTTATTTCTCTGTCGTTCCATGTCGTACGTGTGCAACTCACACATAAGAGCTCTACACCCAACATATCCCGCTGCCGTTTTGTCGCAGTTCACTCACTCGTGCTGTGGTTGTACGACCTGGAGTATATGCTCGGAATACAACCACAATTGAGGGATTGTCACTGGGAATTTTCAGGAAGTTTTGAAACCGCATGAAAATAGACCGAGCATTCCGGGGAGTTTGAATGGGCAATGCTTTCTTGTTGAGAAATAAACTGAGCACGCTGAACATGTTTGTAATCAGCGGACAACGCTGCTGCTGAATAGCAAACACTAACGAGTTGGTCCGAGAATTTTCTAAATGAGAACACTGACACAGCAGAAAAACTAACTGCTTATGACGACTTAGTAGTACAACACGGCCATTAGAAAGTAGCTGGTAAAGTGATACAGGGTGAGATAGGTGAATAACGTGCCGCAGAAATCCAAAGGCACTCGAATAAAATTTTAGTACGATATTTACTACTTCAGCACTAATCAGTAGGCTAACTAGCAATAAAAACAGGTCACAAATGCACTGCGTACGTGCTGCAGCAGTCGAATGTCGACCGTGTGTGAAGGCAATAAGTGCCCCGAAAAGTTAGTCTTTCCCACCGCGTCTAATGCATTTGCACGATTCATGCAACACATTTCGGCTCGCGTTCACGGCTGCACCAGTACACATGTGGTGTAAGGAGTTCAAAGAGGGCTATCCTTGCGACCGTAACAGCCGCGAACGCTCTTGGCAAATAAAATGATAATCCAGTTCAAAAAAGGTTGATAACAGTCGAGCTTTTTCGACAGGTCACAGGAAAGACAAGCCCAGAATTTGTGTGCAGACAATGAAGGTTCTGGGTCAGTCACATATCGGTTTTTGTCGCACGCAATTGCACCACCGAGGAAACCGATACGGACCGAAAGAAGATAAGCAACGCAATATTTATAGATAGACAGCACAAATACTGGTTCAGTTGAAGTGTAACAGCGGTATGCACGAGAAAAAAAATTTGATGGCAAACTTACGCTGCACTTCCTACGGGTCTATCCATACGTGGTCTGCCTTATATCAATAATTCACCCAATAAATATAATTACAGCATTATTTATCATTTCAACTTAACCCGGTGATTCGAATCAGTCCGAATGGAAGCGAGGTGGCGCAGCGGTAACACAGGTTTAAATGTGGGTACAATGGCCCATCCTGCGGAGAATACCTGATATGGTGGGAGACATTTTCTTGGATTTAACGGGATAGATACCGTGTCTCCATTCGAAGCTGTCGGGTATTTCTGGCTGTCATAGAGGATGACATCTGCACATACTTAACTCGGTGATTCGGATCAGCTCGGACGGGAGCGGGGTGGCGTAGTGGTACACACGCCTTAAAGGTGAAAAGGTTCGGGTTCAAACCTTGGGTGCGGCGGAGGACACGCACCACTGATGAACTCAAAAAGGAGCGAAACTTGAGTCTGGGTTGATCGGAGGTCTGAGGTTTGCAAGTGGAAGGTAGAGTCCAAAGGACAGTCAGCCAACGAAGTGCCATCAGTCCCACCCACTACATACAAGTAATTGCAAGGTATATATATATATATATATATATATATATATATATATATATATATATATATATATATATATATTATAGAGAAGTCAAGGCGTACGCTGAGTTGTAAAACGTTTATTGTGACGTTTCGATCCAAACTAGGACTCGTTGTCAAACGTAAGTGAATGAGTGTGTGAATATATATATATATATATATATATATATATATATATATATATATATATATTATATATATATATATATTCACATCAAGTGTCTACGCGTTTCTCCATACACTGCACAACAAACACGCCGGATATATCGATCGACGAGGTCGGAATCAGCCATGAGCGTTTACTCAGCAACCTTTCATGTTCAAAGAACGGATGTAATTGGTTAGCAATTATGATCTTTATAACGTTCAGAAAAGGGGTGGTAGTTTTTGGGGTCGAAGAGTGGCAGCGGCTTTTGCGAGGCAGGAAAAGTACCAGCTTCAAGAGACGAAGAAAATGGGTAACTTCGTGGCACACACTTTCAGGAGGAAGGGTGAAATATCGTCCGGACCACGTGTTTTTGGTTTTTGTGAGCAAATGTGCGGTAATGTGGACCAAGTTATATATATATATATATATATATATATATATATATATATATATATATATATATATATATATACGCACTTGGAAAGCGCAAAGTACATTCCATATCTGGATATTTCAATCGCCAAGCGGTCCAAAGCATGTTGCATTGCCTGTGCTTTACCACAAACCAAGGCGATATTTTCGGAATTCAACTCCACCATTTGGAAGATTAGGTAAGGCATTCCGTAGACCATCCTCTATGGTAAAGTTGAAGAGAAATGGGGATACAGGGCAACCTTTTTCAAACTTCACTGGAGACGACAGAAGGGGGCGAAAGCTGGTCGTAGGCCCTTATTCGACCTGAGGTGTGATGACCCCCTGAGTAGCTCTGCGCACAAACGACTGTCGATTAAGATCCAACTTAGCAGCGCCGCTTCAGCTCTTCCATTGAGAGCAATGTCAACACTAGCAAGACCAGAAGTCGCAGCCTCAGTGTCCCCGGAAAGGCGGAACTTCACGGAAGGAATAGATGGGGGCGTCAATCGAAGTACGGAACTGGAGTCTTGAATGCGGTGGACCAGGAATTGGTTGCTAGCTACCTTTAAAATTTAACGAGGTGTTTGAATCGTAAAAAATCGCACTTACTCATGACGGTCCAAACTTAATTCAGAAAGAAAATTCCACCCTCACCAACATTCGCGGTTTTAAACAGAATATTGATTCTGCACACCATTCCCTTCAATCTTCTCTCCTTTCCCTAATTTGACTGGGGCGCGGGTCTCTCTCATTGGACACCACTCATATCTATTTTCCAAACTAATTTCTTGATTCCCCTCTGTAACCAAAGCCGGTGTCTGAACTCGCACCCACCAATTTGTGATCATGATATCAACCAGGTGGGTTTTACGTGAGAAGGCGCGTAGATCATCCTAGGAACAAGTTTGACTGCATCTGAGTTGCTGGGTGCATACGCCGAAAACAAAAACAAATTGCGTCTGTCGGGACTGCAACTTTTCGCTTTGCACGAACCTCTATGTCTCATTCCACATAACCGACTATCTGCAGGGATCTAGCGTAACTTTGCACTTAAGCCCTCTCATTAGACCATGCCAACGCCAGCATGACTGGAAGCTGCAGACTGAGAGTCCCCAGAAGGGTGTAACTGAAACTTCACGAAAGGATTAAACCAGGGCGTCAACCGAATGACAGAACTGGAGTCCTGAATGCGAGTCTCGTGAACGCAACATATGCTGGTGGAAAGGAATTCAAGCGTACGGGATGAACCTGCCTGTTGTCCCGTACGCACCAGTGTTCGCAAGCTAAACGTGGTTAGCTTGAATCGGCATCAAAGACGGAGGGAATCAACCGGCTGTGTCGGGTTCGGTGAGACCTGGAAGCTAGTCAAGAAAGAAGCACGTAAGCAAATACCAAGTAAGAACGACTGAAGTTCCGTGTGTGACAGGAAAAGAAAGTGGAGATGAGCGAGGAAAAGGTTGTGTACGGTGTAAGAGACCGATCATGCTTATGCGTGAGAGGGCAACCAGTCGCTGCACTATTCATACCTTCCACGATTGTTTCCCTACTCCGTCAATCAGTTCGGAGTAGATTTTCCACTCGGGGATGCATCTGCGCAACCAAGCACGTCCTGCAAGGCAGCCCCGTTGGTTCAGATGAGTCAGTATACAAACGCATGGCTCATTCGAATCCTCTAAGAAACCTTGACCGGTACACAAAACAATCACAGGGAGATATGGTCTTAATTAGCGGCGGGCCCTACTCACCACATCAGTGCTGTCTACACATGTGGGAAATTTTAGAGCGGAGAAAGCTAACCAATTGTAAAATCCCACGGCACCTCAAGCACTGCCGCTGATCGTGCACGACCACTTATTCGGTGAGTCGAAGCCCACCTCATTCACGGCTAGCCGCGAAAATGTGACGTTTCCCCTTCCCGTGACTTGGGGACGTACCCACTAGTACACAGATCTGTTCTGCTCGGCAGGGCCATGGAGAGAAACCAACGAAAATTTAACAGATGACGAAAAAGGCACACGAAAGGTCGTGCAATGAGAAAATATTGGGGCTTGGCGTCTTTTCTGCCAGGGTTCCAGAAACTCCGTCATTAGTTAGCTGAAGGTTGTAGGAAACAACGTAGTGAAATGCTTGATTACACAGTAAGTTGATTTCCCAAACGGCGACCATCTGAAACTAATAGGTTACTCCTGATGAAAAGTCATGCGATCAGTAATTCTCTTGGGTTTTAGCACCACGATCCATCGAACGAAAGAAGCCCAGCAAATAAACGGTACTGACGACGGTGTGCTTACAAATCTAGCAACTGTGACAGAGCGACAGCTGATGTCTATAGTTTTGGTAATCAACGGAGTGTGTGTTACCTTAAAGACCTGAACAAACCAGAATAAATTATTCACAGAATTTGATACACATGGCGAAATAACCGTTTGCTGCTATGAGCTCCGTCTAAAACGGAGTAGAATGAAGCAACGCTACGTGATCATCACAAGCAAGTGACTGTATCACTACAAAGTGATAACATCGAAAATTACGAAATAAAAGTCACTGCACCAAAAAATAAGACAGAGTGCGGTTTAACAAAATGAGGAATGCATTCGAACAATCGGCTTCAATGATAGCCAATCAGAGCTAGATTAGTAAACTAGCCGAGCTCCGCAGACCAACTGGAATTACCATAGGCCTGCTCGTGAAACTGAATTGACAAAATTAATATTCCGCATGGACACGCTTACAATTTATACTAATACTGATCGAGTCAGTTTGAAATCAGATTTGAACGCAAAGGAGGGTTAATCACGGCAGATTACATCAGGCTGATCCTTCAGGTAAACGGATATACACGAATCCAGCAATAAGAAAATACATTTAGAGCTTCAAAAACAGTTGACTGGACTCACCTCACGCATGCTGAACGGATAGCAGAATATGAAGGCGTACCCAACTTTGCGAACCAAATCCGCGGTAGCCTCATGGTCTGCATCTGTTTCACCACAAAATCCGGTTATAAAATCACTGGTCAAAGCCACGTCTGAAAAATAATGCCAACCAATGATCAGTAAAACAAAAAAGATTTCGAAGAACAGATTTAACAAGACCGTCACTTATAGTCTACAGGGAATCCTTGGTTATATACAGTCTACATTGAAATTTTGGACTTACCAGCTTCACCAAAAACGATACTAACCAAAGAACTGAATAGGCTCTCGGTAGCGTATCATGAGAACTTCCCCAAAAGCAATGACTTGAAAACAAGTGTGTCTCAAGTATACCCCCGGCAACGGACCCACATCCGAAGCTGTCTAATTGAACGGTAAGACTTGGTCAGGTGTCGGTGCATCTAGGCAACCGAGAAAGTCAACATAATGCTTCCATTAGCGTTTTCCTTTTCGATTATAAACCCATGTTCAGAAAAGTTAACCACGGCAACCGAAGCGTTGGCCGAATACAAATAATGCCAAAAACACTGTTACTGAATATTAAACGTTTGAACAATCATATATAGCGCATTGCTGTTCGAACCACATTCGGCTCGGATACTCCAAGATTGTACAGATGAAGATGATGGTCAGGTATGTGCAAGCTGTGTGCGAGTCACGGAAAGTGGCGTTGTGATTGCTTCGATACACAATGGTTATCCACGTTAATCACTGGAACCAACTATTCGTAGAAAACTACGGGTAAATTTGGAAAGCCATCCAGCACACTCGGCAAGCAGCTCTACAACAGACGACTACCCGAGCGAAATACTGATGCTCGGTAGAATTCTGTAACATTCCGATTCTCAATCGGCAACACGTCAGTGTTGCATAGATATGTTACAGTGCGGACCTCATTGCGATTGAAATTTGACTATCGTGTGAGTCAGAACTGTCTCATGCGTGGACATTTACCCAAGAAAATCACACAGAACACATTGCGAACCAAACAACGTGGCGAACAAGCTCATGCCAACTTATGCCAGGACAAAACACTAAATATGACTCAAAAAACTACGAACGGGAATGACAATCCAGATCTGTCTGTGCACGGGCAAGTGAAATCGATTGGAGGGTAGAATGTTCGAGTGCCTGCACACGTGTTCAGGAACATGAAGGGGGTCACTGGAGTGCAAATTCTCTCAAATTGTTCTCAAAAACACACAGAGAAGGATTACACACGACTAAACACGATTTCGACTGATGCGGCACAGGACGAGTTTTCACTGTTTGCCTCGGAATTCGCAGGTGGTGCGAAAAACGTTTATCACTTCTACGGAATGGTCTGACTCCACAAGCTGTCGACACGGTACTCGTGATTGTCTTAATTGCTCCTGTGTTCAACCAAACTGGGTAGTGTTCAAAAACACGTTTCGGATAAGCGCTTTGTCGTGCGGTCAACGTACCCAGTCCCACAGGAACAGGTGAATGAATGCACACAGAAAGATGCTACGGAATCTTGTACTGTGTTCTTCGATCGAAAACGCACGACTGATTTGGACTCGAACGTAATTTGTAGTTGTGAAGCGTAGAATGTTGCACTGACTACCCCTGTGAGTCTTCGTTGAATAATTTCGGTTCCTGTGTCTCCAATGGGCGGGAAACGGACATATACGGACTTTTTCTTTGAGACTACTGTCCATTTTGACCTATCTTTAAGTCGTTGTATCGGCTCGTCAATAAGCCGTTTTTTAGGAAAACGCTCCGCAGCAAATGAAGTTCATTATCTACTGTCTTCCGTGCAGATTTTCCTTGCTCTATTAACCAAGCAACGTACGAGATTTCTCTCTACTTTGAGCGGTATGAAATTATGGAAATGATGTACTGCCCGCTCCACGTTGCTTTCCTAGACACTGATAACTGAACGGAACAATCACTTCAACGGCTTACACAAACATCCAAGTATGGCAAGCTATTTCCCCTTTCTTTTTTCAAAGTAAACTGAATATTTGGATGGGCTGCGTTAACACGGTTAAGTAGCGGATTTATGTCAACTTATGTATCTACCACACATAGGACATCATCCACGTGCCGTTTGTATAAGGTGCAATTTTCGATTGTTAACTTCAGTCTATTATTTCCAAGTTTTGTCATGAAAATATCAGCTAACATCCTCAGCGACAAATCCACCAATAAAAGACTGTGCGAGCTATTAACTTCAGATGAAGTGGGCGACCAAACATCAGCACAACTCATTAAACAAATACATTCCGCCCATGACGAAGTCGCTCGCGCGGTTCAAAACTCATCGTGGAATTTTCAACACGAAACTGTCTCAGCTACGCAAGTTAAACAAAATTCAGCCGTAAGAGACGCTCTAAAACCCTACCGGTGTCAATATCTGGACCCACGACAGACAGGGTCCTGCTCCCGTCTTGAAAACGCAATGTTAGGAGTCAAGGAAACTCGCCGATAACAAAACTATTTGGACACACCACTGGTCTCAACCACTTCCCTCCTGTGCAAACTGAACTGATCTGAACTGGGTCGTCAAATGGACGATGCCGTTTTCTGTGAGGTTCAGGTCGATAAACAAACACTGCCAATGCAGTAAATGCTCCCTATGCCGGATCCCACTATGCCGTCAGAGAAGTTAGCTGGACACCGATCGCTAATGGAATGTCACCCTTCTAGTGTCACGTGTCATCAACTCAAATCACCCGATAAAGCCTCCTACACCATCCACCAGTGAGCGGTTCCTCAAGCCCTTCCTCCAGTGGGCACAAACACCAATTGCCTCAACATCTTTTGGTGTGGCAGCCCATGATTTTGCCTCTTCGTCTCGCTCACTGTTCGACGAGTGATATGAGCACCCTTCATGAAACTGTCCGCCCACTTTGCCACCAGGTAAGCACCATGAGTTCAAAATAGCTCATCTCCAAGCCACTTCATAATTCAGCTCTCAGCAGTCAAGGTCAAGGTCCCGTAATCCGTTCCAAGTTTTTCGGCTGGAAATTAAAAGTGACCAGGCATGTATTTTTCAACAATCTCCGTCGTGGTCAAAAGAGTAAGCCAGCCAGTAACGATGGCGAGTGCAATCGGCTCATCCACTGTAACAGAAACTTAGTCGGACTAGCAACATTTGCAAGAACGATGTGAACATACGTTAAACACCTACAAATAACATGCTTCATAGTGTACCACTTTTTCAATGCACTGCAAACCGAAGTCAGCTGCGATAAGATGCTAGTATTTGAAAACGTTACAGTGAACTAACGGTCGACGATGCTGGAAGCGAATGAATCCCCTGGAGCTTATCAGTAAGTGAGTTAAACCGTGATTATCGACATTATAACTTAATCGGTAGATGCATAAGCGCTGATAACTCATCACTGTTGGCCATACTAGAGCCCAGAATGGGATATTATGATCATCTGTATTCCAATGAACAGATTGCTGTGGTTATTGTACTTTCAAATAAATATTTAGGATATTTTGATTTTTTACGTCCAATGGGCAATCACTGAACCCGTCACATACATAGAACCATTGTGGGGATGATTTTATCGCTTAAAATCTTTCGAAGCCAAAGAAAGTTCGGTAATTCAAATATTTCTCGTGTTCTTTATCACTAGGTTGACTGCTCTACCGTCTGCAAGTTTCCGATTAGTTTATTACTGCCGTGGTAACGAACTGTGTGCTTACCCGATAGACATGCGCACGAGCCCATTATTCTTAAACTTGTTTCGGAGAAATCTTGCTTGATGTTCCGCCAAATTGAGAAATAAAGAAGCCAGAAAAACACTCGCTTGTAGTGCTCAGAACTGCTTTTGAGATTATGCTTAGTTTTGTAAAGGATAGTACTGTAGCGGGGAATGTTGTAGCAACAGAACGGTGCGAATATCAAACCGATCGGGTCAACCAACAGACTAAAGAACAAACGACGAGTATGTCGGAAGCATCTCGCAGCAGACAAAAAGGGGTAATAAGGACTTGTAGATAGGACTCCGCGGAACCTCAGGCAACCAGCGAGATAGCCTACGCGAAGGGCTACCGATCAAACCGTCAACCCGAACAATCGGACTAACCAAACAGAAAAAGCGCGCAAAAGAATGAACTAATGGTCGCAGGCAACTGGCCAGAACGGAGCCGAAATACTCAAACAGTCGGAGGATCAATGTTGCTGCACTATGAGCCATCTTTCTACTTTAAGCTTCACGATCCAATAGTACAACAGTCCTCGTGATGTTAAGCTTGGGTCAGTTTTCAGGATATTTTTAAATATCAGTGAAATAATGGAGAATTTGACTGCAGATCAACACTTCGTATATTTTTTATTACATGCTTGCGCATGAGTGCGATGGAAGGGATATATACTGAATAAACACGAAGGTCCACTGCACTGTTAGAGGTCACCGGCAGCCGGACCCTGAGATTTGGAGTGGAGAAATACATAAGATCCTAATAAATCAGATGTGGTAACGATTCGGACAACAGTGGTTGACTGTCTACCACCGACTCCTCCATTCGCATTCATTCTAATAGCTGAGGTTTCCCCATAAAAGAGCACAGACTTACCAGGTATTATTTTGCGCACTGTCTCAACCAGGTTAGAGTAGGCTTCCGGAGTGTAGCCTCGTCCCATTCTATCCAGAACTGCGCGGCTACCTGACTGAGCTGGTAAGTGAAGATGCGAACAAATGTTGGCTCTTTCAGCGATCAGCTGTAGAACCTGGAAGGAGAGAAAGTGAAGATGTCAAAGCAACGCACGACTACTGGGTGATTTGTCCACGGCGAAAACCGATTCATTGTGTTATCCGTATTGTAATGTCAAGATTTCATCACTTATATTGGTCGTTTCCAGCGATGCATAACACTGGCCGCCGAACTACCACGTTATGATGTACGGAATCAAAGTGTTAAAGATAAATTTCAGCGTATTAGTCTATTATGGTGCTAACCATTGAATACTGTATTGCAACCTAATAATGTACTATTACTACTACAGTGGTTACCAATCCGGGCACGGAAACTCCTGAAGCAAAAGGTCGGATAAAAATTTCTACGTATCACCAACATCACAAAAAAATGCATGAACAACAAGTATTGTGAAGGGGAACAGCAATCTTTTGTGACAACCGTTTAGCAGACTGAATTCGGTTGACATACAACCAATAAAATATTCCCCTGCGTCATACAGGTCATAACAGGTTGCCCACGGTTTGCTTTTCCCTTACGCGGGAACAACTCGTGTTCCTAGAACGCATATTAGCATTTGAGCGAATTCCCAGTATAATAAATGATTCAATTATGCGCCGACTGATTCTCAGTTAGATGGCGCGCCCAACAACGCTAGTCAATAGTGCAACCAAAGTCATCATCAGGCGTCATTCTGATCCTAACTTTCGCTAGAAGCGGGGGCACAGTATTGAGGTACTAGTTGCAGTTTCCACAAGAACCCATCATACGACTGGAGAAGGCTAACGAATTAAAAACGAAGTACTGGAATGGAAAACACCATTACGAACCATTATGCTTAGTTGTTTTTGATCTGGCTAACAATATCCACATTCCAACTTTATCTATTTGGTGGAACGCACTACATACGTTCAAACCATTGTTGCTTCGTGAGCTCCAATGTTTGGTTAGGAGAATAAATTCGTGCAGCTAATGCCCTCCGCAGTCTCAACATTGCCAAAGCGCATAATGTGTGAAAAATTCACTTACTTCAATTGGAAAATCCTTTGGATGAGGTGAAGTAAATCGGATGCGCAATTCGGGACTGATTTGACTGACCTCGTCCAACAAGTCCGCAAAATGTCGACCACCACGTTTCGGACGATACACAGTGCGAAAGCCGGGGGTCAATGTGACCTCGTCTGATTCAGCATTTAGTAGGGCATCTTTGGAGCGATCACAGTAGCTGTTTACGTTCTGCCCCAACAAAGTGATTTCCTTTACGCCCTAGGTCGGGGAGTGAGTACGTTTGGGGTTAGAGCAACAGGTGATGAACTATACCAGTTAAGAACGGGATACCACAATACCATAGGTATATCATGAATTTTCAGAAACTCTTGGTTACGTGAGGCAACAGCTTATTGTCATGAATGCTGTGATTTCTTGTACAAATGAACATACGAAACATGACGGAAGAGGCATTGTGGCTGTTTGTCTATCGCACATATCGAGAAAATCGAAACAAGCAACTAACTACTGTGACAGTATTTAGTAGGCAATTACGGCCTGAGTGTTATGTCAACGTCTGCAAAAGTTTGAGTACTGTGCAGTTGGGAGAAGTAAATTAAAAAGAAAACAAATCTTAAGTTTCGCGGTATAAAATCAGTTCGAGAAAAGAAAACTGAAGGTTCTTTGATGAGCATGACAGTACGAGGACCGACTAAAAAGTATTCGAAGATAAATGAAATAACAGAAAACAAGGCGTAGGCAAACATGTTTTCGGTGATTTCATTCTCCAGCTAATTACAATCACATTTATGTGAACCGAATTAAGGGAAGGAAAAGGACAAATTTAATCTGTTAGTCAATCAGTCCGTCAGTCACTCGATTGGTTAGCCGACTCATCGATAGATGAACAGGGGACATGGTAAAATCACGTGTCGTCGTCAGAGGCTTGGATCGGCATCACATTCGAGCATGACGTCATTGACCTTCGGCCACGGAACTTCAGGTGCTTGGACCAGCTTCTTTTGTGAACAAAGCTTGGGCCGCAATAGCCGGATGCTGATTGCCTCAGCCGTCGCTAGTGTCCTATATCTGACTGATTTCGACTCGTTCGGTTGAACCCTGTATAGGACACTGAATGATGTATCCGGATCAGCCTTGTGGTCTGTGTCTAACCGATGGGCGAGAATGGAGCTCGATACAGCCCCTCTTCCTCCATGTTGAAGCCAATGAAATAGGAAATTTTGTCTTCTTGTGAACCATCTCTCATCGAAGAAATGGAGTTCCGTGGAGTAAGGAGAATCAGTTCTGATAGGATCTATGGTACTAAACAGACAATGATAAAAATCAAGAAAATTATCCTGCAGTGTCTCACTAGTGTAAATACCTTATAAACAGAAGCAACCAGTACGGAAAGTCTCAAACAGATATTCACTTTTTCCTTCAATCTGTGCTGTGAAGAGACGAACATATAAAACGTGTTTGTGCATTTCAACTACATTGTGCATTTACCTCATTGAATAACTGTTTACTCTCGTCCACAATAGAACGTAACGATCGACTTCGTTCACGACCGCGGACAAATGGAACAATACAATAGGTACACATATTGTCACAACCTCGCATCACAGAGATCTGAGCAAACGGTGAAAGCGATCCGTTTGCCGCCGGTAAGTCTTCCGCGGATTCTGGTACGGGTTGACATCGGCGCACCGGAGTCACATCGGCATACGTCTCTTCGAGCGATAGGGCCACACTGGCTCCATACTGGCCGGCATGGGCACCACGTATCAATGCGGGAAGGTCACGGTAAGCATCCGGTCCACATACGAAATCGGCACCCGGTCGACAGGAGGGACGTGCATTTAACACGTCCTTAAGAAATGAACGGACAGAATCAGGTGGATCGCATTGTGACGTGGTGATGTTTGGGCTTAGAAGACGTTCCTTGAGTCGTTCCGCCATGCAACCTAGGTACGTTGGGGTGAAATATTAGGTGAAGAACGAAATCAATCGATTTATAAACAAAGATAATGTAGGGTCGAACAAATGAAAGGGCCATTCGAACAGAAATTGCCAAAATGAAGCAAATGTCAAAGAAAGGTGCAAATACGATCGTTTAAATGAATTACGAGTTCGAATAGTAAGGAGCGTGAGTGCATTTCTAGAGTCACATGGTGATTCTTGCAAAGTTACTACGTCGGTTAACAAAACTAACCTCCGGAACGAGGACAAATGGTCCCAAGATTGAATTTTGATATGAGTAGTATGTTATTGTATCTGGATGACAGGACAACATTTCTCCGGAAGCACAGAACCGGCTTTGCGGTTGTTGTTACTCATCAAGTATACGTACCCGGTGATGAACCTACTGTGAGGTGATTAAGCGTAGGGATAATTGTTCAGGAGTTCCGGGTATGCATACCTGATGAGCGGTAACAACCGCGAAACAGTTGTGTGTTTCCGATGCGATTTTGTCCTGTCGTCCAGGTACAACACCATACTACTTGCATCAGAAAACACGAATTTATTCTCATAATATTATCTTTTCTTCTCCAGCATAATGGCATAACTTTCTGCAGCTTCCGATGAACAACATGCTTCAAATTTCGATGAATATTTTCTCTCGTACATGCTCACCATAATTCCTGGTTTCATACTTGACTAGCACTCTAATTAAGGAGAGTGGTATCTGGAGCATGCCCTAAGCTTGGGACGCAAACGTTAGACCCTTTCTGTCCACTGTATCCCCTCTTTTAGAACTTACCACACCCCACCATCGATAGTTTTGCTTTGTTCATCTGATATTATTCATATAAAAGTTTTACATATTGTCATTACTGAGAATCATTGAAAACGAGCTTCTTCGAAAATCCGTTTTGTTCTTCATGTATTTTGTAGGACTATAAGAATAAATCTCAGTTTTTTGAATGCAACAAAACACTCTGAGCACTTTTATTCTGATTTGGCTTCTTTTCTATGGTTCCCACCTGAACTTCTGAATAAATCGTAAGCAAAAAGTGCTTACTAAAGTCATAAAAATCTACGTCGTTCTGACCGTGACAGAATTTTCCTACTTTCTTGTATGAACTTCTCGTTCCACGTTACATAACGTGTAGTTTTCCCCAGTTAATTCAGAGGGTAAAAAATCACTGTCTGGACACAATGCCATAGAGAAAACGCAGTCATGCACTAAAATGTATTTTGCAGCATAGCTTGTCACCACCATATTGCAGCGGAGAACGCTGTGGCAACAGAATGAAAAGAATATCAAACAGATCAGGTCAATCAATCGACAGCCGCAGACCAGAAAACGGATAGTGAATATAGCGGAAGCATCCTGCAACAGACGGAAAGGGGCATGCGCAGTCGTCAAAAGAACACAGTGGGACCTGAGGCAATCGGAAACAGCCCAGGTGAGTGGCTGCCGATTAAGCCACTAACCACACCAACCGAACGGGAGTGGTGGTCAAAAGAATCAACCTAATAGCGGTGGGCACCTGGACAAAACGAAGCAGAAATACCCAGGCAGCCAGAGGATCGATGCTGCCGCATCGCGCTTTGTAAAAGGGACTATTAAAACAGTAGTACATGTTTTATCGATGGAACTTGTTTGGCTGCTCAAATACAGGTGTATCTCACTCGTCTTGCCTTCGTCTTTACAATATAAGCAAGAAGTGGGAGGCGATTTGACGACGAAAGAAGGGAAAGCTCCTGGGGATTCGACTACCTGCTGGATTCCGATTCCTTCCACGTGACTTGCAAGTTGGAAGAGATAAAAGTAGACAGTAAATGTTAGGCGTTAACTTCAAACGATTGTCCTGGAGTCGGAAGAAGCCCTCATTTTATATAATTAATTGCATCATCAGATAAAACTTAACCCCAAGAAGATAACGGCGATTTCGATCACTGGAAAATGCAATATTCCCCAGCAATAACATACCTAAGACACCAAGCTTTAAATCAAGATTCTTCCTGATAGACAAGAGCCGCAAGTGATGAAGTCGTTTCCAAATTTTTAGCTCCGCGCTTTCACGTATTGCACATGTCATTAGAAGAACAGTGTTTGCCTAGTGAAAGTGCAAAATTTATCAATTTAAAAGTGGTCTCAAGTTGCGGTAGTGTGGACGCTACCTGTTCCACAGACTGAGCCTCCTGGAACCCAGCAGCGTGAATAATCGACCGAGCAATTTCCGCATCGCTCTGATTCATCCGGCAGCCGTATACTTCGATAAAGACTGGAAAACAAAGATTAGAAAACTACGGACGGATGAATTACCGTGTACTCCGGGCTGCGCTGTAAACCGTCGTTTATTCTGGAAATAATGCACGATTCCAAAGAGAACCTTACCGGAACCAGAGGTGGTAACCAAGTCCGCAGTAATTTTAGACAAACACCAAATGACTTCATTTAGCGGCGGAAAAGGAAACTACCGAGTTACCTGGAACAGATCAAGTATACAGAATTGAAATTGGGACGAATCTCTAACTTGGACATGGTTCAATGAGACTGAATGGAACAACAACAATGTGTGATGCTGGTTACTTACAGTTCTCTTAGTCTTTAATTTAGTTCCCTTTTATTACATGATAATGGTACAATATTTCGAAAAACGGGACACGGACAACAAGAGCCTGTCAATTACAGAAAGTGGCCGGCGGCGGTTGTGACAAGGTTTGAGCCCGGGATAGAAGGGTTTTAAACTAACCACGATAACCGTTTGATCACCGCCGTTCATTAAGAACCCCAAATGACTGGACTATTTGGGCTGATCACTTCCCTACATAATAGACTTCTGGTTTAATCAATATATCTTCAAAAGATGGAAAGAATTAAGGACAAGCCAGATTTTCAAAGGCCACTAGAGTTCTCTAGTCGAGTGCATGTGCAATCGCTGATTCGCTCAAGGCGGCACAACTGCTGTGCTCGAACGGAAGCACAGTGAAATTAGTATAGCGATCATAATCCATGGACGTGAAGCAAGTATTTCAGAACCAGATCGGATAGTCAAACGGTTAACATGTAGTGAGGTGGCAAATCAATTTGCTTCATGCCGTAGCTGATGTCCGCTCACGATCATCAGGTCAGCCTTTTTGTCGCCTTCACACGCATATTTCAATGCAGTGTTTACATCGATTTGTCTTGTAAAACTGTTCCACAAAAAAATCTTCGCAGACCGTTCCAATCTAACTACTGGAATCTTCTTTCTAGCTGAGATAATCAAGTCAAGGCTGTCAGTGGGACTTAATTATTCGTCCTGGATTCGAATCCCAGTGGGGACTCGCTGGATCTGAACTGCAGCTGATTATTTCTAACCAAAATGAAACAACCGTACAATAGTTCCATGAGTTTTCGAACGGTGAGTTAAGCACTGACGCCGTTTGATGAATCATACGACAGATAACAGATAAACGGGATTAGAATAAAACGAAAACGCGTAATGGCAGGAATGACAGTAACCAACCTGAGCATCGTTAACAGTTGACACCAGAGCTTGTTGTAGCCTGTTCACCTTCTTCATCATGAAGAGAGAAACTAGCACAAAATCATATCCTTTGATTAGCATATCATTGTCATTCTCAGTGCATTACGTCTGTGGATGGATTTCGACTCAATTAGTGACGCAGAAACAGACAAGATGGCCAAAAAATGCAAGTACCTATCAATTTCAAATTACTTGCTGTCGATATTCGATATTTTTTTAATTATATGCGCTGACTAAATTGTGAAAACCTAACAACTCAACCGTCGCTTTCCGTCCGAATTAGTTCTCCTTGATAGAGGAAAAATAATCTGAAGGTTAGTGGTGTGAATTTACTCACTATTCATTGTTTATCGCCTAATAGTATCAGCTTGAGAGACGAGTACTTAGCAAATATTATGCATGAGGTAGCAATCAACTTAAATTCTGTATCAACGAGCGCCATGTTCGTCATCTGGATAAAAAAGACTGGTAGGTGTCATTTTTTTATTACATGTGTGTGCATGATAGCAATGTAAGGGTTAGATCCATAGCCTCGAAGGCCCACTGAATTACTGAGGACAACCGGGAACCAGACCCTGAAACTTGAAATGGAGAACCACAGAAGGTCCCAGTAGGTCATATTACAGATCTCATCAAGCAGTGCAAAACATAGCTTGTCTAGATTTACATACTACCGAGAAATAGCCCAATCATCATATAGAACACAGTCCGATCGTGAATATAAGGGTTTAGGAATAGTATGACAAGAACAATCAGATGTTCGAATACCAACAACGTCCGTCACTTTCGCGGTAGGATGTAGTCCTCTCTCAGCACGCTTGGCCTAATGGGGTGCTGTGATTCTCTCGCTCTCGGGCTGTCAATTATCCCTGACAGAACAGTGGGTCTTTAGGGCTATTGTGTAAACCCTTTCTAATACACTCATGTGCAAATATGTGGTAAAAAATCACCCATTATAATCGATCATCCAGTAGGCTTATCTCGTGGACCTAGGCCCAAATTATTACATCCAGTGCGAAAATGTGAGGGTTTTACGTGATTAAAGAGTGGCAATATCAAATGAGGTAAGTATTCAGACATGATGGCCGTACCCAAATTATTCCATTTCCATGAATCATTCAAACAATAACTTGTTCGCCATGATGACACGATACCTCAAATTTCCCGTAAAAAGGCGGTCCGAAAATTCTGAAGACCTTCGACACGCTAAATAGTACAGTAACCATTTCACAGAAGAGGGCATTCTCCGGGAGCTAAAATTTGAGTCCTTGTTTAAAAACCACAGAAACGGTTTTTCCGAATCAACGTCGATATGTGACCACAGCATCTTTCAGTAACTGTGACATCGATTGGGAGATGAAAATTTAACTTCCGATTTGTGCCTGCCTAAATGATACATACGGACTTCAAGCGTCGGCAGTACATCATGATAGTTAGGTCGGTTTTTTATATGGCTCATAAACATGGCCGTTAAGGGCAGAAGATAGGCGAAGACTGTTGATGTTCGAGCACCGATGTCTCCGTAGCATTGCCCGAGTATGGTGGGAATACCGTATCAGCAACGCTGATATCAGACGTAAGGTGTTGGGAACCAGAGGTCAGTCGCTGGATGAAGTATGCTGTTCTCCGGGGCAGGCAGTGGTTGGAACATGGGTGGAGTTGGTCAGCTCATGACACGGTAGAGAGATATGAAAACCCTGACCAGTGGGATTGACCAAGTAGGATGTGTTAGACTAGCGAGCTGGGTCCACGAGGTCCACCTACTAGATGGTTTCCTTTTACTTCTATTCATAACACACCAATGCTACAATATCTCAGGAAAGGAGTCGAGGCAAATTTGGGGTCGCCAGCTGGACCGAGACCCAGGACAGAAGGGTCTTAAGTCCACCACGATAATCGTTTGAGCACAGCCGGTCAATATGTGTTATGGCCAGGTAACGTGGTCAGTGGCGTAATTACATCTAGCTTTTTCTCTGTCTTCGTGATTTCCGTTTAATACTTTGTTCTCGGCTTCTTCTCACTTTAGGCTTCTGTTTATTCTGCTCTCAACTCGATGACGCCGCAAGGTAAAAACTAAAACCAAAGCGCAGAAGTACAAGATTAATGGGCGAGGGAACTGAACGGACCTCAATGCAGATATTTCAATAAATATCCAACGGTATATTGTAAATAATCTTAGATCATTTATACCCATCTTTTGCTTCTTGTAATCTTCATTTCGTGAGAGTCCTGATAAATAGCAGTAATAGCAAAACAAAAAATCCCAGTTCAATTTCCCTCCTTCTTATAACGGCCACTATCAAAAGACTCCCCCTATCAACAAACGCTATTTCGCACTCTTCTTCTTAGTAAGCGTGCGAACACTGATGCGTATAGATCAACAACTGAGGCCCTTGTCATCAATGCGTGTTGTATCTAAGGCAATCTTACTGAAAACTCTAGCCTCACTATCTGACTGGGAACCCTTCGCACATTTCTTGGGACCTTGAGGCTCAGGCATCTGGTCGATCGGGGGCGCGTGATATCTGAGAGCTGGCTAGTTGTGCACAATATGACTTAGATGTTTCATACACAGTAAGCAGTTGCCGTTGCGACAAACGCAACCTACTTGTTTTCCCAGCTTACGCACCCACTGGCTGTGGTCCAGAAGCACTAAATGACAGTTTCTGCTACAAGCTGCACAACCTCCGGCCCCGGGAAGTTAATGAAGTGACATTTTTTTTTGATGGTAACTGACCAGTCAAATATGGCTAATTCGTTCATCAGTCATTCCCAATGTTATGTTATTTACCGGAAGTTTTTAGATCGGCAAACTGCTTCTAACCAGTGATGGAATTACACTGAATGGCGGTCAAGTATCAGAAATCACAACCGAAAAATATTCAGTGGGAGCAAACCTTTATATATATATATATATATATATATATATATATATATATATATATATATATATATATGGGATTTTAAGTGCTAGCACAAACTGTTCCTGAGCACACAGGAAACGATTGCACAGGTGACCAATCACGGTTTCAGCTGATGTGGGACATGACAAGTTTTCACTGCTTGCCTCGGAATTCGCAGGTGGTGCGAAAAACGTTTATCACTTCTACGGAATGGTTTGACTCCACAAGCTGTCGACACGGCACTTGTGATTGTCTTAATTGCTCCTGTGTTCAACCAAACTGAGTGGTGTTCAAAAACACGTTTCGGATAAGCGCTTTGTCGTGCGGTCAACGTACCTAGTCCCGCAGGAACAGATGGAAGAATACATACGGAAAGATGTTGCATAATTTGGCACTCTCTCCTTCAGTCGAAAACACATGACTGATTTGAACTCGAGCATTTGTGGTTGCGCAGCATAAAACGTTCTGCTGAATACTCCTGTGAGTCTTCGCTGAATAATTTCCGTTTTCGTATTTCTTTTGGATAGCAAACGAACATATCCGGGCTTCTTTTCGACTACCGTCTGTTTTGGCCTCTGCTCAGGTCGTTGTACCGACTCATCGATAGAAAAGCAACTTGGAATGGGCAATACATTCAGTTTCACGTTTTCATACCGCTCAAAGTTAAGAGAAATCTAGTACGCTGCCTGGTTAGGAGAGCAAGGAAATTAAAACAGAAAATGAACTTTGTCATTTACGGAGTGTTGCCCTAGAAAACGGCCATCGTGAACGCTTTTTTATTGCACGCTTGAGCATCAGTCAAGTGGAAGTGGTATATGACCATAGCCACAAAGGTTTAATGCACTATTAGTGATAAGGGAAACCTTTCTCTAAGGCTTGCAATGGATAACCACACAAGGTCCTAGTAGGTCAGGTGTCGTAACGAACCGAACGACAGTGGATTACTGTCTACCGTCAAAGTACCCAGTGATGGCAGGGATTCGAACAGCTGACCCCTGAGGTGGTAATCAAACGGGCTACACAACACGACCAACACCGGTGCAACGACATGAAAAGAGGCCAAAACAGACAGTGGTTGAAAACAAGCCCGCATGTGCCCCTTTGCCCTTCAAAGCAAGTACGGAAACTGAGATTATTAAACACAATTATGCAATCACTCGAACTTTCTTCAATGTGATCAATTTAACACACGCACGTGCACAGACAGATTTGGATTTTCGATCCCGTTGGCAGTTTCGTGAGTCATATTTGATCTTAAGTATTGGTACGAATAAAAATAACTGAAAACGAGCTTGTTCACCAAGCTGTTTTCTTCTCAATGTTCTGTGGGATTCATCGTACATTTAAAACAGCTTTCACGAACCCGT
Source organism: Fasciola hepatica (assembly GCA_948099385.1). Lineage (NCBI taxonomy): Eukaryota > Metazoa > Platyhelminthes > Trematoda > Plagiorchiida > Fasciolidae > Fasciola > Fasciola hepatica. The sequence goes on along the minus strand of CANUEZ040000102.1, from coordinate 6,315,178 downwards.
GACACCTGTGGCGTCGCCGTAACATTCGGCTCTCTCTTGAGGGACAGATGGATGTCGCCGTGGTTTGTGGTGTTTTTCTTTACGGTTGAAAGATCTAGCCACTCCCAGCTGAGGATGCTCGGCAACTATCCGTGTTTGACAACTGATGTCACCGAAGAATCGCTCGCGTCAGCCGGGAACATCGTACGAGCAATGACGACGTGCGTCGTCGTGTGTTGGGCGCGAGTGGCCGCCCTGTGTTCCAAGTGACAGCTCTATACTGCCTTCAGTGGCTCAGACATGTTTCACGAACTTCATTTCTCAACAAACAGTCCCACAGTGAAATCCTACCGACAGAGTCGAAGGCGGCGCGAATACCTACGGATGAAAAATTGTGATTGATGAATAAAAGTAAACGACCAGCCAGATGAAGATGACGCTTGAAAGACATCACCAAACGCATCAACCGTTTTCCGCCAATAAAAAGCCAATTTAGTACAACGGTGTGGCAAGTGAGCATTTAATTATTCAAATAACAGCTAAGATCAAGGGAAACTATCGCACCAATTGTCATTTTAAGTATGGGACTATGACACTGGTTGTTCTTCTTGGGCACCGTACCGAGCGACCCATCGATCGATAAATTCCTTCTTTCGTTTTTCACGTCTGGCAAAATAGTCAGGATACTGTAACTTCTCCAAGGGATGCCATGCGTCAAGTTGCTGGAATGGAATGAGATAAGGTGAATTAGTGATAAACCGCAGGAACATTTTACAAAGCAGTACGACTTCGCTGACGCCCAGAATGCTGAGTTTAAAGTGATTCTCCACTCTTTTCCATGGACATGGTCTTCAGTCCTTTCCGGTAGTGCAGCTGGCCTTTGTAGTTATGTCATGGCATGATAATAGTGACGACAGAACTCATCTGTCTGATTCGTCGTTTTGCTTGAAGCGGTTCAGTTCGAACCGGTGCGGTTTTTTGTTGGGTCAATACGGTTTCACATCACTGGTATGGGTTTCCCCATTACACTCAAGCGCCTACGCAAAAATCGGGTGTCACTCGAGACGAACGCTGTGCGAGCAATGGATTATTACCGTACAAAAACCAGTGACGCAAGGGCGCTATATTACGCGATGTTGACAACTAGTCCGCGTAGCCTGAAGGTTGAGTTCGACTCAACCATTTTATTCCTTAATTTTCTTTCTTCGAACCTACGCGCAACCGTTCTTGCCTCGAGGGCATCAAAATGGTTTTCCTATACGTGCCCCATATTTCTACACCTTCGGTTCAGCTCAATCAGCTATTAACCATGAACCGGGTGCAGCGGTTTTGGTAGCTATTTCTCAACAGCCTCAATCAGAAATAAATCAAAAGTATTAAAAGACTAAGAAAATAACTGCAATTTGTGCCATTAGGCCGATAGAGAAAGCTCATGAATACATTAAGCCATATTCTTAAATGTTTCTAACTACTGAGTGAGGGAATCTCCTGGACTCCACTCTGGAAGCCTAGTATGCGTAACACATGTCCCAAACATCTTAGCTTGGCGAACTTAAGTGTTTCACCTAATGATTTGGTCTGTGTTCCTAAGACTCTGCGCCTAACCTCACTATCGCCTATACGGTGTTCCAACCAGATTCTAGTAGTGCTACGAAGAAATCGGTGTTTAAATATAGACAATCTTTGTATTTTCTTTATCCGGTGGTGGATGAATGGTCTAGGGTGTTCGTTTACCACCTCGGAGGTCAGTTGTTTGAATCCCCACCGTCATCAGTTATTTAGGTGGTAGGCAGTAATCCACTGCTGCCTGGCCCGTAACCACAACTAGCTTATAAGGATCATATGTAGTTCAACACTGCAAATCTCAGGATCTGTTCTGTTCTGTTCAGACAACCATTAACCATGCGCCAGGTGCGGTGGCTTTGGTTGCTATCTCCTAGCGACAATCTCAAAAGGAAATGGTGAAAGAGAAAACAATAAGAGGAGAACTAAATTACTGAAATTAAGTCGATGAAGAAAGTTTGTGAATACAAGAGCGCCATTGATCGCGGCATATAGCCATATACCCCAACGTATCTAACCATTGAATGGGAGGGTCTCGTGGACCCCACCCAGGAAGTCTGACACGCCCTACATGGCCAAGTCCATTAGTTAGGCTTTTCATACCTTTCTTCCACTTTATGGACTGACGACCCTTACCCATCTTCCAACCAGTACCCGCCTCAACAAACATAGCCCGCCGAGGGATCCTGTAAGGGGACATGCGTAAAACATGTCCCAACCATCATAGCCTGGTGAGCTTGAGTGTTTCATCTAAAGATTTGATCCATAAACCCAAGACTTTCCACCGAACTTCAGCACTGCCCACACGTTGTTCCCACCAGATTCCAGCAATACTACGAAGACATCGGTGTTCAAATACCGACAATATGCGTATGTCCTCCATCCGCAGTGGTCATGTCTCCGAACCATACAGAAGCACGGGCCTCACTGCTGCAGCGTACACTCGGCCCTTGATAGGTAAACAGACGTCATGTCGACGCCACGGATGACTCAGATTGGCGAATGCCAAGCGAGCCTTCTGTATACGCAAAGACAACTCATCGGATATCCGACCTCCAAGTGAGAAACAGCTCCCCAGATAACAGAACTTGTCTACCATGTTTATAGTCTCCCCAGAGACTGAAAGGTTTGGCATCGGACCAACCCAATACTGTAACAGCATCTTGCACTTTAAAGGTGCGAAACACATACTAAACACTGCTACGCAACCCGTCAAGCTGTCTAGAAAACCTTGCAACTTACATGGATCTTCACTTAGAGGAACTATGTCGTCAGCATACTCAAGGTCTGATACTTTTCCACCCGGGAAAAGTTCAGTGCCGCTATCCTCACCTGACAAAAGTGCGGTCTCTAGGACCATATCAATCACAGAGAGAGAGGGGACAACCCTGACGTATATCACTTCTCGTGGTGAACTAGGATGAAAGATCACCGTAAGCCCGAACTCGGCTTCGGCCATTTATGTAGAGGGATTTTTGATGGAAATAAATTTCTCTGGTATAATCTTCAGCAAGAGGCAGCGCCAGAGAACTGTGCGGTCGGCTGAGTCGAAGGCCGCTCTAAGATCAAGAAAAACGGAGATAGTGCGCCTACGGAAGATGTGTCCATGTTCTAAAATTTGTCGAAGAGTGAAGATGTGATCAATACAACCTCGACCGGGTCTAAACCCAGCTTGATTCTCGCGCGAGCACTATTTGCGAGCGTTAGATAAGTGGTAGAGAATAATACCAGCAAGCAGTTTAGATGCGATGCTAACCAGATTTATTCCCCCGTATTTTTCACAGGAGGACCTGCAGAATTTCTTATAAATCGGTACGATCACCGATTCGCATCAACCCTTTGGAACCTGGTCCTTCTCCAATATCAAAACCGAGGAGTTTCGGCAACTCTAGTAAAAGTGCTCGGCCACCGTCTTTGAAAACAGACGGAGGCAACCCATCCGGTCCCGCAGCCTTATGTCGTTTAAGATAGCGTATCTTGCGAAGAACCTCCGTTTCTGACGGAGAACTGGTATCGACAACAAGAGCTGTACCGATTGCCGTAGTGACCAAACCTGAAGAGGATAAAGGCCAATTAAGCTGCTCCTCGAAATGCTCTGCCCAGCGAATGAGACGACGCTCCTGAGTGTGAATCTCCAAACCGTTCGCTTCTTTGATCAATTTGCTAACGCTTCTGTGTGCGTCTACTTACTGGATCTTGGGTAGCATCACCAGCCGCACGTAGAGCCTGTTTGATCTTTGTCCATCGCTCTTCTGGATCCTGGGCATTTAACTGCATCGATAACCTAGTGAATAATTCTGTTCGGGGAGCAGATCGTTGGTTATCGTCCAGTAGCAGCTGCGGAGGTCGGTTCGCTTTGGCATTGTTTCGGCCATCAACGAAGCGCAAGCCGAAGCGCGCGCGGACAACAGCGTGATCAGTGTCTACAGACGTGGACCAAAATGATCGACAACCTTGAATTGATCAGCGTCAGCGGTAACCGACAGCAATATGGTCGACCTGAATCCAACGCTGTGAAGGCGCAAGAGGACGCCACGCTAGCCGATGTCGGTTTTCGTGCGAGAAATTCGTACTCGCTAGGAATAGTCCACGCTCGGAATATAGTTGAATGAGTCGATCACCGTTATCAGTTCGATCGGATGGAACGCCAAAACGGCCTACCATGGTCCACTCCGTCTCGTCTAGGCTTCCAACTTGAGCATTGAAATCACCAGCAACAACCATGATGTCCGTAGAGCGCATGATAAGAAGCAGCTTAGACAAATCTTGGTAGAGTTTGTCTTTAGCCTCAGGAGAGCTACAGTTAGTTTGGGCTTACACAGAAACGACAAACAAGCACGACGCTTCAGTCTAGTGCTGTTGGCATGCACAGAACCATTCAATCGAACTCCACACAGACGGCTGTTGACTAGGATCCAATTGAGCAGTGCACGCTTAGCCTTCACGCTCTGAGCGATGCCAACGCCAGCCTGATCACGAGTACTAGACACCAAATCACCCGACACACGAAGAGGGAAAATAGAAGCCGAACTTTCATCTGGGGAGCGAAGTATTAACACTGAAGTTGGGTCTTGTATGGGTGTTTCGGAGACACAACACACGTCTATGTTGAAGGTTTCAAGAGTCCTAGCTAGGGCAGCCTGTTGCCCCGTTTGGCAAAGTGTGTGGACGTCGAAATCAGCCAAGTGAAGAGGATACTTATTTCGGAGAATGGATTCTCTTTCTTCCCCTGTCTTTAATTTGCTACCCTTTCCCGAGAGCTATAAGTTCAGTGTCACGGCTCATTGTGGCTACTCGTACGCATTTAGAACTGGAACGTAAGGAATGAAAAGCAGAGAGATGACGAGTGTTTCCCGATCAACCGCTGGAGATTTCTGGGCACATCATACTTCGCGGCTGCCCACATCGCAGAAGGGGCTTTTTATTTAGGAACCCTAACCGGAGCCTTTGACTCAAAAGTCTGACCAACAAGGCAGTGGAGCTTTAACCCAGCACGGGAACGTGACCGAAGAACCCGTGAAGGAACTTCTTCTAGTCTCTCATGTGGGACCTGATTACTGCATGCGTTTTGCCTTGTGCTCGCCGGTGCTTCGTTATCGACCCGTCTTTTGAATTCAGTCCTCAGTCCCGTGCACCCAATGGAGCAAGCAAAAAGAGGACGAGGCAGCATCCTTCGGGCTTGGGGCTATCCAGCTTAGGTGGGCGATAGCTGCCCAATGAAGTGCGATCACTTCTCCCACCGTCGATAGAAACCCCAGGTTCTCCACTCCCACGTCAATCTAGTGGAGGTTTTTAGACCGGTAAACTGTTTCTCTCCGTGTTTATTCACTGAAGTGTCCTCTCCAGGGGTATGGTGGTTAGAACCAGATGTTGCCCATCAACTGGCCCTGTGACTAGACTTCGTCTGGTCTCTACCCATCGACCTGTCAGGCATGACTGCATCTCCGGCTTAGAGAAGCCGTCCTGCATAGCTCTTTGTGACATGGAGACACGCAAACCATTACACCACGCCAAGGTGCAGTCTCGTCGTGATGGTTCAGACAGTTGCATCTCGAGTTCTGTTGTTCGGGAACCATTTTGAGATTGTAAAGTTACACAGCTCCATTGTCACGGCATCTACTAGTCTCACAACTAATATGCACGGACTATGAAATGGGGCATTGCTTCACAAAAACTCTAATTGCTCTCCCTTTGAGTTTTCTATTCTGTCCAACCTGTGTGCTGATTTGCTTCCATGTTACGGTTCCTTGCGTTTGCATAAAATGTCGGTAATCCCTTTTGCAGGTAAAAGTGAATCTTTCTCATTGTGTAACTTCACTGCTGTTTGTATTGACCCGCCACGTCTGTTTCACAACCTACTACCTAACTGCATCCCGATCGCCACCAAATCTTATAGACACTCCACCACAGATAAAAGTTTCACCAAATTGGCAACTGGCCATCTATTGGAAAGAACAAATCACAGAACCATCTAAGTTACCCTGGCGCGTTTGGGTACTGGTCACTACTAACTAACGGGATGTGGGGTATATCTGAGATAAGCAGCACTTCTGAGTTGGTTGACTGGTGTCCCCTGGGGCATCCTCCATCAATTATCCAGCTCTCAACTGTGGATCCTTAAGGCTGAGGCAAGCGTGGGCGGCCAAAACCCAGCAAACAGCTCTACAGGCGAGCTGGATTAGATTGAGGGTTACCAATGTCTAAAAATCCCCCGTGGGACGGTGTTCGGCGTGTGAAGACATATTACTGAGTGAGTGAGCGGGACCAACTAAAACAACGGCGACAAAGAAAAACCGCTCAATCCACCTGAACTGGTACACCGGAAGATATGAATGAACTACATAACAGGCCGTCTGCTCCTCTGGAACAACCCTGTTGTCTTGCAGTTTGCACCTGATTGTGCAAAGGCCAGAGGTGCGACCTTGAACAAAACCGAACAGTGCTGGGGACACAGTTTCGTATCCTACTACTACTACCACTCCCGCGACTATGATTATTCACGGAACCTCATGCACTCATCATGCAACGGCGTTGCCGGTAAGCGGCACGCCTCGTGTCCCAGCGGTTGAGAAAATGACAGCAATTTGGGATTATTGGTTGCAGGAAAAGAACACGTAGCCTGTTGAAATATCAGGACGTTTCTAGACATCAGTAGCCAATGCATCATAACGCAGACTTTTCACGTCTATCAAGTCGATATTGCTTGCCTCTCGGAAGTCCGCTTATCTAACTCGAGTAGCTGCTCAATAAACGTCCAGCGAGTGGATACATCTTATTGGCTTTATTACAGTAGCCCGACAGACAACTACGGTTTCTGCAGCGTCGCGTTTCCTTTAAGCAAAACAACTAGTGAAACTGTGATTCCTTAGGAACCAATATCATCTAGACTCGTCTTGGCACGCTCTAAAAGCTCTCGCACGATCTGATGGTGATTGTGGTCTATGCTCAGATAAACGCGGCTGATGACAAAGCCAAAGACGAATCCTATCTCAACTTCCGGGAGGTAATCAGTCGGTTTTGAGGTGCGAATTTTCGTCGCTGCGAATCGGAACGCTCGCACAGCTATGGCCGACGAACCCGATCGCCATATTCTCGGGAAATCGGTCGGCGACGCAAGCACGGTGGCCGACTGATCGCTTTAGCCGAAGTGAATAGAATGGCTGTCTGCAGCACTAGCTGTCAGAACCCCAAGAAGCTCCTAATTACATGGTACTCCAACGCCGGTTACACTGCACACCAACTTGAACACATTCTGGTGAGATCTCGTTGAGCCTCGTCTGTAGAGGATTTTCGAGCTTACTGGGGTGCAAAGACGGGTAATGCAGACGACACTGACCATGCCCTCTCACGTGCGTGTTTCAAAATTCATCAGTCTACATGTGCCAAGGTCTCTGCACTCTCCCGGATGAACGGTGCTGCCCTATAAAATTCGGAAAAGCAAGAAGCGTTGTCACCAGCAATCACAACTCGACTGATCACTGCAACCAACGCACAAGAATACGAAATTACTGTGAAAGCGCAGTGAACTAAAATGAAGAAGTTCAAGGAAGTTGAATGGACAGAACTGGGGGGGAGCAAAAAGGCGGGCAAAAGACTGAACCTTTAAGAGCAATTTCCAGTTCTCAACCAAAGCACACGGAGCCCGGCTCGCAGGTAGTATTGAATGCAAAGAGACTGTACGCTCCAATAAGGCTGATCGCATCAAATATCGGATAAAAATAGCCGAAAAACTGGAGACTGCATTAAGGACTGGTGACTCTGGTAGGCTGCTTCGCATCGTTTGAAACGCCTCGAATAGGCACTGCAAACTAGGTTCGCTTCTTTGTGACGCAGCAGGAAACGTAATACCCGAACAAAGCAAGAAAATGGACCGATGGGTCGAACAAGACAGCTAACTGCTCAACCGGCCTACACACCACTCGACGGACCAACCAAGTCAACTCCTCCAGTCCAGTATGAAAGCAACTGCGACCCACCGAGTACCACGGAAATCACAGAAATTATCACCAGAGTGAAAGGTAGAAAGGCCGCCGGACAAGACAGCATCCCTCCAGAAAAAAAAGAAAACTGCATACCATTGATCGACAGGTTTTGTACACTTTGCGGCTCAATTTGGTCAGTTCAGTTCATTCAACTATTAACCTCGCGCTTCTGTGCTATGGTTTTGGTTCCCACCTCCCAGCATCGTCGAATAAAGGGCAAAAAGAATATAGGCATGGAGTGAAAAAATAGCCGAAAGCAAAATAAGCGAAAATCACGAAGACAAAAAAGAGTTCGAATGCAAATATGCCAGTGGCCGCGATACCTGGTCATATCACTTTATGTCTCTAGTCATCCACTAGGCCAGTCGCGTGAAATCCAACTCGGAAGTCTAACACGCCCCATTTGGTCAAGTCCACTGGTTAGGGTTTTCATACCTTTTTGCTATGTCACGGACTGACCACCTCGACCTACCTTTTAGCCATTACTTGTCTCGAAAAACAGCGTACACCGAGGAAGTCGATCGGTGGATATGCGCAATAGATGTCTTAACCTGTTTAGACTCAGTACTTGATCCAGAGACTGACCCTGGTCCCCAACACCATATGCCTAACTTCAGCAGTGCTGATACGGTGTTCCCATCATGTTTGAGCAATGCCACGGAGACATCGATGCTTGAACATCGACAGACTTTGGTCATCTACTCCAATCCGCCATGTTTGTGAGCTGTATAAAACGACGGACATAACCGCCACACTCGACCCTTGACAGACAACCGGATGTCACGCCGACGCAACAAATGGCTGATGCTGGCAAAAGCCAAACGCGCCTTCTGTATACGCAACGACATTTCATTTGATATCTTCCCACCTGGTGAGATGCAACCGCTTAGGTAATAAAACTCATCTACTTTGGCTAAAACCTCCTCCGCCAACACAAGGTTTGGTGTAGCACCAACCCAGTCCCGCAGCAGCATTTTACACTATGAAGGCGCCCAACGCATCACAGACATCGCTACACTATTGTTTAGGCTATCTAAGAAAGCGTGCAAATTACTTGGATCTTTACTCAGAAGAACAATATCATCCGCGTACTCCCAGTTAGACAGTTTACTGCCTGAGCAGAGATCGATGCCACTATTCTTGTACGAGGATAGGGCCACCTCAAGAATCAAGTAAATTACAAAATTGAGTAGGACGGGCGAAAGAGGGCGAACCTGACGAACACCACTTTTCGTGATGAACTCGGGTGAAAGATCGCCGTAAGCACGAACTCCGCTTCGGCTGTTTACATACGAGCAGTGGAAAAGAGGAGTAGATTTTTCTGACATATTCTTCGATGAGGCATGGCCAGAGACCTGTGCGGTCGACTGAGTAGAACGCCTTTTTTAAATCAAGGAAGACAGAGATTGTCGGCCTACGCAAGTTATCGAAGCGTAAAGATACAACTCTGACCGGGTCTGAAACCGGCTTGATTCTCAAGCGTACACCTTTTACGGGCGCTGGATAACTGGTGAAGAATAATGCCGGCTAGCAGTTTGGATGCAGCGCTTATCAAGCTAATTGCTCTGTGTTTTTCACAAGAGGAACCATCACCGACTCAAACTATTCCCTGGAAATCTGCTTATTATCACTGATTATCCAGAGGGATTTTGTGAAATTTTGAAAACAATGTTCGCTTCTATCCTAGGAGAAAGATGGAGACAACTCATCTGGTTTAGCAGCTTTACACCTTTCCAAGTAACCTGCTTCTCGAATAACCTTCATTTCTGATGCTGCAGTGATATCTACCTGCATTGTTTCTCTTGAAGGTATGTTCGGGAGGTCCACTGTATAGGTGGAGTAACTGGATTGTTCCTTTAAGTTCTCCGACCTAAAAGTTCAAACGACGTCCGAGAGTGAATCAATGAACCATCGGATTCCTTGACTATCCTTATTACACTTGGAACACTGTTACTTTTAACTAAACGGTGAGGGTTACAACTATTGTAAATAGCACTGCCCGAATCTGGTTGGAACACCGTATCATCAATTCTGAGGTCAGGCGCGGAGTATCAGGCACACGAACCAAATCACTAGTCGAAACACTAAAGGTCACCAGACTAAGGAGGTTGGAACATGCGTTGCGCATATCCCCGGACACGACCCCTCGGTGGGCATCATCCACTGAGGCGGATAATGGTTGAAAAATGAGCAAGGGTAGTCATTTCACGGCATGGAAGAATGGTATGAAAAGCCTAACCAGTTAATTAGGCCACGTAAAGTACGTTAAGCTTCCCGGGTGGAATTCAAGCGATCCCCCACTCATAGGTCAGATAAGCTGGAGGACATGGCTCGGTGTGGTGATTATTGGTGCTTTCGTATTCACAAACTTTCCTAGTCGACCTGCTAATATCTGTAATTCACTTACTCCCTTTATACACTTGTTTTTTTCCCTTTGTAATTTTTGATTGGTGTTGCTGTGGAAGATAGCAACCGAAGCCACCGCACGCAGTGCACAGCTAGCTGGAAGAATGAACGGAACTGTATTGATTGCCAACAGACGCAACCTTCTGCATTTCTCTACATTTCACCATCCGCCGCTGCTCATCTTCATTTCACAAAGTCCAAGTCAGTTGGAGCATCAGAGTTCTACATCCCATTGGATGTATCATTGTGAGGGACGGATTTGCCAGCACCTAACAGAAAAACTGATGTTGAAGATATTCATCGTTTATGAGGTCTGCCTGAATCTTAAAGTAGGTCAAAAACACTCCCTCGAAACAAGCACTAGGCCGTTCAAACATGCCAAGTCGGACTGAATAACCAATAAACCATTAGATCACACAAGAATTGACCCGGTTTTGCTAATCGAGAAGTCATCTGTAGTCCATACGAATCGGGCCAACGACTAATAATCTGTTTCGCAGACGTTTTATCAACTTAGCCGGCCTGACAGGGCTTGAACCTGACTGGGCGCCCGAATTCGGGATGCTCCATTTTTGCTTTATGTATTGCGTCGTAATTCCTGTAAATACACTGTCGTTTTGACGTACTGTGGCTTTGTCTTTCGATTTATCATTGCAAAGTGGAGTGATTGGAGTTTCCAACTGAGATAAAAGATGCAGACTACCCACTTAAATCGTAGAAAAGAACTCGCGGGTTATAACGCTTCTTGGCCATGCGTTTTTTATTTCACAATGGCAGCGGCTGGTCCAGATTTCAATAAAATGTCACAGTCTTAACAAAAGCTGATGGAGATGTTGATTTCAAGATTTAGGGACATCGGCTTAACTCGCGTACCCACAGAGCCGGGTCCTGAAACATTCCTCCACAATAGAGAATTTTACGCATGATACACAGTAAGACGTTCTTAGTTCAAAAGATATGGAGACATTTTCAATGTTGAGCTGGTTAGCAAGAACAATGAAACCAATACCCGACTTTTATTACGGAAACCGCGATCTGCAGAACATGCCTACTATACAAGCCACGTTCTCCCAGATCAACCTTGAGACTGCATTTTTGATGACTATTCATACCGTACCCAGCATAATTGGTGTCACGTCCTAACTACGCAATACTCGACACGGCTGTCTCAGACTGGTTAAAGGGGACGTGGATGATCTTGTGAAGAAGGCTGGAATTGTTAACCGTGTTTGTAGAGGGTTTTAATGCCGATTAGAACCAATTTTGATGCCTAGTTTTCATTTGCAGCCTTCAGAGCTCCAACCACCCCGATCTGCGAACCCGACTTCCGGCCAAAATCGACCAGTAGCCGAATATCACACCGGAGGAACCCATTGAGGAGGGCAAGCAACGCCGCAATGATCCAACATCTAGATGGACCAAAAACGTCGCTGTTTTCCAACAACATCCACTAATGAAGAAACCATCGGCACCTACGCACTTTAGCCCAACTAGGCTGCTCTTTCCATGCAGACAGTGGGAAAATTTCATCCGTAAATTCGAAAAGCCAGTGGTGAAAAAGGTCAGAAGAAAACTATGCATAGTCATTTCCTCCAGTGTGTCTACGGAGTGAGTGAGTGGACCTTTGCATTCTACCTAAGCCTAGCAGATTTTACATATCCGCTCCCACTGGTCAGGTTTTCCATACTGTTCTTCTATGTCTCCAAAAGGCCTCAGTATGTTTGGAGGTGGGTGTCTCAGACTCCAAGTTAACCACTCACCCTGAATGCCTCTCGAAATGCTTCCAGATAACCGCGCGTACCACACTACGCTCAGCGACATCTGTGGCGGGCGGGTGTACTGAGCATCCAGCATATTTGGTCTCATTCGCAGGGCGTGTGAACTGAATAATCAGTCACCGGCCCCCAGTGGGTTTCGGACCCCGCGCTCCGCCCCGCTGCCTTGCGGGTTAAGCTCTGGATAGCTCAAGGCTCCGGTTGTGAACCCCTAAGAAAACTACCTGCTTTGCCCGAGGCAACCTGGCAATACTTCGCCCGCAAACTGAACCACTGACTCACGTGTTTGCTCTAATCTCATGCTCCTTCGCTATCGCCAGATTATATGCTCATCCACCACTACACTTGAAACCTATCTATCCTCTCTCTACCTCTCCAACTGTTTTATGTGCCAGTCGCGTCACCACACTGGAGTAAAACTGCCTGGCTGATGACGCCGGTTGTGACTAGACTTCTGTTAGAACCGTCTCCCCTACGACTGCCACAACAAATCACAAAACCGAGCCCACCTTTCTTCAGCCTATCCTACGATTCAAATTGGCCGGCTTCAACGTACCCACGCTTATGCAAATCGGACAACAGGCGAGTCTAGCCCGTACACTTGAATCTCTCTCGATCGATATCCGCTGCTTCTCCGAGACAAGACTGCAAGACGCAAAATCCACGATCCGACTAACGTCCCCAGCTAATTCTAACAACAAGCTTCCTCTACACCTATCTGGAGACCCGGACGCTACAGCATCCGGCCACGCCCGTGCTGGAATTGCTCTGAGTCATAGAGCTGAAGCGGCAATGTCAGACTGGATTCCTGTCGATTGTCGACGTTATGCAATCCAGCTGCGAGGTCCTTGTCGAGTGACTAGACATCGAGATCGCACACGTGACTTATTCGTCGTTTCCATCTATGCCCACACAGACTGCACTCCGGAGGCAGAGATGAATTCTACCAACAGCTTCATATGCTCCTGGTCACAGCGAGCCGGGTAGACTTCCTGGTCCTCGCCAAAGATCTTAACGCGCGCGTCGGCTGCCTGGCAACGAGTGAACGTCACCTAGGAGAGCAGTTTGGCCTCAACTCCAGTCGTTCGGACAATGGAGATAGATTGCTGACAATGTGCTGACCGCCAGCTTTTTCTAGCAAGTGCGAACGTTCGCAACTTTAAACGACGTACCGCCACCAAGCATTCCCTGTCCTCAACACAGGAATGGTCTCAAATCGATTACGTTGCGATTAGCTACCGCTGGAGCGCTAGCTTGTTAAATTGTCGCTTATAGTGGTCAACCTGCCTCTGTTCTCATTACGCATTGGTCTGCGCTACGATATACTTGCTATTTAAAGGCTCGAAGAATTCGAATCATATTCGCCTAAATATCGACAAACTGAACGACCCTCTAGTGTCAGAAGCTTTCCAGACTATACTGGCCCAGACACTGGAATCCACCGCTCCATCTGATGTCGGTGAGCACTGAGAAAGTCCTACTGAATGCCGGCCTGACCAGTCGTGGTTCGGTCGCTCAAACCCAGAAAAGTTGGATCTCTTCAAACTCCTTGTTACTGCTTGAGAGCAGCTGATATATCTCTGCGAATGCAAGACATAGCGAAGTACGCCATGAACTTCGTTCGCGTTTGGGGAACAGTTTGCGTGCTGATCAAGAGAGGTGGTCGCCAGAACATGCCCTTGAGATTGAAGCAGCTTTTGCTTTTGTCAACTCCAGGAAGCAAATGGGCTTCCACTAAGCCTTCCCGCTACCTTGTGGACTGCTTCTTGTCAAGACCAAAGACTTTGGTTGGGAACCCTAATCGTTGTCCTACCTTGCTGCTGGACACTCTAGCAGTACCCGTCGAACATCTCCCATGAATTGCACGAATACAAAGAATTTCACACTGCATCGGTCGTCGCACAGGATAATCAAGACCGCGCTGCCCATTGCATCGAGTGGGGTGGGTAGTGATAAGTGGGCTACTACTCAGAGTTCCCTTTCTTTTACTCAACCTTTGTCTTTTGTGCTCAACCATCTCTCGTTGTCCTCTTTATCTATCCATAATGCTTCCACTGATAACACGCCCGATATATATATATATATATATATATATATATATATATATATATATATATATATATATATATATAGCCCGATAATCCGGTACAATGTACAGAGGCGTGGTGCCATGCAAAAACATAAAGCAGAGATAAAAGTGAAGAATCAATGGGAAAGTTTCTCATGAGTTCGAACACAAGCTGTCACAACATAACCACTACCGAGCACAACACTGAGCCATATCCAACAAAGTTTCCAGCCAGCTGTGTAATGAATCTTGAGGTTCCCAACCATGTAAACGTGAGGAACCGACAGAAGCAAGTCTTGACGTCAACACTTTGACAGATCGGTGCCATATCACGGCTTGCCCTCCACGTTGTCGTTTCCAGGCCAACCTTAGGCTTAGCGAATGGTGTGCGAAGGGGAAGTCGATAAGGTGACATACGTAGTACATGTCCAGCCAGTGAAGCCGGTGGAGTGATATGGTAGCACTAATTAGGTACGCGGCATGCCTGGTTCCGTAGATGCACCTTCGAACTGCGGAATTACTTATTCGCTGTTGCCACCAAACTCGCGAGATGCTCCTCAGGCATCGACGGTCGAACACGGACAACCGGTCGATATCAGCCGCTCGAACGGGCCATGTCTCACAAGCGTATAGGAGCACACTACGCACAGCGGCGTTGCACACCCTATTTTCCAATCGGACAGGGGTGTCACGCAGTCTCCACAGGTGCCATGAATTGCAAAACGCAACTAGGGTCTTCACTATTCGGTTGTTCACATCGTCTCCAATCCGTCCATCGACAGTTATACAGCTTTCCAAGCAGATAAACTTTGCAACAATTTCTAACCGATCATCACCGAGCATAAGTGCAAGAATGGACTCCTGCCAGTCTTGTGGAAGCACTTTATACTTGGAGGGTGAAAGGCACATCCTGTACCGTAATACAGACCACGCGAGGTTGTCTAGGACGCAATGTGCCACAGCAGCATCGTCGCAAACCGATGCGATGTCATCTGTATAGTCTAAGTCTAAAAGTCTGTTACCAGGTAAAAGCTCAATGCCTTCGTGCGTCTGATTTCCTTGTGCCCTTCTTAGGATGTCGTCGATTGAGAAATTGAACAGGAAGGGTTGAGTGGGCAACCTTGACGCACGCAACTTCCAACTGGAAAGTAAGGTGACGGTGAGCCATATGCTTGTACTCGGCCTGAAGTCTGATAGTATAGAGCTTCGATGATGTTCACATACTCATCAGGCACTGTCTGATGAGACAATCCCAGAGGGCTGTCCTATCAACGAAATGAAAAGCTGCTCGGATATCCAAGAATATGATTACTGTTGGTCTACGATGTGTGGGGGAGCTCAAGTATATGACGGGTGGTAAAAATTTGGTCGATGCACGCGCATTTGGGAGGAAAACCGAACAGTTCTTCATGGACTTGTTGTTCGCGCACTGAAGACAATCTTTGGAGGACTACCGACGTTACCAACTTCGATGCTACCGAGATCAAGCCTATCCCTCGATGACTGGAACATGTTTCTGGCGCCTCCTTGTATAAAGGGATGATGGATGCACAGTCCCAACTTTCTGGGGCGCGTTCGCGGAGCTAAATCTCGGTAAAGAGGCTGGTGAGCGCTTTGGAGTGTTGTACACCGCTATCGTTGAGAAAGGGCTTTCGACTTGGTGCAAAACCGTACCATGAATTCAGCATACACTAGGGCATGATTTGAATCTAGATGTATGCTTCAGTACGACTTACAAGATTTGACCGAACCGGAAGTTCGTACTCGATAAGGAAGGGCGATGGTGTGCGCACAGATGGAGCAGTCGACTACCGTTATCCGAGCGTTGATGGTTGGCGCCGCTTCGGCCTCTAAGCATTTGTTCGTCTGGACCCAGCCTGGCCAATCTCCGCGTTCAGATCTCCAGCCAGTGCCACTGTCATTATCATCATCGTACAGCGTTAAACAGAAGGGCAAGCCCCACTGACCACTGCCTTCCTTGCCATGTTGCACGTAGAAATACAAAGAATGAATATACAAGATAGACAGGGAGTGGACCTACAGGGGCGCGAAAAGGAAAGAACGCCCTAACAGCCAACACACGGAATTCATAGTCTAACTGTACAAACGCACATCGATCAATCGATCTGATTCGACAGGAAGTGACAACACGATCGCCACTGTTCACGGTTCGCTGCCATATCCTCCAACGTCTTCAGCCAACCTGTAGACGGATCTTTTGCACCCCAACCACGAAGACATGAGGCACCTACTTTTCCTAAGTCTGCTGTACATTTTCTCATCCCTCGTTGCCACGTGGTTTATCCCACTCCCTAGGAGGAACGGAGAATAGGACACGGTATGGTAGACGTGTGTTTGCCATACGTAACACGTGTCCCAACCAACGAAGTCTACTAAGCTGGATACGCTGTGACAAAACGTTCTCTGAATTAGTACCCAATAATCGCTTTCTGATATTAGCACTGCTCACTCGGCTATTCATCCCAATCTTAGCGATACTACGTAAACATCGATGGTCGAAAACCTCAAGACGACGAATATCTTCAGCACGCAGACTCCAAGTTTCGCAACCATACAACGAAACTGAATGCACCGTATCAAAGTATACACGACCTTTCAACTTCAGTGAAATATCAGATCGACGCCACAAGTGCTTCAGTCCAGCATACGCCGCTCGAGCTTTGGATATCCGCGTGCTCACCTCTACTACTGTGCTCCCATTCGTCGTCAAGCTGCTTCCGAGGTAGGTGAAGTGGTCGACAACTGACAGCACCTCCCCATCGAGCATCAAGCTCGGAATCTTTGACGTCCAGTCTTGCAACATCACCTTGCACTTTGAAGGTGCAAAGCGCATGCCGAATGGAGCTACAGCCCTTACGAGATTATCTAGTGCACGTTGAACGTGTTCCGTGCATTCGAACAAGCAGACAACATCGTCCGCGTAATCTAGGTCACATAGCTTTTCACGATTTCCTAGTTCGACGCCTACATCCTGAAGATTCTGCTGCGCACTGTCCATTATTTCGTCCATGAAGAAGTTGAACAGGAATAGAGACAAAGGGCATCCCTGTCGAACACCACTGGCCGTTTCGAACCGACCGGATAGCTCATCGTAAACCCTAACGCGGCCAGAAGTATGAGAATACAATGATCTCATTAGGTTCACGAACTTCTGGGGCATTCCTTTTCGCTGAAGGGCACTGAAAAGCGATGTTCGATCAACTGAATCGAAGGCGCCTTTCAGGTCTAAGAAAATCATTATTGTCGGTCGGCGGTGCGTGTGACGTGTTTCAAGTAGTCGGCGAAGAGTAAAAATCTGGTCGATGCATCCTCGACCTGGGCGGAATCCAGCCTGCTGCTCGCGGACATTCCTCTCACGAGCCGGTGTAAGACGATGCAGCAAAATCGAAGCTAATACTTTGGTAACTATTGGAATTAAGCTAATCCCATGACGATTACTGCAGTCATTGCGTATTCCCTTCTTGAAGATGGGAACAATCAATGACTCCCCCCATATTAACGGAATACGCTCCTCGTTCTAAGTGTCACGGAGCAAGGCGGTAAGTGATTTGATCAACGCCTCACCACTCAGTTTGAAAAGAACTGGAAGAAGTTCGTCGGGATCTGCCGCTTTCCCCCGCCTTAGTAATCGAATACTTAACTCTACTTCGACTTCTGATGGGGGCTGAAATGATACCACTGAAGGAGTCGCAGTTGTTGACACAGGAGTAACTACACTAGCGTGCGGCCAGCTAAACTGTTCCTTGAAGTACTCGGCCCATCGGTCAAACCTTTGCTGTTTGCTATAGATGGGTTCTCCATTTCTATCGCAAATCGTTTCACTGACCTGGGTTCGCCGTCCGCCGATGTCACGAATAAGTTTGAACAGTCTTTGACTGTTACCTGAAGCGGCTGCCACTTCCATTTCTTCGGCTACCTTGACCCACCAATTTTCGCGATCATTCTTAAGGCTTTTCGTAACTTGTCTTTGTAGCTTTCTAAGCATCTTATTCATCTCCTTACGGTTCGAAAGCTGACGCTTTTGCTCCATTATACTCAGCGACTCTTGTGAGATCCAGTGTCTTTGATGGACAACGGATCGAGGACCACAGGCGAAACCTGCTGCAAAGTGCATCGCCTGTTTGATATGAGTCCAACGCTCATCTACATTACTGTTCTCCGTGGATCCCAGCTCATGTGCTAACTTCTGCTCATAACGGGTGCGTACTTCTGGATCACACAAACGTTGCACGGCTAATCGGGTTTGCGGTTTGCGACGATGACCATGGAGCTAAAGAGAGAATCGCATTAAAACTAATGCATGTCCCGACTCTACGTACGTGGACCAGTAAAATCTACAGTTCTGAACAGAACTACGCCATCGGTAGCTTACGGCGATATGATCAACTTGACTCAAAGTATCTG
Organism: Fasciola hepatica; assembly: GCA_948099385.1. Lineage (NCBI taxonomy): Eukaryota > Metazoa > Platyhelminthes > Trematoda > Plagiorchiida > Fasciolidae > Fasciola > Fasciola hepatica. The sequence continues at coordinate 6,296,480 of CANUEZ040000102.1, read as the reverse complement.
TAGAGTTTGAGCGCCGTGTCTCTGTGCGACGCCAGCTGTGTCGGAAATTTGTGCTAGACAAGAACAATCGATTGTCTGCACAAAACTGGAGAAGCCTATCCCCGTTATCTGTACGCTCAGCAGGTAAAGCACAACGCCCACCTAAACAGGCTTCTGATGCACTGAGTTTGCCAACTTGTGCATTGAAGTCACCAGCTAGCACTACAATGTCAGAACCTTTACTGCTGCAAACGAGGGTGCCGAGTTCATCGTAGAACTCATCTTTCTGCAAGTCTGAGCTGCAGTTCGTTGGGGCGTACGCCGAGATCACAAACAAATTGCGCTTAACACAACTATCCTTTCGAACGCCAACTGACCCTTGGAGTCTCACAGCACATAAACGACTGTTAACATGGATCCAGTCTAGAAGGGCAGCCTCAGCCTTGTCAGTCAAGACAATTCCTACACCACGTTGACCCGCAGCTCGAGCTGCTTCGTCTCCTGAAGTGCGCAGAATACGCCTCGATGAGATACCAGGAGCAGTTAGGTGAATTACACTGCTCGAATCCTGGATACGCGTTTCACTTAAGCAGCAGACATCAATCTTCAGAGAATCTAATGTGAGGGCTAGGCACGCCTGCTGACCGGCCTGCATGAGTGTACGCACGTTGAAGGAGCCGAGATTCAGAGGCTGACGAGGATTGAGAAAATGTGAGTTATCAGAAAGAGGATTATTCCCGATACTATTTGACAGTGAATCGTTGCCAGTATCGACCGTGTTATCAGTGGGAGCATTATGGGTGGATAGATGGGGCAAAGAGAGGTGGTTAGGGACAGAAGACAAAGGTTGAATAAAAGAGAGGGAACTGTGAGCAGTAGCACACTTATCACTACCCACCCCACTCGATGTAATGGGCAGCGCGGTCCTGATTATCCTGTGCGGCGACCGATGCAGTATGGAGTTCTTTCTATTCGTGCAGTTCATGGGAGATGTTCGACGGGTACTGCTAGGGTGTCCAGCCACAAAGCAAGAGAACGATTAGGGTCCTCATCCAAAGCCTTTAGTTCTAACAAAAACCTATCCGCAAGGCAGCGGAATGGCTTAGTGGAAGCCTATTTGCTTGGATCAATTATTCTTCCACTGATTTTTCCGACTGAGTTGCCAGCTCAAATCAACCCCAAACCTGGAGGACCAGGAGACTGGACTTTGTCTGACCTCTACCCATTGACCTGTCAAGTATGATTGCTTCTCTGGCTTAAAGAAGCCATCCTATATAGCTCTTTGGGTCATAGAGGCGCGCAAGCCATCACACCACGTCAAGGTGCAGTCTCGTCGATGGATCCTCGACCTGGGCGGAATCCAGCCTGCTGTTCGTGGGTGTTTCTCTCGCGAGCTGGTGTCAGACGGCGCAGCAAAATCGAGGCTAATACCCTCCCATGAACTCTGAGAGAGGATTTCGGTTAATAGTCGTTTGTATGCTGTAAAACTCGTGGGGTTAGTTGACGTTCAAAAGGATAGCTGTGTTAAGCGCAGTCTGTTTGTGATCTTGGCATACGGTCCAACAGACTGCAGCTCTGACATGCAGAAGGATGAGTTCTATGATGAACCCACCACTCTCGTTCGCAGGAGCAAAGGCTCTGACATCATAGTGCTAACAGGCGATTTTATTGCACAAGTTGGCTTGTTTAGGTGGGCGTTATGCTTTACCCGTACAACGCACAGATAACGGGGATAGGCTTCTCCAGTTTTGTGCAGCCAATAGGTTATTCCTGTCTAGTACACTTAGAGTCGGACCATGCATTGGTTTTAATGCGATTATCTCCTCAGCTCCATGGTTATCGACGTAAACTGCAAGCCCGGTTAGCCGTGCAACGTTTGTGTGATCCAGGAGTTCGCACACTTCATGAACAGAAATTACCAAGTGAGCTAGGATCTACGACGAACAGTAAGGCAGATGAGCACTGAGCCCATATCCGACAGACACTGCATGTGGCAACGGGTTTCGCATGCGGTCCTAGATCCGATGTCCATCAAAGACACTGGATTTATTAAGCGTCGGTCAGTCTAATAGAGCAAAAACAGCAGCCCTCGAACCGTAAGGAGATAAGTAAAATACTAAGAAACCCACAAAAGCGGAGTATTGAAAGCCTTACGAAGGATCGTGAAAAATTGTGGGTCAAGATAACCGAAGAAATAGAAGAGCTGATTCCGGTAACAGTCAAAGACAGTTCAAACTTATCCGCCATACCGGTGGACGGCGAACTCCAGTCAGTGAAACGATATGCGATAGAAATGGAGAACCCATCCATAGCAAACAGCAAAGGCTTGACCGTTGGGCCAAATACTTCAAGAAGCATTTAAGCTGGACTCGCGCCAGTGTAGTTACACCGACGTCAAAAACTGCGATTCACTGGGGAGTATCAATTCAGCCCCCATCGGAAGTAGAAGTAGAGTCGAGCATTCGATTACTGAAGCGAGGAAAAATAGCCGGTCCCGACGAACTCCCTCCAGTTTTTGAGACGCGTCACACATTGTCGACCGACAATAATGGTTTTCTTAGACCTGAAAGGCACCTTCGATTCAGTTGATCGAACAGCGCTTTTCAGTGCCCTTCAGCGAAAAGGAACGCCCCAGAAGTTCGTGAACCTAATGAGATCATTGTATTCTCATACTTCTGGCCGCGTTAGGGTTTACGATGAGCTATCCGGTCGGTTCGAAACGACAAGTGGTGTTCGACAGGGATTTCCCATGTCTCCATTCCTGTTCAACTTCGTCATGGACGAGATAATGGAGAATATTTTGAAAAACCCTTGAGATATGAGCGTCGAAATAGGAAATGGTGAAAAGCTATGTGACCTAGATTACGCGGACGATGTTGTCTGCTTGTTCGAATGCACGGAACATGCAAAACGTGCACTAAATAGATTTGCGAGAGTTGCAGACCCATTCGGTATGCGCTTTGTACCTTCAAAGTGCAAGGTGATGTTGCAAGACTGGACGTCAACGATTCCGAGCTTGATGCTCGATGGAGAGGTGCTGTCAGTTGTCGACCACTTCACCTACCTCGGAAGCAGCTTGACGACGAATGGAAGCACAGTAGTAAAGGTGAGCACGCGGATATCCAAAGCTCGGGCGGCGTATGCTGGACTGAAGCACCTGTGACGCCGACCCGATATTTCACTGAAGTTGAAAGGTCGTGTATACTTTGATACGGTGCATTCAGTTTCGTTGTATGGTTGCGAAACTTGGAGTCTGCGTGCTGAAGATATTCGTCGTCTTGAGGTTTTCGACCATCGATGTTTACGTAGTATCGCTAAGATTGGGATGAATAGCCGAGTGAGCAGTGCTAATATCAGAAAGCGATTATTGGGTACTAATTTAGAGAACGTTTTGTCACAGCGTATCCAGCTTAGTAGACTTAGTTGGTTGGGACACGTGTTACGTATGGCAAACACACGTCTACCATACCGTGTCCTATTCTCCGTTCCTCCTAGGGAGTGGGATAAACCACGTGGCAACGAGGGATGAGAAAATGTACAGCAGACTTAGGAAAAGTAGGTGCCTCATGTCTTCGTGGTTGGGGTGCAAAAGATCCGTCTACAGGTTGGCTGAAGACGTTGGAGGATATGGCAGCGAACCGTGAACAGTGGCGATCGTGTTGTCACTTCCTGTCGAATCAGATCGATTGATCGATGTGCGTTTGTACAGTTAGACTATGAATTCCGTGTGTTGGCTGTTAGGGCGTTCTTTCCTTTTCGCGCCCCTGTAGGTCCACTCCCTGTCTATCTTGTATATTCATTCTTTGTATTTCTACGTGCAACATGGCGAGGAAGGCAGTGGTCAGTGGGGCTTGCCCTTCTGTTTAACGCTGTACGATGACGATAATATGAATGATAATGAGGAAGCTTTTTTAGCTCATACTTGTCACCGGAAAGCGAAAAACAAGTGGTAGTGAGACAATCCGCGAAACCGATAGGACACTAATCACCAGCCTGCCGCGCAGACTATACCATTGGGCAGAACACTCAATTTCAATTTAGCTGGCCACCGACCGCTTCTACTGCATCTGGTACTCCTACACCTTCTGTGTGGCTTATTCTAGACGGTCCCGCGATAGAAGCGGGAATTCGAAAGGAACTAAAAACCCTCAAGCGTTGTAAGGCGCACGGATCAGACCATACTACTCCTGCGCTTTTCAAAAATGGTGAGATGGTTCTAGTGAAAGAACTGACAACCCTGTCCTCAGAGGCTTGGACGGAAGAAAACGTTCCCGCATCCTGAGGCGAATCGACGATTGTGCCCATCTATAAGTGTAGCCGTACATTGTGTTCTAGTCATCGGGGAATCAGCCTGATCTCTGTCGCTTCAAAACTTCTAGATTCCATTATCTTCCACGTTCTTCTCCCTTGTGCGAGCTCCCATATCGTGAAGAGCAAGCTGGGTTCCGCCCAGACCACGGCTGAACGGATTAAATCTCAACTCTTCGCCTTCTGCTTGAACACCATCATGTGCCCCAAAGGCCAACTATCGTTGTTTCTGGACATAAGGGCCACCTTTGACTCTGCCGATAGGACTGTACAATGGACTTACCTATTGAGGAACGGCATGCCCAAGAAGTACGCTTCCATTCTGAAAGCTTTCTATCAGCAGACCTCGGGCAGAGTAAGGGTCTATGGGCAACTATCCGAGTTCTGTATCGTCTCAAGTGGCGTTTGGCAAGGATACCCTGTTTCCTTTTTCCTCTGCAAATTCGTTAGGGATCTGCTCCAAAGAGCCTTTAGTGGTGTTGCGAACGGTGTGGGACTTCTACCGAGAGTCAGAGTTGCTGGCTTAGATTACTCTGACGAAATCGTCTTGCTGAGAGACGACTCCTAAGTCGTCCAAGGTGTCTTAAAACACTTGGCTATAGGGTATGGCATACACTCTGCCTCACAAGCGCAAAATGCTTCTTCAAGACTGGCAAAGATATTCTCCTGCACTTAATTCTTGTGGAGAACATTTGGAAACTATCAGCAGTTATGTGTACTTGGGCAGTTGCGTTTACACTGGTGGAAGTATCGGAGGCGAGATCTCGCTACGCTTCTCTAAGGCCCGTTCGGCTTTTACCAATCTAAGTTACCTGCGGCGTCGTCACAACAACAGGCTCTCCTCAAAGGGTAGAGTCTATAACGCCGCAGGTCGCTTGGTACTACTTTATGGACGCAAAACCTGGTCAGTTCGGGAAGACCTGCGCCAGTTGACCGTATTCGACCACCGGTGCCTAAGGTCAATCACACGAGTATGATGGAAACACACGTCAGTAATGACGAAGTGCGGAGAATATTCAGGGTGGAGTGTTCATCACTCAAGGTAACTGTTAGTCTTCGTCGGCTACGGTGATTAGGTTACGCCTTATGGATGCCCGCCCAGCGTTTGCCTTACCGCGCTCTATTCGTGCTTACTGAAGAGGAGTGAAAACGTCGACGTGGTGGACAACCGATGATCCTGAGAAGAAATTTAAAAACCGACTTCCCGTTTGGCCGCAGTGGTGTCCTGTCACCTTTCGGGATGGATCAAAAATGACATGGAAAACGGTGGGCTAGATACGCTGGCGGATATGGCCCAAAACCGGAGTCCATGACGTCAATACTGTACGGAATGTTATGCTGGCTCTTCATCCATCTCCTTCCATAAGTAAAGAACCACAGACGATACGAACAAAAATCACCGTGTGGCGAAACTTGCGAGAAATTACAACTTTTCTGTCCTCTTCCTTTTCGTATCTCATTTCCCTACAAACCATGATCTCTGCCACGTTGCCTGTACCAGATCCGTGCTAAACATATCTACTGTTTTTCTGTTTTGTGTACTGATAACACTTGCTCATGGTTAATGCAGAGGTTCGTCGTGTATTAAATACGGATAGTCACGCTCCGATCGAAGTAGACGCTTCATACTGCTGCCGATGGTTTGGACAAGGTTTGCGAACGCCTACCTGCGGTTTCCTTTCACGAGCTCTGTTTGCCGGTTTTTAGCAAAGCTGAAAGAAGCAACGCGGCGGTCTGGGTATGACCTGGTGCAGAGGTGCAAAGAGGCTGGCATCAGTATTGGCTTTAGTTGATGCTTCCACCCTTCGTGGTTAGGGTCCCAGGGATGAGAATTGTCGTTGGTTAGAGACGTTGAGGGGCGTGACTCAGAGTAAAAGTCAGTGGCGTGAATGCTACACGGCCTTTCTACGGCCATTTAGATCCCCGTAAAAACAAACACCAAGACGTGAATGGTGAAAACACAAGCAGTTGTTCAAGAACTTAGTAACCGGTCTTTTGGGTAACTTTTTTCCTGAACTTGTCAGGGTTATTGTTATTTCTGTTAACATCGCTGCGCTGGAACCATGCGTGTATATATATGGACTTTTCGGTAGCAAAACTCGCATTATTATTCTTGATTTCGTAAATGAGAACTCACTACCTTTTTTCTTAAATACTGGGGCACTGTAATACTTCCAGCGCAAACCAGAAAGAGTGAAGCACAACATTATCAGAAGTGGATAAGCTACGGATATTCAATGAAGACGAAATCCATGATTCGGTATTACCCATAAGAACTCTGAATCCATGTGATAGATGTTCGCCCGAACTTACAATGTCATATACGTGAGAGCCTCTCTCGTACGCCACTCCACCGGGAGCCGAAGGATCTGGATGTCGGGTAAGACTTAAAATTTAATAAGGCTTACATTTAAAAGGAAACGGACATCTGGTAGCGTGGTATTCTTCCCAGCCTTCTTCCAAGAGCCGTTTAGCTAAAATTGGATCTTTGATATCACGGTTTTCCTCAAATCGAGCCCGCAGCAGAACAGCATGATAACGAAAGTCCACTCTATTTATAAATGATTTTCGTTCAACTTACAAATTGAATTTCTTAGCTCTCAAATCATACAGTGCTGCTTTGTACAACTGGCAGACTTGCTGTGCGTGGGGAACTAACTTAGTCCGTAAATAAGACGGTGGAACTGGTGGACGAGCCATTAGACAGAATAGGTGTAACAATTGAGGGACTCGAAGTAATCGACCAACCAAGGCGCAAAGGACCTTGAGCCCCAGTTCAGTTGAAGTATTTCGCAGGTACGAGGCTTGAGCCCAAATGGTCCTGGATCTTGTCTGTATCTTCCTATTGTTGAGGAGCCGAAAGTATAGAAACTGGACAATGCGGGGTGGCAAACAAGCGCAACATTGAGAAGTCATTGAATATAAAATGGAAAAACGAATAAGTACATATTTGCAATAGAGTAGTAGGAGATTAGATTTGTATAGTTATTCATTCAGTTCAGTTTGCACAGGACAGGTAATGGTCACGGCTAATGGAGCGCCCAGAATTTCTTCGATGGTACGCACACCAGTTATGCACATACTACTGCCGAGTGTATTTCGTCGAATCCCCCTAAAAAAGAGAGGGGAACGGAAAACCTCCCCGCACATCAACTACGAGAGACATTATGCATCGTGGGCTTTCGCTGGGACAGTATGCAATGAGCGGAAAGTTTATTAAAACATACTCCAGAAGGACCACAGTGCTACCCGTCATCCATTCAGTTGGCATACTCAAATCTCACTACGAGGAAATAGTTCGTACCACTTGCGATCCAGGGCACCTTTGAAGGATTGGACGGTCTGCAGATCTATCATTCCACCGGGAAGACCGTTCTGACTGCTCGCTGAGCTGTTGCTGAAGAGGTGCGATCTAGCCACCAAGCTAGTTCGGGCTTTTATCAGCTTCTTTTCATGTCCCTTTGTTCTGGAATCTAAAGCCACTTGGAATAGACTGTCTGGTCTAAGGCCAGAAAAGCCTTTCATTAACTTGAGCGTTCCTATAAGATCCCCTCGACCTCTCCTCCTTTCCAGCTGGAAGAGATTCAAATCACAGAGTCTCGCTGGTACGTCTTGCTCTTCTGCCCTTCAGCCTTTCTCGTGGCGAGACCTTGAACTTTCTCTAGGCAGGCGGCGTCCTTTTCGTAGAAGGGTAACCAAGCCTGCACGCTGCCTTCTGAGTGAGATCTTACTATAGCCATGTAAATAGGTGCGAATTCCTCCGGCTGTCGGCAAGACAAAGCTGACTGCAGTCTAAGGAGCTCGCCACGAGCCTTTCGTTCAGCGGCGCTGCACTGCTCCGACCACTTGAAGTCACTGTTCATGTGGACCCCAAGATCAGTAACCATGCTGACAGCTTTAATGGTGAACAGCACTTGGTCGTGAGCTAATTTAGGCTTTCTGTTGCACTTGACAACAAACGGCATATTTCAGCTTTCACGGGTAAGTCCTGTTTGTATGCCCAGTCCAGGACGGTACCCATATCCCTGCCCAAGTCCACCCTACCCTCAGATCCAACAATCTTCACATCGTCCACAAAAATAAAGCTAGGCGATTGAAGAGCGGATGCCAGGTCGTTAATAAACAAAAAGAATAGGGCCGGGCCTAGGAAGGGTCCCGAAGTATAACACTGGTGACATTCACGAAACTGGAGCACCTGTCCCCACTTTGACGTAAAACGTCCTGTGGGAGAGGAAGCCCTCCGGCCACCTATATACTGGCCCACATATGTCGAACGTCTCCATCTTGCATAGCAAAAGACGATGACTAGCGGAGTCGAACGACTTGCTAAAGCCGAGGTGGCAAACCTCTACTTGCTTACCTTCGTTCGTGAAAGTTTTTTATCAAAAAATAAACAAGTAATCAACCCGAAAGCACCACTGATCTGGGGCTGGTTTAGTATGGGGGTAGGCCAGGACCTGACCTCAAATGACGCTACAAAGGAACCTCACAGTTTGCTCTGGATAATGCCTCTGATATTTCTAGTGGAAGATTATTCCACAAGGATATAAGCCCGCAGTCGAAGGGGTTTTGGGGCACGAACGTGCAGTCGCACGGCCCAAACACTTTATTACCATGACGACGTAGAGTTTCTAGGCTTGGACTTGGGAAAATTGGTCCACTAACTCTGCAAAGAATAAGTAGTACACAAGGAAAAGATCTCATATAAGTCCTACGTCGGTTCAGTTGGCTTCAGTTCAGTCCAAATAAATTCGGTTCAGTTTGCATAGGACAGACGATGGCCACTACCAGCGGGGGTCCAGAATTCCTTCGATGGCATGCACACAGGGCGGGCACCCACCGCTGCTCTGTTTACTTCTTCGAGTCCCTAGGTTAGGCCTGGTCACAGGACTTGTGGCTTGGCCCAGTAGACGTCCAGTCTCTTGCACTGCGAGCCCAACAAGTTCCCGCCGTGCTGCTACTTCCAGGTATCCAATATAATTCGGCATTTGTGGTAGCTAAGGGAAAGGAAGACTGCAGGCTCGCCCGCTGGAAAGGCAACTTCACGCTAGTATATGTTCGGAACCCCAACTCACAGCTGTCCCCAAACGAGGCCAATCAGATCAGGTCACAGGACTCGAGGCTTTGGCCAGTGTACTTCCAGACTCTTGCGCCCGAGGGCTGCAAATTTCCTGCGGTGTTCTGACTGCCAGTTGGTCCGAATGTTGTGATTGTTCAGTGGTGGACTGCAAGGAAGAGAATGGACGTCAAGTTCTTTCTCGAAAAGCCGTCAGTCGCGTTGGACAGGCAGTTATGCTGTCTCAAATTGCCGCCGTGGTTACCCTTTAGAATGCCCCGTGAGGGCAACTGAATAAATAGGATGGGCGGCAGTCTGCTGTATTCTCTTGCGTGACAGGTAAACATGTATTGTGTCCTAGAAAAGAAGGGAGCGGATGGGAGAGGTGTAACTTGAGGGTATGCTCGTTGGGCTAGTCATATTCCGGAAAAACTCCACCTCAACAGTCATTCAGCCATCGTTTGAAGATGATGAGGCCATCCGCAGCTACCAAACGGGATGGCACGTTTGTTCCACGGGTTCGTAACTCGGTGAGGGAAGAATTTGCTCGATCTCTTCTGATAGCCCCGAGTTTCATCAGTTTTGCCTTGAAGTCTTGAAGTATTGCACGGGTTCGAGGCTTTGAGCCCAATTGTCCCAATTCTCGAGAAAATCTTTGATCGTCTGTCGGATTCACCGAGCTGAAACGAGGGTGAAAAACGACGGAGGAAGGAGGGTGGGGCGGCAATAAAAACAAAATACACATAACATCACGCAGTGTTTCACTATGGACAGTGCCTTAAGCGGAATGGGGGGTGCGTCTTTCATGAACATAAAGCTGAATGGAAATGCAATTAAAGACATCTAGTTCGCCTTTTTGGACAAGGAATTACTGGAGGAGACCCAGGTAGGGGTCTACTTTTTTCCAGAAGATAGTTTTGTTCTACTAGAGGACAATATCCTCCGGAAGCGCTTTCCACGGGGTAATAACCCTATGACTAAAAAAGTTAATTCGCAGTGAATTGCGTAGCCTAGGCTTAAAAACCCTTCTGCTGTGACCGCGGAGAGAAGAGGCTGGACAGACGGGGAAGAAGCAAACATTTAGACCTGATCCAAAAAGGTGAACCATCAAAAACAGGTCACCTGGTATACGTCTTAATTCAAGGGGATAGAGATTGAGGGACGAGATGTGGACGGGATAATTTTGTACTGGTTGCGTTACACCACGTCGTTTCGAGTATTGTTATCGGTTTAGTTTCTACCAAGCTATCTAGGATGATATTAGAAATGATAGCTCCTAGGGGTATCCTCTCAACTCAAAATAATCCGGGTTTTTTTTCTGAACAGTAAACTCATAGGCAACCAGCTAATCTATGAAACATTGTTAGGATGGCTTCTCAACTACCAGTCTGAGATAGTTGAGTGTTTCCTACTATCAACAAGCCTCACTCCATTCCTATAAATCTCCCTTGCCAAAGCATGCCCAAAGCGACTTCCGTCCACCCTCACCACCGGGTGACAAGCAGTCTTCAATCCGCGAGCACTAAATTCTCCCGGCTCCCCACAGCTTTGGTACCTTGCTCGGTACCACCGGTTGATATACACTGTGACGCAGGTATCAAATTGAGGGCACCAGGACGAAACCTAGAATCATTGGAAGGACAGATATGTACAATGGATGAGGCTCCGATGGCTTTGTTGCCGCTTGCATTTATCGTCGATCCCTCAAAAACCCGAACACCCAAAATTTAATAACGGCGGGTCGCTTCTTGGACTCAGTTACTTCTGAAGTCCACCAAAGAATTAGAGGATCCAAAAGTGCTCTAGTCTTCAATATTCCGGATCGCCTTCCGCTTTCCTCAATTAAAAAATGGTTGCTTCTAGCCCGCCATATGTCACACCAAGAGTGCGGCTGCATACGACTAAGAAAAAAGTCAAAACGGCATATGTGTCCACTTCTGTTTCAGTTCCTTGAGGAAAACATTGCCACAGAATTCATCAGAAAGAGGGAGGCTTTAACACACACTTGAGCAATGCGTAGCCAAATTCGCAACGGATCCCGAAATGAAAAGGCGATTATCCGTGACATTCTACGATACTAGATTATTGAATGAACAATGACACCGAAAAGAAACAAACCTCAATAATGAGAGCACAAGGACTGAACAAACGAGAAACTGAATTGCAGCGTGCGAACAAGGAGCATCTGCCTCACTCAGATCCAAAACGAGGATATGACGAAGTAGCGCTCTGGGTGCGAACAAACAACAGTTGGTCCATAAAAACAAACCGTCCGTAAAGACACGTCAATGGTGTAAGAAAGTGAGTGATGTTAAGGAAAAACACTGAATCGCAAGGGTTTTAAAGGGATTTTCCACGACCGGTCTTTACAGAGGCTGCCACCAAAGCCTCTCCATTGAGAAGCATAAAAATTGAGGCTGAAAAGACCCCATAGCAAAGGGATGTCCTTAAGCTGGTAATCGGCAATCTCTCATCGTCACAATCTCCCGATCCAGCGCAGCCCCCCTCCAACAACCCGCCATAGTTGACACGTTCACATACACACCATCAACCAATGCACCACCGGTGGATGTAGACCTCGACATATCCCGCTCGTCGCCAACTATTCAGCTTCCATCTAAAAGTCTCCAAGCTGCAACCCGATATCCACCATTTCCTATGGGACCTACCGGCGGTTGGGCTATACAATTATCTCTCACAGACATCTACCGACCAGCTATTGGCCTGTCTTCCAAACAAGCCGAGAAAGTGATTGCTTCCAACTGGCCGCTCCCTGCCAACCAATCAGCAATAACATCATCCCCATCAAAACAGAGCAAAGCTTCTTCACCCATCCCTGTTGCACCCCGTGGCCTAGATTATCTCAGCATCGACATCATCACGCCCCCAGTTTGCCTCAGAAACCAGCCTGGGGCCTGTCGTGTGAGGGCTAAACAAATTTTTACCCGACCGCCATTTTCATTACCGGCACACCCACCGAAACTCCTCGGTTCTTCCATCAGTATTCCACCTGTGCACACAAGTAAACATCTAAAGACCCATGTAACCAACCATAACGTGGTGCGACAAACTGCTCCTATGCCACCTTCATCTTGCCTAGCGATGCACCACCATATTGCAAATTTGCCCGTATGCATGCCAGCACCATCTCTGGCACCCTCATTCGAACCTTCCCACTTATAGGCCTGCTTCATAGGAAGTTCCGCCTTCCGGAAAGCAAACTCAGCACCTATAAGACCCACTTTAGACCAATCTTGGAATACTGTTCAGTAATCTACTCTTACATGCACCAGTGGGTCAGAGCTGCTATTGAAAAGGTTCAGCGGCTGGTGACCAAAGAGTTAATTGGGTTTTCCACTCAACTCAACTACAGCCAAGGCTGTGAACATTTGAAATTAGATCCGATATGGCTAAGGCGCATGAAGCTTAACCTCGTATTCTTTCACGGTGTTGTTCTAAGTCGAACCATAGTATCAGCACCGCAATTCAGAAACCTAACGGACTAAAAATGTTCCTTATGACTGAGAGACAACACAGTTACTGTTCCCTTTCTTAGAATTGCTCTTAGATCCAACTTTCTCCCGGGTAAGTATGTGGCTTTATGAAACAAATTGCTTCGTGATATTCTTTCCATAAGGCCATCTAAGACGTCAAAAGCCCACATATGCACGTACCTCACAGTACAAACAGTAATCCAACTTATACACCCGTACATGAGCGAAGAAAGGGCTTTTGAAGTTGGATTAGGTTTCTAATAGACTTCGAACTCTCTTTTTTAGCACCTCATTGTCTTTTGGGCCGTAGCCGCGCTTGTTTTCTCTACTCGAGTTACTAACCGTTTTGCTTCTCTTCTGCATCTGATACTGCAACTTGCGCCTTTAATTTTCTCCTGGGAACGTCCGACAGGCACAGTTGTTGAATTTTCGCTGGATAGCCACACTAACTGGATTCAAGCCCCAGTTATGACGGCATTTTCTTTTTTTCACTCTATGCTTTATTTTCCAGCTTCTTTTGTTCTACGATTTCCCACAGAAGGGTTTTATCTTCAGTCCGGTAATTCTGTTCCACCTTCATCTGCTTTGCTGAATCCGGCAACAAATAATTTTCCATTTCCGCCCATCCTCTCGTCGCTCTTTCCATAGCCACCGTGTGGCCATTAATGCCTTGTTTCTTGACTTTCATCTTCTCACTTTTCTTCTCCTCCTCACCAGCACACGAATACTTAGCCCGCAATTATAAATCCAGGTCAAAGCTCCATCAAGGAAATAATTACCCTTTAGACGTCACCTGACTTCGACTCCCTACTGTGCCTGAGGCTGGTGGTTTTGAGAAAGTTCTCCACCATCAACCTGCTCCTCATAAGGAGCCTTATTTTTCTATCCAACACTCACCCGCGACTGATCAGGAAATAGTTTCATCCGGACCTACGATCAGATTTCTACCGAAACCATCCTCTCCTTTATTCATCAGTTTTCAGTACACTGAATCCTACTACCTTTACAGTTCATCAGTTCTCACATTCAGCGTGCGAATTTCGGCTAAAAATCGTTGAATTGTCTGCTTCAATCACCCGTTGCCACTGCACTAGCTGGTGGTCAACCTCAGCAAAGCCAGTGGTAATTCCTATTCCTAACTTCGTCATACCAGTGAAGTTACCCTGCATATCAAAATTGGCAGTGCATTCACCAAACGACTCGCATATATACTGGAACCCGTCCGACTCTGTTATTGGCGAGAGCAAGCTTTTAAGTGATAGCCCCGGGAGTGCTGCCACTATCTGAGTGATTGTTCTTTCCTCTTTCTTTATCTTCCAAAGCTTGTGGCAGCAACTCCCCCAGAAGGTTATGGCATCTGGCCTGTAGCGATCTCACAATAAGGGGAAACAGCCATCCCAATCAGTCTCGGACCAAATCGGCCAGTTAGAAAGAAAGGCGAGTCAAGCAGAAATGGGAAGTCTACCCTATGGCGCCAATTCGCTCTCCCTCTTCTCTTTAAAAAAGCAAAAAATTACACTTCTGGCAGGGAAGATCTTGGGCTAATGCTTTCTGCCCCCTTCGTTACAGATGGATTTCTGATAGCAGTCTAGACCCGACCCTGCATATGGGAAACCCCACTCTTTCGAGCTAACCTGCAGTTCCTTTTGTGTGGACCAGCGCGGGGTGACAGCAAGCCGTTTTGGCTCCCCAAATATGCTTGCCGACCACGCCTTACTCAGCCTTAATCTTTTTGGGTTCCCTGCAAAATCCTTAACCAGCTTGCTGATGTTTAAAGCAGTAGTCGATGCAAGGCCTGAATAGTTACATCATGCGGCCTCTGCTCTGATAACACACTGGCATTGATACGCCTAGGGTTAACAGCTACGGGCAAAGCCTAGTCTGTATTAGTTGTCGGAACGAGGAACTTAACCATTGCACTTTTATAATTTACCATCCACAACTTCCCTTTTTCTGTGTTCCTTTTGGGCCCAAGCACTAATGATATTGTCCAAAGTCAGCGATGATTTGTCCGCTACCTTGTTGACCCAGTTACAAAACCAAAATGCACACTGACACCTACTCCCTTGATAAACTTATTCCATTAATGATGGGTGCACACCACTTAATTCTCTTGTCCCAGGCTATAACTCAGTGGTTTCACTGCCCTTTTTCTTGCACTCATTCACTAACTCGAGTCTTACCACGCAGATTACTATCCTTTAATAATCAATACTCACCGATCAGTGTATTTGCTCGTGGTCTGTTAGGACCCCATTCCACCCAGCAAGAGTATGCTTCTGATTACTCATGACCCCACGGAAAACCCGCACATTCGCATCCACATAAAAGACCTCAACTTAGCTCTGAGCATTTTCTTTTATTTTCATAGTTTCTGCCACCTTCACCTACAGTCGGGTCAACAACCAGACTGCTGTCTTACTTTTTCCCATTCCTATTTCTAACCCCCTCCTCTTCTATTGTTTTGTATTTTGGTCCTCAACTGGGCCCCTTTGCTCCTCTACCACCTATCAGCCTAACCATGTTGCACTATGGCTAAGCCTGCACTTAATATCTCCATAATCAACCAACTGCCCTACAAAACCACCAAGGTCTCCGCCCGTTAATCCTTCGCAGGTGGGCCCACAGGCCGCCAAGTAACATTATCAGTCTAATTTATGTTAAGCCGTTGATGGTAACCTCCAAATGGAACATTCTTCGGACAGCAACGTTCTTCATCTTTGTTAAAACACAGTGGTTACCTTGCTAGCCCATCAGCCAAATCGACTTTACCTCCGGCTTGCCCCAAGGACCAAGTGATTTGATCGGTCGATTTGACCATGGATATACCTATACTCACACCTGCTGACGCTTTATTTGGAGCCCCTTACATGGCTGACCAGTGATCACAATCCCAAAGCCAGGGTTACCATCCATCATGATAGTCTCACCTGACCGCCGGATGGATTTTTGACATCACCCATCTCCACACACCTCATCAACATCTATTTCCGGTACTCCATACGAAAAATTCAATTCATCCTGCTTTGAAGCACCGAAAAAAATGACCAGAATCTGACCCTTGCCATTGCTTTCCGTACCCACTAACCCCGCTTCTTCAGCCTAGCCCTTTTTGCCTGCTGCCCTTATCATGCACTATCTGCCATCAAAAGGAACCACTACCTTTATGAAACAAAATACCAAACACTAGGTTGCTCATTCTTTTATCACGTGCGCAGAAAGTCTCACCCTTAAACCCTTTCAACTTCCTCTGTTCCCTCGGGTCTGGCCTCTCTCAGTCACCGCTGTCTTCCTTCCTCTTCACCACCTTTGCATGTGTGCTTGGTTGCGTCAGCAGAGTTTGTCTCCAACAGAGTGTCTCCTCGATGGATTCTCGCTTGAACTCCCCTTTCCGAGTCCATTCACCATTCATGTTCTTTAGAAGCACACCGCATTTCTGTTGAAGATTTCTGCCTTCATGTGAATTTCCGTATAATATTGAACTCACTCTTACAGAAAGGCCAATCTGTCTATCCTATTCGACTCACTTGCATTTGTATCACAGGCTCCCTCCACAATGAGTTATCCGATGTTGGATCAATCTTCTCTATATCCCGCAGGCATCTCCGACTGCACCTTGATATCACCATGTTGGATCCATTTTTAACCTTCTTTTGGTAACACTCTCACCAAATTTCTCGATGCTGATTCCTCAGATACCCAGCTGGTGCAACACAGCGTCTCTTTCTACACATCCCTTCTTTGAACCTCTCTTTTCTCCCCCGCTCTCTGTACCTTGTTCGACTGCACACCGAATTCCGTATATCGCCGCAACCCACTCTAGACTGCCAAATCCGTCGTCGACAGTTATTGGCACCCTTAAAGCAAGTTGTGTATTATTCTTGCCCCAACTCCTTGTCCACGCCGTGATATCCGACACCAGTTGATTAAAGGGCTCTTGCAAACACTGCACTTTTACTCTTCTTCAGCATTGCCTTTATCTGCATTCCTACATCTAGCCGGCTGAACACTACGACCTCGTCCCGAATTCGAAATTGATCTACGTACTCCGCGCTGACCCTCTCCGCTTTAGTCCACTTAAACACTGCCCAAATGTATTGTTCCATTACTGCAGTTGTTTGAACCTTGAACTTTAAAATAATGTTTGTCTCACACTGATTCGCATTGCCGTATTCATTGATCCTGCTTTGTGCATGTGTCTTGACCACAGTCAAGAAATATGCCATTATTATTAGTATTATGAGATAGGTGGGACAGACCCCATATTGCTTTGACGGGAGCTCTCTGAACTCCTTCTAGGATTTCACGGCCTCGGACAAGACCAGAGTGCACTGAGTGACTACCCTGCTCCGGCTGATGTCTGACATGCTTGCCCAAAAATTGTGGGGAAATCATCCGTAGAGATGCGTGGGAAGGACCTTTGAATCATATTTGGGACTCGAAAGGCAGGCTCGCCCACAAGTTGGTGGTGGTTATAATCTAACCAGAAACCGAGCATTTGCCGAAAGACAAGCTCACATATTTTTCATCAGTAACTGGGGCGCTCCAATTCTCTGACCAGCGTTTTGTTCCATCAACTGCAATTTGCAGGCTTTCAAAGCTCCACTTCTATTTGGAACCATTCGTTGATGGTAACCAGGTCTAGTATGGGCGGGCATGTCTTGTGAGATATATGGTCGCATATTTTACTTTCTGCTCCCATGAGCTCTTGGGTGAGAGGTCTAGGAATGGTTCACCAAAGGTGATATCAAGGCCATCAGCTCTTTGCCAGTCGATACTGGGTGACTTGAAGTCACCCGTGGCTAACAGATAGTCGAAGTCTGTGTGGATTTCCAGAGAGTCTAATAAGTTTATGAGACCTAGGCTATCGTATGAATTGCTTGCGTGGGGGGGGGGCGATAGACTACGTCAAGTAGTAGGATGCCTGTTCTAGAGAGGGTAAACACAACCCCCAATCACTCAATATATGAAAGGGTAGGATTTGTTAGTACGGTGGGAGAAAGAACAGAATTATCGCAGTATATGATGACCCCACCTGCACGACCTCTGCTGGAGTCCTGCCTTACTGTGAAGTACCCCAGAATGGATATTTCGGCACCAAGTATACCAAGGGTGAGCCAGGTTTCCGTGAGGGCTACGGTCTGAGGCTCCTGAGGCCCCGCAAGCTGCCGAAGCTACGGGATCTTATTCAGCAAACTCAGACAATTGCTGTAAAAGTTCCTGAGCACATGTTCAAGAGTTGTTTCAGAATCGCCAGCGACAACTGATTCTAGGTTTGAGGAGGGAGAGTTCGGAATGGAAAGGAGGTCCCGGGAGAGTCAGAAGCTGAAGATACTGGGGGCTAGGGAGTAAAATGATTGTTGGGAGGACTGGTAAGTTTTGAAGTCAAGAAGCCCGAGAAATAGCATACCAGGGGCACGGCCCACATCCGTCATTATCCGAAAAGGGTGGACTGCTTTTTATGATTACTGCGTGATTCACAGCTCTCAGTTTCCTTGTTCGTGACCTTGTTATGCGTGACTGCACCAGAGACCTTTTCTGTTAAGTTACTGTGGTGATTAAGCAGCTGTCACACGAGGTACGGCCAGGTACTGCTTCGTAGACGCTTACACGGATGAGCCTCAACTAATGAGGATCGCCGTGGACAGCAACGACAAGAGCTCCCTGAGACTGGTTATCTTTGAGTCTACTAATTATTTTCCCCTATTCAACATATTTATACTAACCCACTCTGCAACACAATTACCGTGCTATTTCTTAGCCTTGGTCTTCTTGCTACTTCCGTTTGCATAGTTCTGGGTGGGGGAATTTCGATCTGGACTATCGACTCAGTTCATTGCGACTACGACTGAAGAGCTGAACCTGCATGAAAGTGCAGCTGAAAATGAAGACCGGATTGAAAGTTTCGAGTTATGGTGTATCGTGCGAAAGGGTCTGAAGAAGGAGAACCAGAGCGCATTCTTCTTGACAGCTGGCCGCCGTTCGTTGCATTTGCTGATGACAAAACTTGCACATACGAAAGCCCCTACTCCAGTTCCTTTCTGGGAGTTGAGGGCTTCACTGCTAGGCCAAGTTGTTTTGGTCAACTTCCAGGGTGCTAAAAGTGCCAAATTACATTCGCTCGTTAGTGGTTCCAACATGAAATTCTGTAAATTCATCTTGACACTCCAGGCACAGGCCGTTGGGTGTAATTTTGATAATCAGTTGGGGACCCAGTTGCGTGACCGCCTCACTGCCTGCATGAATCATTTGGAGTTGCGAAAGAAGCTATTAATGGAGCCCGAACTTACTTTCTCCGAAGCCCGGTCAACCTGCGAACAATTCGAGGAAGTGGCCAACGTAAGGGCCCTTTGAGCAATGCGCACCCCAATTCGCAACGGATACCGAAATCGCAACGCAATCATCAGTGACATTCTACGATACTAGATCATCAAATGGACAACGACACGAAACAGATGCGAACCTCATTTATGCGATCACAGGGACTCAGAAACCGAGAACCAAATTGCGCCATGCGATAAAGGAGTACGTGCGTCACGCAGGTCCAGAACAAGGATAAGACAGAGTAGCTCGCTGGACGCGAAGAAACAAACGTGGGGACATAAAAGCATACACTTTATTAAAACAAACCAGTAGAGTAAAAGAGTGAGTGATGCTAGGGAAACATGAAGTTGTGGTGATTTCGGGAGGGATATTCCACGACCGGTCGTTACAGCCGATGCGACGGCTGCACGTTCTGTAGTGCACTACGAAAACCTACGTCCCTGTATGCTTAGTATGTAATAAACGTTTCTTACTGGCTACTAACAGCTTTTAGTAGTCACAATCTGCATGTGAATCTCTTCCAAGTCGTTTCCCTGTGTCGTTGGCCCAGAGTTGGTCATTTTACTGGACTCAGTCCCGTCTCGTGATTGGTCGTTAATCCAACCTGACGGTAGTGTGAAGATTTGGTTTGATTTACCTCACATTGATTTGATCGTACGCTTTTATGTGGTTTGAACCGTCTTATCCGTTTCCCCCTTTCTTACATTGACCTACATTTGTTTAAATGAACATATGGCGCTGCCGTCTGGTTTACCAGTGAGTCTGACTATACACGATCTGTTTCTCGCTGGGTCCAAAATTTGGCTGCATACCTTGGATATTCAGTGTTCATTAACGTCGTACCGATTATAGAGCCGTGTTTCGGACTAATGCATCTATCAGTCAAAATCTTTTGAAATTTGTTCGAGATGCGAAGCAAGCCACACCGAGAAGGAGCACCCTAGAAAGGCTGAAGGCAGCTAGGTCGTACGAATCTGAGTGGAATTCAATCGAAACCGTTAAAGATGACGGTCGAAAGGATTTTGCTTACAGTTATCCAATTCACCAAGCAATGCAGACCACTTCCGACGAGTCTTTATCGGCCATGATCAGGAACTATATACGACCGAGTCAGAAGAAACTAAGGATCGCCTCAAGGAATTTAAAGAACGTATGCGGATTTTGGAGTGCAAGTTCAACATGAAGAGTGGAAAATATGAGGATCAGTATGCAAGAGCTACCACAGTAGAAGAGAAACCAGCCGGTGGTGAGTCCTCAGTGGTCAAACGATCGCGGCAGCTGTCTACTTTGGTATTTTGGGCCAGTACCCTAGCCGTTTTCGGGCTTGATACACCTTCATTTCCATCAAATAAGATCATCGGTTATCAGAATTTTAGTCACGTGCCCATATCTCATTCTTTCACTTTACCACAGGGAGAAATAATTTATTTTGATGGAAACCCGGAAAAGTGTTCTCTGTTCATGAGAAATTTTGATATTGCCATTGGGAAAAGGGACATGGATGACGAGTGTCGCCTATCGTATTTAATTCACTACGGTAAGGGCGAGGCTAAGGAAGCCATCGAGATCTGTTCTATCCTGGACCCGGGCTAGGGCTACCAAGGCGCCTTAGAAATTCTCCGTAGGAGGCTTGGCCAAGCCCAAGTGATAGCCAGGGCATACTTGCCAAAACACTCCTCGTTAGTTGAATGGTGTAGCTGAATGCAATGCCTCTAGAAAGCTTTCGGAAATAGTACGCAGAATGGCTCAAGCCCTCCAGTCTAAGTGGTCTGTGGTCGCCGCTTCTATCATACGACTAGGCCGAGAACCGACCTTCTCGGACTTGACGGAATTTGTAGATGAGAGGGCTAATGTACAAACGATTCATCAATCCCATTCTGTCACGTGGCTGAACTTACAAGCATGACCTCTTGCTGATCGAAAAGCACCACGCAAAGCGCTACAGCATCACTCACAAACAACTATAGCACCATTTGTTAAGCCGACAATGGCAAGCAGGTGCGGTATGCAGTGCGAGGGAGACCAATACACGGACCAGAGTGGGAATTTCATAGGGTGGAGTGTACCGGAGAGGCTTTCCTTTGTGGAGGTCAAAATTTTTGTCACTGATGCCTGAAACCGAATCACGAGTCCGTCAATTGCGAGTCACGCATGACCTGTGGTGTAGAACATTATACGCTGGGTCACCACACCTTACTGCGCCCGCAAGAGCCAGTGAGTACGGGGCCGAATCCGGTGACCATCCAAGACAAGGCCAGTTGTCATGCGACTTTGGCTGGAAATTGTACAACCTCTTTGGGAATCATACCGGTCAAGGTGTTCGGGCCACTAGGATCAGTAAACACCTATGCTTCCCTAGATGGAGGTTCCGCCTCCACACTTATAGACAGGAACCGGGCCAATAAATTGGGTTTAGCCGGACAACCAGCCACTCTCTCAGTTTCAACCATCACTCAGAAAACTGAGATAAACTCTGAGGTGGTTGGGTTTCAGCTTTGTTCCTTAAAAGGAGAAGAGCGTACAGAAATCAAGCAAGCTTGGACAGTCCGACAGCTCCCCCAGTTAAAACTTTTTGTTCCTGGCAGAACTAACGATTAGGCTCATCAGCGCGGCACCAACCAACCGACAATTGAAAGCGGGAGGGTATAGTTACTGATAGGTATGAATGTATCAGCGGAGCGCTGGGCGCTAGAACATCGATAAGGCGGGAAAGCTGATCCTTACGCCATACGTACGCCCCTAGTTTGGACCTTCTTGGGACTAGTCTTTAGCCATGACAAAAGAAAGGTTCGCGTTGATTATATAAATGAGGATGACCCTCTTATGGACCGGTTAGAGGCTATGTGAGCCTCGGGGTTCAACGAATCTACAGTTTTGGGTCAATCCACATCAGCAGAAAATAAGCGGGTGCTCCAAACCCCGGAAGCATCTACTCGGTTCTTAAACGGCCAATTTGAAGTCTCTTTGCCATGGAAAGGTGGTTGCCTAAGTCTTCCGAACAACCAGTCGATAGCACGGAAACGTTTGTTGTGGTTGAAGACTCGACTAATGAAACAGGCTGACCTCAAAAAACGCTATGCTGAGGTGATGAATAGTTGCATAGACAAAAGTTACGCTGGAAGGTGTCAATATATTATGGACGACGTCCCGGGTCAAGTTTGGTATTTGCCGCATCACCATGTAATCAACCCCATGAAACCAGAGAAATTAAGGGTTGTTGTCGACCGTGCAAGTAAATATCAGAGCGCATCTTTGAACCTTCAGTCAGTTTCCGGCCCAGACCCCACAAATAACTTATGCTGAGTATTACCGCGGTTTTGAGAACAAACTTTCGCTGTAGAGGCGGATGTTGAAGCGGCGTTTCATCGGGTAAAGGTACCTCAACATCAGCTCCCATGCCTTAGATTCTTGTGGTGGACAGAAGGAGGCTTGGAAAGTGCGCCAGAAGTACGCCAAATGACTGTGCACCCTTTCGGAGCGATTTCCTCACCATGCTGTGCCATATTCGCTTTGAACATAGCACTTACCAACAATACGAGCCAATCATTAGAATCTGATCCAAAGTAGCTGCAAAGGTCCTTTTATGCTGACGATCTCCTCATTAGCTGCAAATCGGTTACAGAGCTCCGACTAGTGATGAGTCATTTACAGTCCGCTCTCCGGGAATCGGGCTTTCACCTGACTAAGTGCCGTAACGATTCGGCCGATGCCCTTACCGATGCACCGGTTAAAGACCAGGCCGACAAAAACCTGTGTCTCAACTTGAACCCAACAAATACGTGTAGGACCCTCGGCGTCGAGTGAAACAGGAAGTCAAATGCTTTCAGTTTTACTACCAAACCATCGGGACCTGTTATCAATAGAAGAGTAATCCTGTCATACTTTGCCTTGTTGTATGATCCGTTAGGCTGTGTGGCACCTGCCTTGCTTCCGGCAAAGCTGTTGCTACGAGACCTATGCCGACTGAAGTTAGGATGGGACGACAAACTCGACAGTTGTCACAATGAAAGATGGATAGATTGGGTCCGGCAACTACAAGAGATTACCCAAATCAAAATTTGCTGTTGCTTGATCCCAGCTAAACCAGAGCCCACCAGAGAATGCCAACTACACTGCTTTTCAGACGCATCAGAGTATGGCTCTGGAGCGGTAGTACATTTACGCATGAGTGACAGGCATGGCGTTTCAACCACGGCATTCTCGGTGGGGGAGTCGCACGTTGCCCCTCCTAAAGCTATCACTATTTTTAGACTCGAGCTCGCGGCAGCGGTTCTAGCCGTTAAGCTGTTGCGTCAGATAGAACTTGATCTGACAATGGAGGTCGATTCCAGAACACTGTGGACCGACTCTATGGTAGTCCTACAACTGATTCGTAACACCTCAAACCGACCGTAAATATTCGCAGCAAACCGTATATCGACTATTCGGGATTTATCAACACCTTCGCAATGGCGTAATGTGAACTCCAAAAGCAACCCAGGTGACTTGGCATCAAGAGGGTCAAGAATCGGACAGCTATGCAAGGGTATATGGTTTTCCGGCCCAGAGTTCCTGACAAAGAAATATGATGAATAGCCACTCGGACCCAACGGAAACGCTCCTTCTTCGCTCAAAGTAGCCGCATTGGCTGTGGCGAACTCAGGAGGGGAGGATAGTCATCGGATCTCGAGGTTCTCGACTCGCGATAGTTGGACTAAACTCATCAAATGGGTGGAGTGGCTAATCTTGTTTAAAAGATACGTGGTAGAGAAGTACCTACGACATGCAGTGCCTCAACGTAACTATCTTACCGTCGCTGAGCTGGGATGCGCAAAACAAAATATTTCCATGCTGGTTCACCAACAGTGTTTTGAAAAAGAGATTAAAAACCTTCATGTTGATTACGAGGGAATTGGCAACGAAAGGCTGAAGACCAAGAATAGAGCACTGGAGGGCCTTTCGCCTTTTATGGACAGAGGTCCGATATGCGTGGAAGGATGACTTTGATTCGCCCCGGTGTCTCACGAAACAAAGCACTCTATAATTTTACCAAAATTTACTTTGTATGTCGATTGCTAATTAAACACACCCACCAGACGAATGGTCATGCCGGCGTAGAGAACACGGGTGCTATTCTGCGGGAGAAGTACTGGATCCTACGTGCTTATAATACAATAAAATAAGTTATCTGATCCTGTTTTGGTTGCAGACTCTGACCTTCATTGCCCTGTAGACAAATAATGGCTCAACTGCTGGCTGATGTTTTGGAGCTTTTCAACCCGCCGTTTACCGTCACGGGGGTTGTCTACTCTGGACCGTTCCAAGTTGAAGTGGCTCGGAGATTCGAGCGGATATATTGCCATTTATTCACATGCCCCAATATTCGGGCAGTTCACATATAAGTGGTTCAAAATTTCAGCACTGATTCGTTCATCTGCTCGTTTGCCAGGTTCGTCGCTAGACGAGGATGTCAGCGTAGGCTATGCCATAATAATGGGATCAACTTTAAGGGCCCCGAGAACGAGGTCGAAGTTTCATTACGAGGATGGAATCAAGCGCGCATAACCAATTCGCTTACAAGGAGGAATGCGACTGGATACTCACGCCGCCTACAGCTAGCCATCGAGGGGTTGTTTGGGAACGCCTCATACGATACATCCGCAGAATACTTCGATCATTAGTGGGTCGCAATCCGTAACGGACTAAATATTCGTGACATTGATGACCGAGGTAGAGAAAAGCATGAACGACAGACCGTTGGTAAAGAATAGCTCTGACCCTTGCGAACACGCCGTACTGACCCAGAATAGTCTATTGCTTGGCTCTCGCGATGCCTCCTCCAATGAAAGTGACACGGAACCGTGCAAGGCGAATCGGCAATGGAGGCAAGCTGAACATCTCACCGAAATGTTTTAACGTAAATGGATTAGGTCGTACCTACCACTATTGCGAAGCACGCAGCGTGGGACAGAAACAGTTCAGGAGCTGAAAACTGGTGAATTGGTGCTTATTGTCAGGAAAAACTCGCCTAGAGGCGGATAGAAACGGGCTATTGTCTAAGAAACTCGGCTTTTCAAAGAAGGTGCTGTTCTCGATGTGTGGGTTCAGACGGCCAGTGGACGACTCCTAAGAGACGTCCGATATTTGTGCTCATTGGAAAACCATGTTTCGGAGTCCGAATAATTTGGAGGCTTGTCAAGTAAACAGCTCGAACCCTGCTGGGCGTGTACGATTCGTGTGAACTAAACGTTTTTCTTACTGGCTACTAACAGCTTTTAGTAGTCACAATCTGCATGTGAATCTCTTCCAAGTCGTTTCCCTGTGTCGTTGGCCCAGAGTTGGTCATTTTACTGGACTCAGTCCCGTCTCGTGATTGGTCGTTAATCCAACCTGACGGTAGTGTGAAGATTTGGTTTGATTTACCTCACATTGATTTGATCGTACGCTTTTATGTGGTTTGAACCGTCTTATCCGTTTCCCCCTTTCTTACATTGACCTACATTTGTTTAAATGAACATATGGCGCTGCCGTCTGGTTTACCAGTGAGTCTGACTATACACGATCTGTTTCTCGCTGGGTCCAAAATTTGGCTGCATACCTTGGATATTCAGTGTTCATTAACGTCGTACCGATTATAGAGCCGTGTTTCGGACTAATGCATCTATCAGTCAAAATCTTTTGAAATTTGTTCGAGATGCGAAGCAAGCCACACCGAGAAGGAGCACCCTAGAAAGGCTGAAGGCAGCTAAGTCGTACGAATCTGAGTGGAATTCAATCGAAACCGTTAAAGATGACGGTCGAAAGGATTTCGCTTACAGGCCCCATATACCAATCTCGTCAAATAGGAGGCCTCAACCTAAGCCTGTTAACAAAAGGATTCCTGAAAGCAAGCCCTACAGCCGTATCCTAGCTTCTCGTGCGGAGATATAAACCTCCGTTACACCTGTCGTTTCCGCAGTGCGGTACGCCATTTTTGCGGAAAGCTTGGTCACATTCGCAAGATATGTAGTCAGTTTCAATGCAATTTTACCGGTGCAACCCTTGAAGATCCAAAAACTGATGATAGTCCGGCAATCGCGGAGAAGATTTGGAGTGAATCAAGCCAATACCTGTACAGATCAGCCCAATTCCAATGTGGTTTTAGACATCAGTTCATTGTGGATACCGGGAGCGGTGAGTCCACTATTCCGAAATCATTGGTCGACTTGATTCAGCCCGTACACCCCATGGCTCTGCGCGTTTACAGTTTTACTGGACATCTACTTTCACTGATAGTTGAGACCATACAAATGGTTCAGTTGGAGGGCGTCCATACCGCAGTACGATTCTTGATTTCAGTTGACAATCCATGGATTCTGGGCTTGGAGGCTCCACGTGCCTTGGAGGAGTCGATAACCCCGAAAACGAAGTCCGACAATCCGGTGAACCAGGTTCTTCTCCAGCCGTTGACCGCATAATGCTCGAAAAACAAAGGTGGCATGGCGGTCGAACCCACGAGGTTAGAAGTGGATGGCGACGCGGTATTCCTGAAAAGCCGAGTGTTGCCGTACGACCAGAGGGAGGGAGTTCCCAAGGTACTCACCAAAATGGAGCAAGACGGTATCATCGCGCGTGTGACTTCATCCTCTTGGACGACCCAGACTGTGGTGGCAATGAAGAGTGACGGACAGACACCTCAGATTTGTGGTGACTGCCGATTGACCTTGAATTCTGGCATACGGATATGCGCGGCAACTACGGTGGAACTTGAAGACTTCATGAAATGCAAGCTAGATAGCAAGTATTTCTCAAAAATTGATCTGGCTGATGTGTGCTTACAAATTACACTGCACGTCGAGTCAGAACCACTAACGACTAATAACACTCCATGGGGCATTTTCCAATACATATTCTTGCCTTTGGTCTGCACGTGTCATCCGGGATATTCCAGGCTGCAACGGACGAGGTGATACATTGTATCAAGGGGGTGACGGCTTATCGCGATGATGTGCCCATTTTCGGATCCACGAGGGATGAACATGATCACAGATAACAAAGGTTGCTGGAGAGGTTCGTGATCAAAAATGTGTCCATCAAAGCACCCAAGTGCCAATTCGGTGTAACTGAATTAGATTTCCTCGGTTTCACTGTCAATGCAAACGGATACCTACCCGATCCAGATCGTTTCAAACCCCTGATTGGGATCGAGTTACCGAAAGCTCAGGCGCACTTCCGATCAGTTCTTGGGTGTCTGCAACAGTGCTCCAGGTTCATTCCCAACTTTGTAACAAGAGCCCAACCATTGTTTCTATCTCACTCGTCCGATCTGTGGCAGTGGAACGAACAGTGTTAACAGATATTGCGCGGTCTTATTCAACATATTTTAGACCGACCGATACTAGCGCCATTTGCACCATCTAAGCGGACCATGCTGGACACTGATGCCTCCGAAGCCGGTATAGGGGCAGTTCTGGAACAAGATGGACGTTCAATTATCTGCATCACCCGTCTCCTTAATACAGCAAAGAAGAGTTAGCCCAGGACGCAGAAGGGGGCTTTGGCCGTTTTGGGCGGTCTGCCGACTACATAAATACCCAATCAGAGTGAAGTTCACGATTGTCACCGACCACTAGGCCCTTGAGTTCCCGTATAACCCAGGTAACTCCGTCGCCAAATCCACGGCTACTATGATCCAGCTTTGGAGCTTTGCTTTGACAGCCTATACCTATGAAATCCTGCGTCAACCCGGCAAAACAATCCCGCAGGCGGACTTCCTGTCTCGTTACTCAAGATTCGCAGCAGCGAGCCAATGCCATTTCATTTCTCCGACTGTGCGTGTTTCGAAGGAAGAGTCGAGCAAGCAGACGAAACGATACTACTCGCCTGTGATTTCGGTGATCAAAAAGGGATGACCGCCCGAGGTGTAGCGGAAGTTTCCTCAGTTCTTCGCACTGCGAGAGGAATTCAGTATCCAATCAGAAGGCGTCCTTTCTCGAAGTGACTGGCTTGTCATTCCATCTTTATTGCGCAAGTCGGTTTTGGATGAACTGCAAAAAGCTCACTTCGGCGTGGATAGAATGAAGTCGCTGGCTCGACAGATGTGTTGGTGGCCGGAAATGGATGCGGATCTTTGCACTATGACAGAGAACTGTGACTCGTGTTTACACAAAGTCCAGTTGAGGCCAAACAACTGGAATTTATGGCTCGAAAGCTTCGTTCCATGGCGGAGAGTTGATGCCGACGGCCGTGGTCCATTCTCGAACTGGTGTCACGCCCTTGTTCTGGTTGACTCCCACCCTAAATGGCAGGAAGTGTTCTTGACAAGTTCCCCAACCACGTCCTTCGTAATCCAGGTGCTGCTCAAATGCTTCAGCCGAGAAGGAAACCCACAGGTACTAGTCACCGATAATGGATCAAAATTACGAGCGGCGGAGCTGAATGCTGGCTTGATAGTGTTGGGTGTCGGCACCTAGGTACGGTACCACGACACCCTCGTTATAACTGCGCAGCGGGAGACTCAGTGAGTTCTGTGAAAAGTGCAATGATATCAGCCAACTGAGGACGTTGCTCGACCTGGAAGAGTTCATCAACAATTTCTTGTTGCGGTACAGAAAGGCAGTGCATAAGACCACCAAGGAGAGACCAACCCTGCTCTTCAAGTACAGAAGACTGCGGTCATCGCTGATATGTCTTGACTCCAGTGATGTCACATACATCCGTGGCAGAGATCTTCGATCAACTCGTGGTATTATCACAGGACAACTTGGTCAAACCATGGATGAGACCACGGACTTGGAAGATAAACCTGTACATCGGCGCCACCCCATCCAAATCCATCAGAAAGTAGCAACCGGTGATGTAACCAATGGCGTGGCTGAGACCACTGAGGATCAAGACGGGGACTCTGTTGATGACGGTGACACATCTATTCCACCTCCCGAAACAACTGCTGCAGCGACCGAGCCACAGCCACCAGCTCTAGTCCAAAGATCAGTACGACAGGCGAACCAAATTGGCGAGGATTTCTTAAGCGAGGAAGGTTGTGGTGATTCACCAGCTGTCACACGTGGTACGGCCAGGTACTGCTTCGTAGACGCTTACACGGATGAGCCTCAACTAATGAGGATCGTCGCGGACAGCTACGACAAGAGCTCCCTGAGACTGGTTATCTTTGAGTCTACTTATTATTATTATTATTATTATTATTATTATTATTATTAAACATGTTTATACTAACCCACTCTGCAACACAATTACCGTGCTATTTCTAAGCTTTGGTCTTCTTACTACTTCCGTTTGCAATGTCCTGTGTGAGGGCCAATTTCGATGAGAATATCAACTCATTTCATCATGAATATTACAGTGAACATCCTCACTGAATCTTTCAGCAGAAGCAGGCTGCAGGTTTATGTCTGGGATCAAGAGTGGATGAGTCTCGTCCGATACCACGGTCTTATCAGCTGTGTTTGGGTCTGGGATACATTTTGTAGGCGTCAGATGCTTGGTAGTACTAGGTCTACTGCTGCGAACTTTTTCCGCGACGAAAGGTAGAGTTAGCAGGGAAGCAAAGGACGGTGGAAGTGGAAGAGGATCCTAAAGGATAGCTAACTGCACGACAGACAGCACTGTGAACTCAGAATCGGCTTTTTGTGGGGTTGCTGGCTTATCCCTCTCACTGCGGAGCCTTAGATGAAGTGGCTTGTCAATGCATACTCCCTTGAGCCCTTTTATCTTTCCCTCAGCTCTGCGACTAGGGAAACAGTTCGTTTGGCTGCCTCTGTGGAGCCCACTTCAAATAAAGTGGTGTACCCGGTTGTTACTTTTGGATGCCAGCCAAGTGGACCGACTTTTATTTGAGAGAGGGAGCCTAAGGCGAGTAAGGGCCTGGGCATTGGTGCCATGAGGGTGATCCAAATTGAGTAAGCGACCCCAGAAGATGACCTGCTTGGAACTTTTCTCGGTGTCTCGCAAAATCTTGGTGGCATCGAGGATTTGCTACTCATATATTCTACACACCTGGTTGGCTGCCTGAGACACCGGGATGGATTTGATAACCAGTCTTCTCAGGCTGGGAAACTCATCCTTAAGTAGGCAGACAGCGGCCTTAAGCTCAACTATCTCTACAGCCTGACTTTGGACTGCTCATTTTAGTGCATTTTCTGCCAGCGCGTAAAGAAAGACCTTTTCATCCGGATTGAGGGATGAAACGTTGGCCACCGGCTGGGAACCACATTGCCTCATGGGGGAAGTAGCCTTGCCTGAGGAAGTGGTTATATCAATGGATGGAGAAGTTAACATTATTCAGGATCGAATCGGTACAGATAAAAATGGCTTAAATGGGGGATGGCCGAGCTGTGCGTTCTAAAAATTTCAAAAACGGCTACAATCATCCAAGGAAACAACCGCACCGCTGGAGTAAAGCAGTTCATGCAGTTCAGTTTGTTCTTGTCCCCTGAGCTTTAAGTTATTGCTTAGAAACAATAACGGCCTCGTGGTTTTGGATAAACAGTGGGGCTGTTTGAGGTTCTCTTCCCAACCCCCTTAGGCGCCACCCGTTGAACGAGAAAAAGCTTTTTGTAGAGTGGCATTATCATTTTGGCATCCCGAGACCTGACAGTCCGATACAGTTGAAACACTGACCTATTACCCTTCGCTGCTGCCTCGAGGCACTGCTTGGTGGGCTTAAAGGTTTCGTGCACTTGAACGCCACGATCTTTTATGACCTCAGTGGTCTCGATTATGCCGGTTGACCCTTCATCGAAGAGCCGAGTCTCCTGCTTTCCCACCGTGGAGCGGCTGTCTGCACTTACCTTGGTTTAAAGAGAGCTCCCATGTTTCGGTCCACTCTCGTATTCTTATCAGGTCTTCCTGAATCCAGTTCAAAAATAGCTTCCCCACTATCTACAGATCATCAGCGAACAGGGAACCGGGACACCTCAAGGTGTTTACCGGGTCACTTATATAGATCAAGAACAAAAGGGGCCCCAATACCGACCCCTGAGACACCCCACTGTATGCACTTGCGGCACTAGATGTTACACCCTTCACCCGAACATGGAAGGTTCTGCCAGTGAGGTATTCTCTAATCCGGTTTAGCGTCCCTTGTGCATTCCTTATGCCCAGAGCTTTGTGCACCCGCAGTCTGGTGTCGCCGACTGTTACTTAGGCATCACTCGATCCACCTCACAAGCCGCGAAGCCACTCCCAGAGCCTTAAATTTGCCAAGCAGGTAAAGGTGGTTCAACTAGTCAAAGACTTTGAAAGTCTAAATTGCTAACCTCCACTCGTCCCCCTTGGTCTTATCTGCCATTTACCTCATCGAAAAATGACGAAAGGTGGATGACGCGGGATCTTCCTTCAACAAACCCGTACCGCTGGTTAGCAGTCAGCTGCTGAGTCCGTAGATGTTCTGTTAGTATCCCTCCGACCCGTCCATCTAGTGCTCCAAGGGCCATTGGTAGTAAGCTTAAGGGACGGTGGTTAGAAGCCACCTCACGGTTGCCTCCTTTGTGGAGGGGGAAACTTGCGCCAGTCTCCAGTAGTCCGGTAGCCTCCCGGTGCCTAGAGGCCTTTTGAACAGCTGTGTTGCCGGTTCAGCCAGTACACTAGCTAGGGCCTTCAGAAAGGCGGGATCGACACCATCTGGCTCCACAGCCTTACTGCCACTTAGACCGCTCAGCGCCAGTTTAACCTCATCAATAATATTGACGACCCCATCGATGATGATCTCCAGCCGGGTTTCTGGTGGTCTTGTGCTAGCTCACGGTGTCTTGTCTACGCACAAGTACAAAGAAGGTCTTCAGAGTCTGCACCTCCTCATAAGCGCTCTTTGACTGCATTCCGTTTTCTTTGGCTACGCATTCTTCGGCCACTCGTGCTGTAGCCCTGAACTGGGCGTAGTTATAGTAAGCAATAAAATATGCCTTTGCCCTACGCTATAGGGCCGCTTCATATATTGTCTGTCTTTCTGGCTACACCCTAACTGCACTCCCACGGGCTCGCATAAATTGCACCAAACTGTGGTGTCCGCCCGCTGACCGATAAGGACACCGCTCTTTGCGCTTCGCCAGTCGCACCTTGGCCGATCGGCTCGTTTGCCCAGGCTTTTGATGATCTCAGTGGGGAGAACACGTCGACCGACCTGAGGAGGTAGTCTCTGATGACGGTCCACCCCCTTTCAATGTCCGATAATGGGAACCCTAGTCCAATCAACCAAGTGCTCTTCTGACTGCGATGACGTCAAGGCTCCTGAAGTTCTCTAGCATCTTGTTTGGTACCCCGAGGGAGCCCATTGGGTCAGAAATCTGATGACCGCGCGGTGGCTACTCCCAAGCTGTGCTGTGAACTCTAGTCCGCGTGCTTCCGCCGGGCCTCTGGTGTGCGTCAGATCAAGTGCATTCAAAGTTTGCCTTTCCCTCAACCTGGTCGGCTGAATAAAGTGCTGAAAGCGCAATATGCAGTGGACCAGCTCAATTAATTTCCCTCTATAGTGGGTGTCGGTCGAAGAGGACAGCCTCTCCTTATTTGTTTCGGGGGAGTGGAAATCCCCCACTATGAAAATCCGGGAGGCCCGCCAGGCAATCATGGCTAGGTACTCGAGGATTAAAAAGTCCCCTTCTGTACTAGCATTTGAGCTACGGTATATACATACTTTATCCATAAGAGATTCCGAAGATAGTAGGCGGCATAGTGGAGCTTGTATATCCAGGGTAAACAGGGCTTCCCCAGATTGTTGTTCAAGGTCTTCGTTTACTAACCGTAGCTTTTTCCCTCCCTCTCTGCTCTCATCCCTGTCCTTCCGAGAGGCGCAGTATCCGTTGGTGGGTAGCAGCTCAGTGGCTGCAATTTGTTCAACCACGTCTCCGCTACAGCAGAGCAGTTGGCTCCAATCGCTTCAACCTCGCGTTCCTTCCTCCCATTTGCTGTGCTGCAAGCGTTGGTGTACACTACTCCAAGTTCCCCCTTGGGAGGTACTGTTTCGCCCACCTGTCGGATATTACTAATCTCCATAGCTGGCCCTCGGACTTATCGCCCGATAGCCTTCTTCACTTTTTGTCAGTGGATTGGGGCTTTCGGGGAGGGAGGCCGAACTGGCTCTTGTTCGGCTGTCCCTACTGCGGTATTCCTGCCTCACCATTGAAATGCCAGTCACTGGGAACATTGTTCAAGGCAGATGATAGGTTACCACCGTTGGCCTCGCACCCATCAAAAGGGTAGATGTGGTTCCTTTGTGGGTGAGATTCCCACCAGAAGAGTTTCTGGAGCCTTTCCGCGAGTGGTCAGGTTCCATAGGCTTCACTCCATTTGTGTGCCGAACAATTTGGTCGGCAGCTGCTAGGAACCTGTCCCGGGAAGGTGGGTTTCTTAACCCCTTTGACAAAGATATGGAGTCCTTGTTTTCTCTTGGGTTGACTGACCAGCGACACAGCCTTTAAACTCTCCTGAAAATAGCATGATCGGGAACTCCAATCCTTCCCATTAGGTTTGTGACCTGAAGCCCCAACTCCCTGTACAGCTGTCTAGTTGACAAGCAGAACGGCCCAGGTATCCGCTTTATGATGACCTTCCTTTGCCAACCGATGGCCACTCCAGCTGTGCGCTCAAACTTCACCAGTTTTTGAACCATAGTGGCTGTTTAGTACCTCATTTTTTTATTCACTGTCCCTGTTTCTAACCGTATTTTGGAGTCCAGATGTTTTGCCCACGGTAGACAGCCCTAAATTCCTGGACCTATCTACCATCTTCGTCATTCGCGTGTCGGTATATGCGCAATGTGACCAATTATGGATCACTGTGGTTTCACAGCCTGTGGGTGATTCTCGTTCAATTAAACCTTCAATTATCAACGATCTACATGCGCCTACACAGTCGGCACGGATCAACTTTAAGCTGGAACGCACCACGTACAGCTTGAGGTCACCAATAGAAGGCTCACTACACTTTGGATGGTACCACTGCTCGCAACACATTCCGCTGTTCTTTACCTCCTCACAGCCCTTTAGGATGCCGCACATAGACACAGGCATTTCTGCTGAAGTACGAGATTCCATTCTTGGAGTTATCGAAACTAAAGCTCTGAGATGAAAGCTTACGACGCTTCAATGGAAGGGGAAAATGGTCAGACTTTGGATAGACCCAAGCGATGAAGACAAGCAGACAAGTTAGGCAGCGGTTCACCTTGTAGGTAAAATCACCGGTTACAGAGTTCCACTGAGCTGACCCTATTTCCAATCTCGTAGTCTTCTTCTGAATTCCCGCCTGAAATGCAATAGAAAACCATATCAAAAGGTTTTCCAGAGCAATTTCAGTTTGCGTGGCCTCAGATATAAGAATCCATAAACCTAGATGTCCGGTTGGAATCAAATTCAGTCTTAAAAATTCCACCATGTTCGGCAGTTTTTTGATCTCTTTTTTAGCTCCGCTTGTAGTGCCTCGTCCCTGTGCGAACTGGTGTTCCTGTGAACGTGTAAGCCATCAAATAGTCTCTGGCTGTGGTTGACTTCACCTGCCCCTGCAATTTTTGTCCCGTATAAAGCGCCCTGGTGTTCTGACTTGACGGATATGGCGAGTGTTAGAGCGGCACATCTGTAAACATTCTCTACTTTGCTTGTCTCTCTGCACAGAGTTGACTACAAACGAGACAAGGCGAACAAGAAAAAGTGAGAAACTGGCGTAAAAAGGAGAAAAGAATATCCTACTGTTTTGCCCTCCATGCGTATCTGCCTCGTCAAATGTGACCCATTTCTCCAGGCTGCAGTGCTACTACGGGTTGACCGGTGTGGTTGACCTATTCCCAACGCGGCTTGTTCAATGCGGTCCATGCATCGGCCGGGGAGTGGGAACTGTGGTCACCCACCAAAAGCGGCTCCGCTTTCTCTGACAGTCAGATAACTAACTGTAATAAACCATAAAATTGGTGAAAAAAGCCCAAAAAGTGTTGATTGCTCTTGCAGCTCCACTTGCTGGATGCCTATGGATGTGTATTGTGCTAACTCTCTACCTGAAGTAGGCCTCAGTGCCCCCACAATGCACATTGAATGCAGACCGTTAGAGTTCGGTTCCCCGAAGAAAATTCAGCCCTATCACATTCCCATCTCTGAAAGTTTTCCTAACCAGTCCTCACGTTGTTGTTCTCCGGCTTTTCAAGGCGCTGATGACGACAAAGATAGCACGGTAACCATGAAGTCACCATTGCATCAGATTTCCTAGCTCACACACGATTATAATCTTGGTACGGTGGAACCATCGAGTAGGAGCTTAGACGAACTTACGTCTGCCTCTCTCTACACGAGGCGGATTTTCTCTAACGCATCACCACCGGCCCCCTAATAATTTCTTTTACTTTAGTGTTCCTCAGAACCTATTCACTATGGAATAACCGCTATACCAGAAGAAATAGTAACAAATATAATGCTACGCTAGAAGTGTACCAGTCCCACTCACTTACATACTGTTCTTTCAAACCTATCTTGCAGCCTCGGTGCTGATTCGCATTCCGCATAAGTAAACGGTATTGGGGGTCACCGCGTCTAAGTCCTTTTACCGTAAAGCCTAAGGTTTTCAGTATCCGAGCGCTGAAACGCTGATGTGCAAACCAATAACTCTTTGGAAAGCGCACTCGGTAGCCTAGCCTGTGTACACAACTTTGCCAGCCTGCAGAAGTATAGCTCAATCCCCTGAGAGCCTAATTTACCCGGAGTGTGGAGTAGGTACTACTGACTGCTTCAATGGCTCTTTATCTTTGCCCCATTCACATAAACCTAACCAGTTCATCATTACTGTCGCCATTTTTTACCATAATCCACAGCTGAAACCAAATACCGACTGCAATCCCCATTTATTTCAGGTTCCTCGTCTCCAACTATCTCAGTCATCACACTGGATAACCAAAGGTTACACTTTGACTCATACCGACAGAGACCCAGGTGGAACCTTTCATAGCAACGGGAACTGCAATAAAGCCACCCGACAGAAAATACCCCCGAATGCTTATCAGATGGGTTGGAGTTTGAAATCACAACCCCCTCCTGCCGACAGCACTGTCAGGGCCTACACTAACAACAATTCACGCGCCACCTGCTACTATACCGGTCGATAACAGTCATCAGTTATATTTGTCACACTTCGCCACACCCGGCTGATTGATCGATACATCCCCTGCCCCGCCAGACAAACCATACCAACAATGACGCCGACTAACACTGAAGCCTGATAAGCCTACATATACTTGTCAGAAAAACAGCTCAATAAAGCTCGAGTCGCTGGGGAGATTTTCCCCTTTAGTATCCGTTGCTACAGTTCAGTTTTCCCTCGAACCGTATCCGGCTGGAAATTAATTCTTCACTAATCCAGGACCCTCCAGTTGAGCTTTCTTATTTCTGAGTGATACGGGCTACTGATCCTGAAATTAAACTCGCCTTGTTGTAGGCTGCCGTTCCTTCCGCATTCGCCAATGTTCCCAAGTGCACTTTCATAAAATTTTCCCATGTCTCCTTGTTTCATAACTCATTCCTTTTATTGAACTCCGGTAGATCCGTCATTCGTGGTTCGCATCATCTTTGTGGACTGCTATTCGCTTCACAAGAGTCGAGTTTCCCGAGAGTACGCCCATACAATCCTTCTTCTCCCATTTCTCCTAGCTCGTGACTTACCTATTGCCGCGCAAACCGTTATTAGTGCGATCCATTCAAAATATTGCTAGCTATGTTTTTCTGTCTTTGACTATTTCGACTCTTATTTTTAATATTAGGGTGAATTTAATCTTATTGAGTAATGTTGTACACCATGACCGTGCCCTTGTGCGTGCCTATCGACCAAGGCCGAGGAATATACCGTTATTATTATCAAAGTGGTAGGGACCAATCATGCATCCGTTCCTTCTTGAAGTTCTTCAGGTGATGCACAGATTTCTGCTTCAGGGCTAGCTGAACCAGGATCTCGTGAATTTCTCCGGTTCGGAAAGAAAAGTAGCTGGAAAATGTGGGTGTACCAGACTCCTTAAGAAGTGTTGTCTTGAAGCCTTGAAATAGTACACGAAAAGGGGCTTAAGCACGAATGTTCCCTAATCTTTTGATGATCTTGTTGTCTTAATGCCACCTTTGAGCCGGAAGATAGTTCACCGTGTGACCGGGCTACGGGAAAAAAGAGAAAGTTCAGAACACAAACCGTGACAGTACCTTCTATCCGGTGTTGAAAGTGAGCTGGAAGATAGACCACTGAACAGCGCAAAAGGGTTCAGGATAGTAGACCGCATTCTGCGTGTTGCATTTCCGATGATCTGGAAGATAGGTTTCTGAGCAGCGGAGGGAAGCTTTTGGTTTAGCCAGGGTAGAGCAAACGTCTCCGTCTTAGAAAACCCGTCGGACATCAACCAGCTGTTTTAGGACGGTGAGCTCAAAGCCCGGCCCTGAAGAACGAGTAAGATCAGGTCAGGGCACAGAACTGGTGGCCACTGCCCATGATAGTCCCTTTTGTTGCACCTGCAATCTTACCGGCCTCATCGCGCTTTGTCTTTCTGGGATCCTCTGTCTTTCAGGCGCTGGGAGCGAGAAACTTTGGGATCGCCTTTTGAAAAAGTAGAAGGGATATTCCAATAGGGTAGGCCTCGGCAGCCATGGGATTAGCTAATCGTGCAAGAGTCAGGGCATCCAGCTTTCGGCTCTTATAGCAGACGTTCGAGCGTGACTAATGAACGAGTCTTCCATCCGGCCTCGCAGCAAAATGCCAACAAAAAACCCCTTCACCAAACAAATGGGGAGGAGGCGAGATGAGTGACAGATGCAGATGTGTGTCTTATATATCGCGGTACCGACACAGTGCCTACAGAAAAACAGAATCCAAATGAATGCAACGGCTAATCAGAAAGCAAACCGGGAGAGCATACAGCCAACGGAGAAACGACAGTGAAAGAGTTTCAAAAACTATGTCGGCGAAAACCACGGTAAAGTAAGTCTACTTGAAAGCATGCAACCGAACGAAACAGGAGGACCAAAATCGAAAGTCGGAAAAGATGGTAGAGGAAATAGATCCAAAATGGTGCCTAGAAGGCCGTCATTGCCCAGAAAGATGAAGGTCACGAATAATAATAGTTTATTTCGGATAACCTCGAAGCTTGCTGCAATGCAAGATCAAACAATACAGTTGAAAGCTGGATGAAAGTCACAGTAGGACTGTACAATCATGCGAGTGCGATTGAATACAAGAGAAGGCATTCAAGTCAATTGTTGAGATACCGCCCGGTGAATTTAAACTCAAGGTCAAGTGGTCGATTCGGCTGGAGGTAGGTGTAGTTATTCCGCCAAAGTGTGGGGTGTGTGGAGAATGGTACAAAATCACACAAATCCTACAGAAGGAAGAATGTCCTGTAGGAGAATTAAACTAGATTGACGGATACGTGGATATCGTGAAGAAAAAACATTCCTGAAGGAGACGTATCCAAGCAATAGAGCTTTGCAATGTATGAGAGGAGTTGCGGTGAAAAACTAGACGATAAAAAATTGTGGCATAATACATAAAGACCAAGAAAATCGATCGAGGATAGCAATTTTGGGGTACAGTGGCCGTATATGGGTTGAGCCAGTTGTAAAACGAAACGGACAACACACTGTACTGTGGGTGTCAAATTGATGGTGAAGGAATTGACCGGATAAAACATACGGACTTTGATTGGATTGTTTTGCTTTCAGAAAAAAGGAATGTAATGCATCAGCAAGAAACTGGTAACTGGCAAAAAAATCGACGTGTGGTGCGTAGCTACGATAGTGGCAGAGACGTGGCTTGCAACAGAGATGACCATCTAAATGACAGGTAAGTATTTACATACTGATAATTCTCAGCAAAGACTTCAG
This sequence comes from Fasciola hepatica, assembly GCA_948099385.1. Taxonomy (NCBI): domain Eukaryota; kingdom Metazoa; phylum Platyhelminthes; class Trematoda; order Plagiorchiida; family Fasciolidae; genus Fasciola; species Fasciola hepatica. Next base: position 6,257,514 of record CANUEZ040000102.1, on the reverse strand, counting down.
GTGGTGAAAAAAATGTATCACATATCGGAAGTGTCTAATGCGATCTATCGAAATGGAGCATGATAAAGGAAATACACTGAACAACCGATGAATAGGTTGGCAAAGTTCGGCCGCCGGATATGGGCGGAGTGTGCGTGATAAACCAAATGGACTACACATCTGGACCGTGGTTGCCAAAGTGATGATGAAAGAAGTGACCGGATAAAACATATGGACTTTGAGTGGATTGTTTTGCTTTCAGAAAAAAGGAATGTAATGCATCAGCGTGAACTAGGAATTAGCGAAAAAATCGATGCCTGGTGCTCAACTACAACGATAGAATGGACACAGCTGGCAAAAACGACGAAGTGATGGGCAGAAGACTATCATTTTATGTTTGATACAAAAAGTGGACCACTTTTTGGCGACAAAACAGAACTCTGCGGCACAAGAACTTATCAGATGTGCATATGTGGGACACGATACCTTGCAAGATGAGGACATTACAACGCAATAGCCCTAAGTGGACAAACAGCGGAGCTGGCAGAGAAAGCAAGCAAACACAGAGTCGTCGATTATTAGGAATCTCAATAGATAAATCTCGCAGTGTCATATACTGTCTGGAGATTGTGGTACGGAAGTTAGTGACTGCAATAAATGCGTTATTTCTCGAGTATATCGGTAAAAGTAGCGCAAAGAGGTGGGCTTTATCTTAGAGAGTGGTTAAGTTTGCAAATAAGACCGGTGAATATTTGGCATGAAACCGCGGGAAGTGGACTGGGAATAATGAGCCAGAAGTGTTGATGGGTTTTAAGTATGCGATAATTGTGCACCAAATAAAGCAACTCTTGCCGGACGAAGAAGCGTTAGGTTATGAAGGCAAATTTGAAGCGATCACGATGGAGAGTCAATGTTGGCTGGAGGAGACAGCAACATTTTGAGTATATGAGCCGTATTCCTTTTGTTCCGTTTTGTTTTTTTTTTCAATCCGCAACCGGTGCTAGTGGGTGGGGCTGACCGTGCGCTAAACACCCAACCTGAAGACCATTTCTGGAGGCAGGAGGTGCGATCCACCTAGTTGCGCCCTCACATCGTTGCGGACGTCCTGCAAGCCCAATGTGCACCGGCCAAAGCGGAGGATCTGTCCGCGCCCCGCACCGGCGGGATTTGCACAGGTGATTTTGGTCGAGATCATACAAACGTAGAGATGGCGCAGTCCAGGAGATGGGGGGATCCAGATTTAAAGCCGGACGTTCGGGCCAGATATTTCGCTAGTGATATCTCCGGATCATTTCAAGACATCAAATGGGAGATGCGCGTCGGTTGGTGTCTGGAAGCATAAGATTAGAGAGACGCAGTCTGGGATGCTCCCAGCTGAGGATCAACAGTCAATGGTGAAGAGAGAAATCTAGTAATGTAGACACAGACTACTTTGGGAAGAATGAGGACTGTAAGCCATTGGGAGTGAATGGAAATACAAAAATAATGACCAAAACTAGGAATAAGAATGGTGATCTAGAAGGTAAGTGGTGGTCACTGGAACTGGATTGTGTTGGGACGCTAGGGCAAAATAAAGGAGGGGAATGGGGTCAGTTCGGACCGGGTAAAGCGAATTGAGTATGACGGAGATAATAGATCGGAGACGTTGGAGAGCGTGAATTGAGGAGAAACTAACAAGAGCAGTGTCAGTGATGTAGGTCATTCTAAGGGGTACTAATATGCTGGCGATGGAGAAGGCATATGGGGTAGGTGATGTCGACGTTGCAAAGGATGTTAACCGGATCGCGCTTTCTTTCTCTATTCAAAAATCTAGGTTACCCTCATAAGCTTGTTTCAACGTGGTGCACATATGAGTTAATTGTAGTACTTTAGCGACATCTAAATATTTTGTAAGGACAACTTTGAAACGGTCTAGTGTCTGGCAGGCCCGAATGTCTTCGGGCAGTCTGTTCCAAATGCGCGAATAAACGGTGATGAAGAACCTTTCTCTTAGTTTTGTTCTGGTGTATGGGACTTTAGTAGTATGATTTCGGTTACGAATAGGGTAGGGTGCGTCTTGAGTGAAACATAGATCAGTGATGGACGTATGCGCTTTAGAATGTAGGAGGTTGAATAGAAGATAAAGATCGAGTTTCATACGTCGTAGCCATAGGGGTTCAAACCTTAGTAGCTCACATCTCACTTTTAATTCAACGGCGATGATGAGCCTAGTAAGTGCTTGGGAAAGGATCGCTGAACTCTTTCGATCGCAAGTCTGTCAGATTTGCCCATGTGAGTGTGTACCAGAGGGCAGTACTCGAGCTGTGGTCTGGCGTGGGATTTAAAGATCAGAAGCTGGCTGTCGCGCATTTTAAAAGTTCAGCAGTTGAGGGCTATCGTTCTCTTAGTCTTAGCCACCTGGTAGGTGGCTTGTTCTTGAAAGGTGAATATGCAAGAATATTGTAGACCGAGATCTCGTACTAGCGGAGAAGTGGGAATAAACGTGCCGTTTAAGGCGAGGAACTTAGGAGGGATTTGACTTTTATACGTGAGAATGGCACTCTTAGCAGCGGAGAAACTCATTTTCCAAGTGTTGCACCATATGTCAAGAGCGTTCAGGTCGTCAGCTATTTTGGTGAGGGTATTGGTCAAGGTATTAGGTTCAAATGAATATACAATCTTAATATCATCGGCGAATAGAAACGCGGTGCCATGGCGTATTACTTTGAATACGTCGTTTATGTAGAGAAGAAACAAAAGTGGGCCTAGCATACTGCCCTGTATAACACCACTTGTGACTGGCTTGGGTGATGAGAGGTAACCCTCAATGTTTACTGCTTGCGATCTCATGCTGAGATAGGATGACAACCAAGAAAAGAGCGGGTCTGTTATGCCGTAAGATTTAACCTTGGTTAGCAGCTGGGCGTGTGGCACGCGGTCAAATGCTTTCGTCACATCAAGGAAGATAACGATAAATGCCATTCCGGAGTCAGCTGACGTTGTGATCAGATTGATAAAATTAAGTTGGCACGTCAGACACGACCTAGACTTTAAGAAGCCGTGTTGGTTTTTATTTATTAACCCACGGGTGAGGATAAAACTGGCAGTCTCATCTTTAACTACTCGTTCCATTATCCTAGATATAATGGGAGTGTGGTTTATGGGGCGATAATTATCAGGGTCATGTAAAGCACCCTTCTTATGGAGGGGAATGATAACGGAAGTTGTCCACTGGGATGGGAAAATGCTTTGTGACATGGAGAGATTAAATAAGTTCATCAAAAGCATCACAATGTCCGGGCCGCCAAGACGAAACAAAGCTGGTGGGATACCATCGAATCCAGGGCGAGCCAGAGGCCGGGTGGAACTTAACAGCTTCCTGACTTCGTTGACTGAGAATACTGCGGTTGACAAGGTGTCAGCAATCAAGGAGGTGAGATCCTGGGTTGGACTTTTGTGGTCTGTTATGAAGGTAGAAACGGAGAAATTATTGAATGCCTCAGCGATTAACTGAGGCGAGCTAATATAAATGTTCTCTGATAGGAGCAAATACGGTATTTTGGTTGTAGAGCAAAGGTTTCGAGTTTTAATAAGGCCAGAGAGGTGGGCTATTTTATTCGGCTGGTTGAGAGCGTACAGTTCTTGCTTCTCCAGCTTGTTCTCCTTTTTGCTTAGTAGCTAGCGTGAGAGGTGGCTGAGGCCGAGGAAGATAGAAAGGTCGTTGGTCCTTTCGTAGGCAAGCTGCAACTTTTCGAACTTACGTTGCAACTTTAGTTGTCGATCAGTCTTTCTCCCGCTGAATTCAGTTATCTCGGGAGATATGATGTTAAGAGAACAGAATAGGTTTGCGTACATCACATCCGACGCCAGCTAAGGACCAGATGTTAGAAAAAATTCATCCCAGGTCTGATTACGCAGGTTGGTGGGTAAAGTATCCCAATTTGCATTTCGGAAAGATTTTCGATTTTGAGGACTTTCCTGGTGATGCGGCTGAACGGTGAATTCACATGTTATGACCCTACGATTAAAACCAGGAAGTTGGCTAAGGACATTTGCCTTTATATTTCGGAGGCCTAGAGTAAAGATAAGATCAAGAATATTGTTCCCTCTGGTTGGTGATTTTACGTGTTGTGTCCATCCGCCAGCACGGATACATCAGATAAAACTGCATAACTTTGGGGAGGAATTCAGAATTGTCCAAAAAATGCGAGGGAGGTTGAAGTCCCCCGCTATGATTTTAGAAGCATGCGAGATTTCACCTACGTGACAGAAAGCATCGGTGATTGCATTTACGTTGCCCATGTTGTAGCCCGGCGGACAGTAAACACAACCAATGACGAGCTGCCCCTGAAGCAGGGGTACGGAGATCCAAACAGAGTCTTCGACCTTATCAAGGACAGGAAGTTGGAGTAAGTGTGTTCCAAGACTGCTCTCACTATAAGCAAGACATCCACCACCACTTCTCTCAGATATCTTCGTAGCAAATATAATATAACCGGGTATAGAGATGTGTCGGAGGGGCGTTTCGTCAATAAGCCAGGTTTCAGTTACGAGGATTACATCCGGGTGAGGTTGCAGTGCAAAGGAGCGGATGGATGTAAGTTTACTTACAAGGGAGCGAGCATCAAAAAGTGCAATTGTGAAACTATCATTATCGTGGCCACGACGTACATGGAATGTATGACCCCTTAAGTTGGCTGCCAGGTTTGGAGAAATTGTAGCCGCTGGCGGACTGTGGGATGGTGTGGGGAGAGATGTGGTATAGGAGGAGGCGGGACATTCAGAGGAAACGGAAAAACCGGCAAATTCGGGTGGGGTGGCAATAAGTCCGAAAGCTCGCGACTATTTGGAATTGAAGAGCAGGATGCATGTGGCTGGGTAGCCCGTAAGTAGTCAACCGGAACCGCATTTGGATAAGGTACTGGCATAACGGTCTGAAAAGTCTTGCCGGGACTTCCTTTTTCCGTCGTTGAAAGAAGTGTTTTATGGTTCACTCTACCTGGAGGCAAAAGACGTATTGGGTTCGGAGAGCGAGGTCAGGGTCCGCGAGTTGAGATGGCTGATTTTGCCGATAAAGCTACTCTATTTATTTGCGAATTCGTTACGGGTACCGGTGCAAATACATCTAGTCTCGCTCCTTCCTGTGGTATGCAAGGAATGGCTAGTTCTGACGTCGACTGTTGAGGGATTACTGATTTTACCTCAGGTATTGAACTGTTTTCCCGATCCGGTTTTGGATTTCGGACTCCTGAGAGGGTCGGCGTTCGTTTTTTCGAACTATATTATGTGGGAGTCGTTTGTAGGCTCTCTTCAAGTAGCAGGAGAGAAAAGAGTCTAGGAAAAACAAGAAGTAATAAAGGAGGTACCTAGATAGACTGAAAAGGATTGAGAAGTACTAGGAGGATGGGAAGTAGAAGAAAAAGAGGAGGAGGAGGACAGATGAAGCGAGGTGAGGTACCGCGACCGGGCTCAAATTGCTGACCCACGGCCAGTCCGGAAAGACATGTGTCCACTCAGCGTCCAGATTCCTCTTGAACACTGTCACGGTGTTCGCTTCAGCCAACCCCTCGGGAAGTTTATTCCAGTTGTTATTGGCCCTGCGAGCAGACGATGGTTCTATTGGCCCTCGGCTTGATTGGCTTCTTTTTGTGTCCACAAAGATTGGAGTTCCCATAGCGGGTATAAACGGTTTCTTCCTCATTGCTAACCCATTTAGTTGTTTCACTTTTGAGATCAGTTGTCCCTGTGCTCACCTGCACCTCAGCAAGAACGACCCCAGCTCTGCTAGCCGGTGCTGGGTCTGGAGCCCAAGTAGACCCAATGCCAATGTCGTAAGCCTCCGAAGCTTCTCCGGAGAGAAGGTGCCCTCGCTTACCACGGAGCCCGGGCTTGAACTACATATTCTGATCCTGATCGTACAAGGATCGCGTATAGTGGCAGCAGAACCCTAGGGCCTCTTGATGCTAGCATTCTGAGCAGCAGGTATATAGCCGTTTTTGCCTTGTTAGCCGTCCCAGGACATGGTACAGAGGGTTTGAAGTCACTGACATAGATAAAAGTCCTAAGAAGCTTGATCAGTGGTGCACTTCATGGCAGATGTGCTGCTGGACTTCCAAAAGCTTCTACGCAATCTATAAATGTCAAGTCCCTCTCGAAACCCCGCCATTGAATCAAGTGCTCATAGCCCCAAGCCCATCAGTGAGGGATCTTGGGCTTCGATACACTAACAATCTGAAATTCTCGGAACATGTCTCATTCCAGGTGGTCAGGGCCACATAGATAAAGGGCCTTGTTCTCAGATCATTTAAAATGAAACATAGTGCTCTCCTTATATACAAATCCCATGCAAGACCCTTAATGAAATACTGCCCTATTTTCTTCTCCGGAATGTCCGGAACGGATGGGGTACGCCTTGAGAGAGTCCAGCGTACATTTACCGAGAAGCCAATAAGATACTCTTCCCCACTGAGTTATAAACAGCAAAGCACTCTACTAAAATTTAATCCCTTGTGGCTTAGACTAGTTAGGCCTCACTCATGTCTTTTATATACTCTTATTCACCACTCTGAGTTCACTTCTACCAATTCTACACAGTTTTACTCAGCCCCATCTTACCCTCGATGCCCCAGGGACTTCATTCTGGCAATCCCACAGTCGGGACTTCCAATAAGGTCGGTCTTCTTTCTTATCGAACACTCAGAGCTTTGGAATAGGTTACCCCTAACTATTTGCAAATGGGCTCCAATAGCCCAGTTCATCCATACTCTAAAGTGGCTGCCTACCGTTAGTCACCTGTTGTCTCTGACCAACACCAGCTCACCTAAGGATCCAGCCTATGAAGAAGGCATTGACCTTTGGAACCCAAGATTTCGCCTCACTTCCTGTTCTCTTCATTCCCTCGAAAACGAGTCCCACTGCCAGGATCATACGACCATATCCCAAAGCTCCCATTTCTTGACTAGTGACAGGAGCTAGGCTGTATTTGTATATAAGTCTATTTTTCACAAATATTGCACTCAGTCTACACTGCGGTAAAAAACAGTCTGTTGCCGTTTGTAACTAAAACCAGTAAGATGTCTGCCGGTTCTTGTGTCTTTAAACAGCACCCGCGCTCATATTCTGCCACCTAGCCCGCTTTGATTAATTCAACAATCAGCCTTTACAACTATGGCTTCTAGTTTTGATGTTTTCCCAGGCATCAAATAATCTGGTAGTGCAGGATCTTAAGAAATTGAGTGCAGTCGTTCACTCTTTTACTTCTCGGTTCTTCGACTCTTCTCTTATTAATTTCTGGTTTCCATCTCTCAGCTCTGTTGCTCAGCCGTAATTTGCTTTCCTCAGTTATCCAGCTCTAGAATCCCTTACCTCTCACGCCCACCTCCCAGTGGCTACCTGTTGGCCTCGATTTCCTTGCCCAAATTTCCCGTTATGACTGTTAGTCTGTGTCGCCATGATTTCTAGGCCAGCCGACTAACTTCGACTACCATCTTCTTTCCGTGTGAGCCATAACATCGCCCGGTAGTGCAGCCTACCCGATCACACCAGAACAGCCTCTGGTAGCCTTGGGCAAGTTCAGGGGTTGTGCGAGACCGATACATTTAAGCGCGCATTTGCGGTACAAAACTCACATTCCCACTTCGTGTGTTTGCTTAGTTCCACTCCGCATTTTTCCAGCCCATGACACAGAAACCCGTGACATCAAAAGCACCTATGCCAAAGCTATGCCCGGACGTGTGGAAAACACGCCATCCCTAGCAGTTGCGGAGAAATGACTAGTAAGCAGAAAACTAGGGTCGGGCAGGGGGCTGTGGAAAGTTCCTATATGGGCTCGGCCACCTCCCTGTTAGAAAGCAAAAAAGAGGCGGAAAACGAAAAAAGCCTAGTGAGATCGATTTGATCCCCTAATACCACTAATATCGGGCTGCGAAGGAAATGAGGAGCCTTCAGCCATGGTAAGCCTCCCATCGGCTCAGACCTGACCCTGCAAATGGGGAAACTCCACACCCTTTGTCCAATTGACATGCTTTTGGTTTTCACTGACGAGAACGACTGGGTTGATAGCAAATTGAACTCTAAAAGTATGCCTGCCCACCCCAGCTCCAACTTTCAACCACCCGTACCCTCCCACGCAGGCCTGGTATGCTTGCAGACGTCAGTCACAAAACGACCGCTGCTCCGACTCTTAACCCACTGTTCTGGACAACAGGTCGATACATCACACGACAAACAAGTTTCATCAAAGCGCCAAATATATAAATGTAAATATGAAATCATATATAAACTGATATATAAGAACATAGAGAAAACAGCCCTGTTGTCTGCTCATACTTATCTATTTTCCTCTCTTTTCGTAGAGAGGCGGCTTTTCCAATGTCCTAGCATCCAACCCACTCTCCAGTTTACAGTCCAGCCCAACAGCAACCTTCTGTATATCAATATCTACCACCATCCCGCAGCATTAGACCTGCAAATATCACACGACAGGATGTGTTATATATCCTCTGGACTTGTCATCAAAGCCTGCCATTTACTTTCTCAGTGTCCCCCAGCAGCTTCTTCGGGATCTGTAAATACCACACGGTAGAACTAGTTATATATCCCCTGGGCCTATCATACAAACTAACCATTTAGGTTCTAAATGTTTCCCAGCTGCCTCCTCACGTAGTTTCCGTGCACAGTAGCCCCAACTCACTTCCACGGATCTATTGACCCAGAACGATAAGATTTGGCGGTGAACTTCCGAATGGGTTATCAATAACTAGGCCCAATAGTGCAAGCGCAGTTAGTGCTCACTAAGACCGACTTACAATATCTATGACTTCTCATGTCACCAGGAACACTGGGCCTCATTTCCAACCTCCGTACCTCCGTGTCACTTCGCTCACGCTAACTCCCAGCTGGATCTCCCTCCAGACCACCACCCTCCCTTCTTTGAATTTCAGAACCACCCAGCCGCCTTGTTGCTTGGCTGTGATATGCCGCGCAAAAAGCTTCCGTACCCGTCCACAACCAAGCCCAAGGCTGCCTGCCGTGGATAAGTTCTGGCTACGGGGCTTCACCCACACGAAGTCCTGATGTAGCTGCGCATGCCTCCCCGAGGCTGACTAGGCACTTCCTATCGAGACTCTCGGTGTCAAAGCCGTTTAAAGCACCATGCAAGAGGTCCTAAATAAATAACGAAGGATCCGGATTCGGTGGTGCCATTTTCCATCCCATGACGAGAAAATGAACGCAAACCGTAGCCAACCTTAACCCAAAACGCTCAACACAGACACAGAAAGACCAAAGGAAACTCAACAAAATAATATATTTGCCATTATACTGGCGTACCTTGGCACATTGCAAAGGTTTCCACTCATCTTCTTTGCTTCATTTTGCTCCCCTTGAACCCGGTATTCGGCTCGCTGGTTATTCTTCCTTGGAACTCCATCTTTCTTCCCCCAGCGGCAAATTCCCGAAGTTAGACGATACTTACTACTTGTCATGAAAATTATCTCGCCTTTTCAGGGGCACCATTCATTTTCACATCCAAAATGCCATGAAAACCAGTATTCATCCGCGCACCTTCATGAAGTTCTTGACCGTCTCCTCGCATCTTCGCCAATTACCTTTGTAAGTGAACTCGGGTGTGCATCACTGACCAATTACTTGCATCGCCCCTGTGAAAATTGTATTTTCTGCTTCCTAAGGTAATGTCCGTCATAGATCCGGCCGATCACTTACTATTGCCCCAGACGACTCGAAATGGAGCTGTACTTACCGTGCATTCATTTTCCAAGTTACCTCATTCAAACTGTTTCCAGCCTCATTTAGCTGGTACCGCAATGTGCTGCTCCCCCCTTAAAACCTGTGAATTTTTCATCTTCTTGAGTGATAATGTAAACTCTGATCATGGTTTCACGCGTGCCTCTCGACCACAGTCGAGAAATATACCATTATTATTATCACTATGCCCAAGTTATTGACCTTGAATCTCTAGGCCAAGCTTTCCTGGCTGTCTGGCCTTGAATACGGCATTCCGCTGGCTCCTTCGGCAACTAGACTTGGGCATCTTACCAGATTCAGAGGTAAGTTACGTGCTACAGGCCACTGGTTGAAGCCATTTAGGCTTATCTGAACCCTGTTAGGTTCTGGGCAACCCGAAACCTTCACATCATCCGCAAAAAGGAAACAAGGCTATCTATCAGCCAACAATAAGTAGTTCACATAAACCTGGGGCTGCACAGAGCCAAATACGGATCCCAGAGAGACGCCGGTAGGTGCAGTCACCATCGAGGACTTCGTGTCCTCAATTTTGATGCTGGATCGGCGGTCAGCTAGGTAAGATCCTACCCATTCCATTAGCCCTGCAGCCACGCCCATCCTCCCTAGATTACTACGAAGAAACCCGTGGTTCACACCACCTAGGGCCTTAAGTAAGCCAAGACAGCACACTTTCACGTTCTCCCCCTGGTAGAACCTTTTGGTTGCCTCATCAAGAAGTCCAGCAAGTTGCTGCGGTAGCACCGTGCTGTTCACCGGCGGTCAGGTTGTTCTCCTCCTGGCGACTTATCAGAGCGTTTCGGATAATTTTTCCATTACTGATAGTACTGTTGATGGCAAGCCAGCGGCACGGTGGCTAGCCATCGGGTCACTTAAAACTCCCTTGGGAATCGACACGAACTCGGCAGTTTGTCATTCATGCAGTAGCTTAGCTGCCTGAGAGACTTTTTGAACAGTGTGGCAATGGGCCTTGTCGGCGTCTAAGCCAGTGGCCTGAGGATGACTGGGTGGATCCATATTGTCCCGATGACCTCCCCGTGTCGAGGGTGTCTAATTCCACTCGTACCTCGTCCGGTGCTGTTTCCACTTCCCCAATCGGAGCCGTCCAAGACCGCCATAGGGTAGGTGAATGTATCTCTTCACTAATCCCGTGGATCTCCTCGAAATTTCTTCGGAGTGCTTCCGCCTTCGGTTCACGGTGCTCCGCCTGGATTCCGTTCCTTATTCTCAAACTTTTACTCTCATATTTGCCCTAATATGGAAGTAATCAAATAACATTATGGGTTGCTTCTTGGCCGCCCTTGCTATGTCAATTTTGTATATCACCAAGATTGAGCCTTCCATGGCGCCGAAGTAACTCTATTTTCCTTGGCTCCTAGCTGTCTTGGTGTGACACTTAGGACTACACGACCACTGTTGCTCAGTGCTTCTTCCAAGATAAAACGTTTTATTTATGATGAACTTTTCCGAGCAAAACTTTTACCAAATTAAACTTGGCTTGTTTTTGAAATAATTAGTTTTCTGTTTGGGGTACTCAGCTCATGGTCAAGCGTAGCGGAATGTTCTATACTGGAAAGCTTACATTCTGAGCACACTTCTAAGTTTGCTTGCCGTTCTTCTAATAAACGAGATAATGTTATATCGTGTGGCAGATTTTGGGATTGATTCACCACAAATTGTGGAGACCGCGACAACGATGGTCTAGCAGCCTACATTTCACGAAGCCATTACAGAAAGTTAGCAACCGCACGCGCTTACAATAAGCTGTAGATAGGTAAGTTGGGAACCATGATCCGAGCCTGAAAACTAAACAGTGATTTTCGCACAGGGATGTTGATTTGTTTTGTAAATGATCTCTACTGAGATCCCTTCCAAATGTTCAACAAGCTCTGCAAACACGACTGTATTTGGCATTGTCTTCGACACAGTTGCGGGTTTGTTTGTTCGTGTGAGACGTGTGAGTTTGGCCTTGAACCGTTTCTGACCGTGGTGCATGAATCACAGGAAGCCAGACTTTCGGGCTTTAATGTCAAATCCATCTGACCGCATACTTGAGGCTTGTGTATATCTGAACTTCTTTTGTCCTTCATGTTTGTACCTAGGAGGCTGCGAATCACTCTTGTTCTTATTGCGGGATTCGTGTGACTACGTCTTGCTCGAATTGCTAGTCATGTGATCTTGTCATCGTGAGACTGTGTTATGAGGGCAAATCGCGTAGAGTCAGGTTGCGTTAACAAACTTACAGACAATGTTAGTGATAGTTACGGCAATGTTCTGGGTAAGAGCCTGGGAGTAAAGTAAACGAAGGTCCCATGCATATGTCTAGCTCTTGTTTAAAAGCCTCCTTTGTTGTGGAGCTCAATACTACTTGTGAGAGTCTATTACAAATAGGACCAGTCCCGAGATGAAAAGGCTGGCTTCAGGATATCCGTGAGTTATGTTTGAATGGTTTCTCGGTATGTCCTCTAAGAGTGTCCGAGTATGGTCGGGTGGAGAACCGATTAACCAGCTTGGAAGGGAGGGGGCGGGGAAGAATATATCCCCTCGAACACTCCGCCCATCCAGGGAATAATAATAATAATAATAATGGTTTATTTCGGAAGCGCCCGAAGCATGCCATGTGCATGATCATGTAGAGGTTGGGTGAAGCCAGTCCTAAAGGGTAAAAATGTTTGGTCACTCCCCGCACAGCTCCTGCGGCTTTTTCCCTGAGCCTGCCCGAAAGAGTTAATCTCACGGACGAGATCGGTGTGTGTGATACGGTTGCAGTATTCTTAGGTTGGCAGAAGTGAATGCCGTAAAGAGGAGAATGGTCAGCCGGGAACCTATTATTCGACGTCGGTCAACACCAGGAATTCGTTAGCTTAAAAAGGTTGGTCCATAGGGCCACCGAAGGACAAAATGACGCATCTATCGTCATTTGTCGACAAGCTCCAGTCCACAGACCAGCATTTGGTTGCATCCATCGCCGACTGCAGCTTTGTGCCTAAAGAGCTTTGGATGGTTGCATCATCAGCGTACGCGGCGACGTCACATGTCACGGTTACTGAGAAGTCACTGACGTAGACCAGAAATTGTATGGGGCCTGAGAGAAAGACTTTTGAGCAAAACTTAGCAAGCTTCGAAACAAATCTTGAAACTTAGACACCATCGATCCACAAATTCTGCGATACTGGATTATTCAGCAGCAACAAAAAACACATACAAACCCCAAATGTGCGATCACACAGGCTCCGAAAACGAGAACCAAGTTCGCGGCATGCGAGAGACGAACACATGTCACACAAATCTAAGATGGGATATGACAAGGTAGCTCGTCGGAAGCGAATAAACAGGGTTGGGTCATAGAAGCTTGAGTAGTACGAAACATGCAAATAGCGTACTTGAGAGAGTGGCGTCACGAGGCACGAAATTATGGTGTCTTTGAAGGATTCTTCACAACCGGTCGCTACACCAATCACCAGAAATCCTTTCGATCCTGGCAGGGTCAGAGGTTTGGAATAGAGGTATTGACTCTCCCTACCTTCCTTGACCCCACTGTCAGTGGGCGTAGGCAATAATGATGAAGTCCGTAATCTGTCCACGTGCACTCGGCCGCACTCGATCCGGTGGCCAGACCAACTAGAGGTTCCTCTGCGTAGTCCACGACAGTTGCTGCTCGGCTGCAGGAGTGAAAAGGGGCGTGTAGGTTTCGAATCCATGTGCTGTCCTTGAGAAAGCCGAAGTGAATAAATACGTTTATGTGTGTGCGAAGGAACCACCATAGTGATCATAGAAAATCTCTTTCATCGATGTCAATAATGAAACGAGAAATGGTGAAACAACATAGTGTCTAAATGAAGGTATAGGGCCAAACTGTTTCACTCTCGTGCGGGTGAGAGTGGGTAGGGTGTATTCGGTATGTGAGGGAATCACAGCTATTACCACATGCGGGAACGTTTTCGGGAATGTCAATAAAAAAACGGGACCCTGCGCGTAATGGTGAACTCATTAAGGTTTTCGAAGCGAATGTTGCGCATCTTGCTTCAGCCCAGACATAAAAAGCTAGCCAATCCATTGCTGTCTCTCTTGGGAGTTTAACCCCTGGCTCGATGCTCCACGCGGCTGTCGTGAGGCAGCAAGCCACTACCAAAAGGGGAAAACAACATAACAGCTCGTGATGCGGGTCTTGTCCTGCGGAAGTATGAGGCAAAACTGCCCTGCTTGCTTCAGTGTACGTGTCAGTGTGAGTACGAGTGCGCGCGAACATTGTAAAACAACTGTCACGACCTGTGAGACTTTCTCGTGGGTGGCACACAATGGTTGGGTTTTCACTGGACTTAAACGATCTACAGTGGTTCTGTGATCAACGTTCTACTCACTCATAGTATATTCGCTAACCTGTGTCGACGTTTGAGCATATGTACAGCGAATTGTTGCTATACAAATAGGTTCTGTGATACAACTGCTTGAGTTTGTTACTTGGACCGAAACTTGTAACTGAGTGTTACTGGGTGACTGAATTGGAGGCTTCAACTTGTCCGTCTTCATCCTCCATGAGGCTGATACTGCGCGTCTTGCTAGTCAACGTTCTCTTGGCAGTTATCACCTTCACCGTTCTTATCAGCTCGTAGGAGCTGCTAATGACTTCCATGAAAACACCCAAGGGCCGCGTGCCAAAAAGAGCATACCCGTCGGAGATCATCACCACATCACCAACTTTGAATGGCGTTGCTTCTTGAGTCATTTCCGTTGAGTTTTCAGGGCCGATAGGTATTCTCGCAGCCATAGCCTCCAAAAGGTCCTGGCCAGATAACTCGCCTGAGTCCATCCGTGTAGGTGGCTACCAAGAAGTTTTGCCGGCCCTTGGAATCCAAAGTTCAACCTTAACGCCAGGAGGTCGTTTAGGGTAAGCAACAGATTGGTGAGGTTTCTGGTAGATAACGGAACCAGAGGGCGATTGTTCAAGATCCTTCCGACCTCGGTCACTCTACATTCCGGCAGTGGAGCCATGTGTTGCTTGCCTGCGACAGCAGAGCCTCTCCTGCAGTGTGCGCAACATCGAAATACGAGTTTGAAATTCGCCCTTCCTCTCAGTATCCAAAGCAGCTCCCGGAAGACGCTTGTCAAGTGGCTTTCCCCGGAGTATCCCTCTACGGCTTGTATGCACTGAATCACCAACCCTATCACGGGATGCCGAGCCGGTAGTAACACGGGGTACTTCACGTTAAAGCTCAGGCGGGAGTTGTTCAACCTACCACCTACGTGTAGTAATCTATCAAAGTGTTCGGGATTAAGAAGCTTAATGTTGTTTTTGGAAGTGATGATCTTTGTCGATTAGTCCCGTCCCTCCGGCATTCTCCAGTTCTCGGGGGAAGCCCCGAGTTGTAGCATCTTGAACAGCTGATACTGTGCGAATCGTAGTTCATCAGAATGTTTTGGATCCACTAGTACACGGCTGAATGGATGAACCCCTTCCATGAGTGAAAAGTCTCAAACTCAGCCAACCACACTAGGGACGGAAGCGTCTTTATCCAAAAGGAAGACCCAGCTAACGGTGACAAGATAGATGTTAGTTCGATGGCTGCTACCGTCATCACTAACCTTTTGGAATCCACTTCCGGTTCAAGAGGTGGCCTCCGTTCGTGAAGGGACCAGTCGTGTTCAGGTGTGCGCAGGAATTTTGGCCGTTTTGTCCACGTGTCCAGCCACCGAAAATCAGCAGTACCTCGGAAGGAGATCGGCTGGGTTGTCGACGGACTTCAAATGTTTCCACGGGTTCGCAGCAGATTCGTCTTACATGATCGTGAGCTGGTTAGCGACAAATCCGCTAAAACTGTTCCTGGAGGGGTTACTACAGCACAGCACTATTGCTGCGGACTTCCGAAACCGAGCTGACCAATTATGGGGGTCGAAACGCTACTTTGCCGATTGTACTGCCCTTACTGCTGACACAACTGCACTGAGCTTGATGAGCTTGATCCAGATTGATTTCAGTAGGGCAACGCGGGCCTTGACAAATAGGATCATATTCAAGTACTCTCTATCCCCCATGCACCCTCCCCCATGCACCCTCCCCCATGCACCACGGCTCAGTACCCAACTTCAAGATCACCAAAAAGGACGTAAAGCCTCCCCTTCCGTGTTGAATATTCGGAAGGCAGACACCCGGGCATCCGTACGACACCTGGTTTCTTAAAAGCGACCACGAAATCCCCCCAGTCTAACCGTCCATCTTGGTCTAGCGGCTAATCCCAACCAACTTTCCTTCGACAGGGCCTCTGGAACAGGATCTTTCGAAGGAGAAACAAAACCGAGTGAGTCGAACAGACTCGAGACGATGGACAGTACGCTACGAAGAGTGACTCGTCGGTTGGGGACTTTCAGCCCGAAAACGAAGTCGTCCGTTTCAGCATTCCATTGTACTTCCAGCTGGCATTAGGTGGAGAGTGGAGACCGGTCCGGATCTCGAACCTTTTCTGCCCTCTCGTGGTGCGCAGTGACTTCAAGCTCTTCCGAAGCATTCGATATCCATTTCGTGAGATGGAAGCCACCCTTCTCTGGCAATCGTGTTGTGCACCTAAATTGAGTTACGGCCCATCAACGTCATCGAATGGCCCAAGGTAGTCGTCGGCGTAGTAGTTTCTGCTGACACTGTCTATTACCGAACGATGGACCAGAGTTCCATGTTTTTTTGCGGTTTCTCGCTTCTCGTTCCTTTACCGGTAATTTTATCCGAAGGAAGATTTCTCTGACATCGGCTAACAAGGCCAGCATGCCTACCCTGTAACGGCGAAAGGCTTCAATCAACCGCGTGGTCCAATCGGGTCCCTGTGGCAGTAAATCATTCAACAAATTGCCTTGGAACTTGTCTGCTCAATAGAAGACCACCCGGATTTCTTTGGGTGGAGAATCGAGTGACGATGCGGGTATCAGGTGCCTTTTTGGCCGTCGGTGGTTGCAGGCAACTTTTCAACGTAGCCGCAAGGTTTTGTTCGCATCATCACTCCTGCCACTCTTTTCCAGAGATCCCGATCCCAGCCCAAATATTCTCCTTAGCGCAGTAGACTTTAGGAGGCGTAAATTCTGCTGTCAACCAAAGGGCCCGCCTGTGCTCACCACGGGAAGGGAATGTCGAGCTGGGTTTTAGGGCCTCTGGTTAGTAGTCGCACTGTCTGCATTGCTAGGTGGTCCTCTTGAGACAGTGATAGTCGTCGGTCTACTATATAGTGAAACCCCTTTTCGTATAGTCGCTGCAACTGGTTCTCTGTGTGATCCCTTTCCGCCGACACAATTGATGGTGCCACGTACCTCGGCAGGACCTTATAGTATCTATGCTAGTTTCGTGCACACGGCATAGGGAGCCTGGTGGTCGCTTACTGTCTGGCCCAACACCAAACGTGCTTCTGTCATGTCGCGGCCGATGAGGAGATCTGCTTCGTCGTCCGACCAGTCAAATACGGTTAGGTCTTTCAAATGGGCCCACCCCTTTAAAATGGCACTCATTGACCTTAGCGCTCATATTGGGACATCGGAAAATGTGAATGCCTCCGTTAGCCCGATTTTATCAATGACATTTAGGGTGATGAGCTGTTATCTCAACCGACCTGCGGAAATTACTTGCCTTCCGCCCGCGGTACTGGCCGCAAGCGAGGTAGTGCTTTTACCAAGCAGGTGTTTATCGGCAAACCGACCCCTCACCATGGTGGTGTCTGATCCGCTGTCAAAGGAAGCCAGCGCTTTGGCCACCCCGTTTGGGGTCATCACTCTCATGGAAACTGCCCCTAGCCGTATTGGTTCATCGACAGACCGTGACGTTGGGCAGATCACACTGGGCTTTGAGTCGGCCCCGGCGAAGCTTCGTTCACCTGGTGTGATAATCGGCAGAGTCGGCTGTAAAGAAGAAATACTGAAAATCTTCCCAAATGTTCCACGTGCTTTGTGAACTTCACTACATTTGACATGACTTTGAAAAGCTCGTCCAGACACTTTCCTTTCGCACGTTTGGTTATCAATGTGAGGCATGTGAATTTGGTCTTGAACCGTTTCTGACTGTCGTGCCTGAGCCAAGGGGATTTGAACCTTTGGGTTTTACTGTGGAGTCTATTCGGCCGCATACTTGAGGTTTGTATATATTTGTATTCTTTAGGGATTTCATTTTGTAACCGTGAAACTACGAATCGATCTTGTTCTGGTTTTGGGATTCATTTGAATTGGCTACGCTTTGCTCGATCCTAAAAGAACTGACCTACAGTACTCAGGTGGAACCTGGACAAGAAAACTCATTGAAAATGCCCAGACGAGGAAGCAAGGACCTTTTGAGACGACAGGGATTAACTCGGCAAGTCTCTGGAAATAGTTGGGGTGTTATCTGCTCTCTGGATAATGCCGGGTTTACTAGCTCTGTCAATGTCATCTTTCTAGTAGCAATGTGGTTGCCGATATTAGTACTTAACCAATGAGAGTGGGGGAATTAGAGAACGAGCTGCGGTCAGCCAGAAAGGAAGCAGAGCCTCTCAAACAAGGAATTGGTCTCAGCGAGCTAGCAAAATTTCCATGCATTTCACGATGTCAACACCGAAATGGCACTGTGATCGACGAACATGAACTCTTGAGACCGCCCGAAACTACCGAGGTTTTAGTATTCGACCTGCCTAGGGTGGAGCTATCCCCTTTCGGCGGAGACCCCCAACAGTACTGTATATTCATGAAGCAATTCGAAAACGTTTGTGGAGTGCAAAGATGCAGATACTGGGCAAATGTTTTGTTTTTATTACGTTACTGTCGTGGGGGGTCCAAAAGTGCTGTCGAAGGCTGCGCGATGCCTGATCGACCAATGGGGTAAGTCAAGGCAAGCAGAACACTGGAGGATTTGTTTGGATGAACTTTCAAGGTTGCTAGAAGCCTGATTGATCGAGCTTTATTGAAAGCAAAAAGGACTGAGAGAAACGCTGAATTACTGTCAAATTTAGTTATAAAAAGGAGAATTTTAGTAAAGGGCTAGAACACTTAGAATACCGGTCTGACCTGAATGCGTTGCACACACAGAAATGCTTTGTCCGATGTCTACCTATTAATTAACAGGGCCGATGGGCAGGGGAAGCTGAGTAAATCAATATGCTTGGGTGAGAATCGGCATTCAACGATTTGACGGAGTTCACAGGTTGTCAATCGCGTATCGCCAACAGCGGACTTGGACAAATCAGACACGAAGGTTGCAGACGGGCGTGAACGGAACCAACATCGCCTCAAGTTGTAGGGAAGGAATGTAACCGAATCCAGCCTTTAGCTAACATGCACGCGATAAGTCGAGAGCCTGAGAGGTCAACTGAATGCAAGCTTTGCAACTCTCTGCATCGGTTACCAGATTGTCCGACCTTTCATGGGATGAGTGTACGCGATCGGTGGTGTGCGGTAAAAATGATTGGCTCATGCTTTATGTGTTTGACCAACATTCATCGAACCTCTGAATGCAGCTTACGAGTGAAATGTAACCAGGACGGATGCTTGGGTGACCACCACCCTCTAAACAATAGGCCTATTCAGCCGGATGAACCCAGAATTGTCCGTTCAACGGGATATGATGATTTCAAACCGGCGAGAATAGGCATTGTACCTGTCGGCAGCATGACACCTAAAGGAATGAGGAGGGCCACTTCATTTCGGGGTCGGGGCCGGATACTTAGCTGATTACGAGCGAGCTTGCAGAAAGCCGGCGTACCTACCTCTCTCACTACAGCAGAGGCCTTGATGACAATTCTATGAGGCTGACTCTGCAGTTAACGTCTGTAACTGATGGGATGGCCGTAGAAATTCCGGAAGCCTTTGCAGTGGACAGCTAGCCAATGAGACCAGTCGACTCCATTAGATCGATCGCCAAGAGATGGTCTCATCTCAAGGATATAGTACTCGAAGCGGTGTCGAGGCCCCGAGTTGATATAATAATTGGATGTAATGCACCAGAGGCTCAATTGGTGCTTGAATAAAGCATAAGAAATCGGAAAGAACCATTTGCTTCACGGATGGTACTCGGTTGGACACTCCTCGGACCCATGACGAACGAAGTTCAACAATCGGCATCAATAAATTGCCTAGGGGTGACAAAGCCAGGTGCCTATGTACAGCATATTCAACTTTTTGATATGGAATGGAACGGTCCATCTCAAGGAAGTGAAGTTCAATCGAAAGACAATCAGTCGAAGCTTTCCATGGTGGATTCCAAGGCAGGAGGTCACGACAGGCAACACGACGCTGCTATACCCGAGCGACCACCGTCAAACCACCCATAAAAAAACGGGCAAGTTGCCCGGAGGCTTTCGGAATATTCCAAAAGAGGACATTCTCGAGAAGCCCTGTTGAAGGCTGAAAACCAACAGGTCACACAAAGCAATTTGGAATTTGCCGACCGCGTGGCAGTGTAAGGTACATGGGTGGAACTGCTTGGCTGGCAGCGAAACAAAGTACCCTTTATCAAAACAAAAATCAATGAGCTGAAGTCGGTGTCCATAAACGAACTCAGGAGGACTGCGTTGATGTTGGGTTTCAAGGGAGCTACAATGCTTAAAGAGAACTGTACCACCATCGAACCGAGCTTTGCATATTGGACGGATCCCATAGTTGTGTTACGTTACAGGAAAAGGAGAAAACAAAGAGGGTGTTCGAGAGTTAATCCACTTGTAACAGGAAACAGCTATGAAAACGTTGATCGTTCGAGCTCGAAACTAAATACAAAGGACAGAATAGCTTGCAGATCGCCTAGCGCCGAGTTATTCTGCATTTCATTCCATTTCCTGCCCTACAACCGACAAACTCGACTCGTTTTTCCTGAAAAGTTGGAAAATGTGCTGAGTTCCAGCGTGCACAGAGGTGAGAAGAAATAATTCACCAAGATTTCTTTTAAACGGTTCAAGGGAGGCTCATTAGCTGTTAGCACATTGTAAAGCTATTCCTGCCTTTGAAGAGCAACATTTATTCACTTTTTATACAGTATTTTTTGCCACATATCTTGTACACAGAAAAACTCTGAACTAATCTGACTGGCTTCAATATTCGATCAATTTCCCCGTTAATGTGTGTTTCATAGCTGTACGGCGTACATTTGTCTTCAGAGCTCATTCATAATCAGAAACCGGTTTTCAGTCCTTTCAGAAAGTTTGCTAAGCCAATTTTATGTAATTCTATTGTTTCGTGACCTTCAAATTTTACGCGATGTCTTACTGTCACTTGAGCGTTGCATCTACGTTCAACTTCTGCTCTCATGTTGGTAAACAAACTTAGTTTGACCAGTTGCTCCAATGGTATATTGCTTGAGGTGCATAGATTAAGCTCGAGCAGCGAAATACTTACTGTGGAATCCCTTCATTCCAGACTTTCGTCTGTATGCTTCAGTCCCCTGATGAATATGCCAATCTCAAGTTGTGCAGCTGGATTTGAAATCGATTCCTTAAGGATTGTGCAACTGATGACTACGACGAAAACCTGTTTTACTCGCAGCCCACACAGGAATCTAGTAACCGCAGGCGCTGACAATAAGTTATAGGTAGGTAGAGTGGGAATCCAGAGCCTATCCTGAACCTCAAAAGACTATTTTCGCAACAGGATTTCGGCCGGCGGTTTAACGGACAAATATTCAAAATCCTTCCATATGTTCTATGTGCCTTGTGGGTGTGACCATAGCTGACATTACTTTGACAAGCTGGTTCATACACAACAACTGCACGTTAGTTTATTTGTGTGAGACATTTGAATTTGGCCTTGAACCGTTTCTGACTGTCGTGCTTGAGCCAAGATAGCGTCTAAACATACTGGCTTAAATATAGCCCGACTGAAGTAGTGGGACTGTTATGTGTGGAACGGTTGGAACAGATGGATGGGAGCCCGTAGAAAATGAGATTGACGTGAAATGTTATGGTGCGAATATTGTTTGAGTGCGTGCCAGGAGGGTAAATAACCCTTGTGATCAGGGTTACCACCGTCACTGATCGCTGTGGCTGCTGGTGCTGCGGGGGCGGCTTTGGTTGGCGGTCCTGCGGCATTTTCTCGTTCAGGTCGCTATACTTAGAAGAGTTTTTCAGATTTTGAAAATAATTTTAGGGTTTTGCAAAACAAAACTTCAGCTTTTTTCTATATTCATGATGGTGTAGTTACCGTTGCCTGTATAATTCACCAAAATGAGCATCAGTTATCGTGCATGTTTGGAGGATGCGTCAAAAGTAGCGTTTTCTCGATCCTGAACGTTTGGTTTATACCCTGAGCCACAGAGATTTGAACCTTTGGGTTTTACTGTGGAGTCTATTTGGCCGCATACTTGAGGTTTGTATATATTTGTATCTCTTAGGGATTTCATTTTGTAACCGTGAAACCACGAATCGATCTTGTTCTGGTTTTGGGATTCATTTGAATTGGCTACGCTTTGCTCGATTTACGAGAACTGACTTACATCGGCCTGAAAAACCTTCGCTTCCACATCTGGTTCTCATTCTGCAAGACTTCGGCCGGTGCAAGGAGTGACGGCAGATAAGGCACGCTCCTACCGTCCTAGCCCTTTTCCACCGTTTGTTTACTGTGGTCCTGATGAGCTTCGGACGTTCTAGTAACCCGTGACTGGACCCGCATCTCCTACAACTTAGGTGAGCTACAGCCTCGTGTCAAATGGCGTGCTAATTTGTCCGAAGCTGACGTTTCCAGTGTTCTCGTGCAGCGTTTGGAGCTTGGATGGTGCTGGGTCTGTTTGCTCTGTTGCTATCATGAAGGAGTCGGCTAAATCTGCCGTCGGTTATCCTGGTTATCATGTCTAGTTATCCGGTCACATTCCCGAAGTCGGCCTCACTGTTACCCCTGCTTATACTTTCCGCTTCTTTCGCCCAAAGACCCTGTAGTTCAAGGGGCAGTGGGCTACGCCCTCCGATTTATGCTTTGGTTGGAGGTCTTCTCCGTATCATTGTGTAGACTTCGCCCTTTTTTCTTTTGGCCTCTGGCTTTCGGCCTTCTATTGGATTGTGAGCAACCTTGAATGGCTGGCCAAACAGTCCTTCGGAATCTCCCCTGCCCGTGCCTAGCCTTGTTCCGGGTCCAGCACTGTACACCCATCAACAGCTTCTGAGGCTCGGACTCGACCATAACGAGTCCAGTAGAGTAGCCCTCGTCCGGGGTCGGTTATCTTATTCCGGGCCAGGGTTTCCAATTGTTTGATGAACTTGTAGTACTGCTTTTGTCGTGATCCAAAACCGCCATCCCTACCCTTGACAAATCAATCGTTGGTTGTGCTGGGGTTGTATCTTTGGCGGCCGGCGCGGAGTTTCGTATTTCTACATGCCCTGATATGACGAGAGGGTCGTCGTCATGAGTTTTTTCTCAGCCTGGCTCCGTCTATACTTTTACTCTGCCTCTTGGGCCTGCTGCCTAGTTGGTAACCACTGCTGTTCCAGACCTAGTATCCTCGAATTAAATAAATCACCATTCTTGCAACCAATAGCATCCTCGGTGATACACAAACTAGCACTGACATGGCTGAGTGATAAAATATCAACTATAGAATCAGAAGTACACAAACCCAGCCCAGTGACTTGCCAGTCCAGAATTCGGTTGCTCTGATCCTTTTCTAGGCATTCCTGCTTTCTCGCTTCAAACTGATCAAACTGAGCACGGCAGAACGCATTTGAGCTATACAGAGCTGAACTCGAAACGAATCCAAAAACCAAACAGCGACTGAACCACAAATTCCACCATACCGTATGACCAAATGAACAATCACATAAAACATATGCAAGCCTCAATTATGCAACCACACAAATTCAGAAAACCACAACCGAATTTACGGCTTTCGAGAGATAAACAAGTACATCAAACAGGTCCAATATTGGATATAACAAGGAAGTGCTTTGAAGGCGAACAAACAAAGTTTGTTTCACAAAAATATAGACAGTATGGAAACACACAGATGGTGTATGCGAGCGAGTAATATCAAGAAAATGCGGAATTACGGTGTATTTGATGGATTTTCTACAACCGGCTGTCAAAGTACGAAGGACTGTAAAATATGTTTATTGAGGAAACCACGAGGTTGGGTTTGGTAACCTTTAGATTGTGTCAGCCTTGCATTATCTCCAGTTCACGTGAGTGTCCTTGTCTTTTACGGTTCAGGGTCCTGTCTGCGTACTTTTTCGAGTGCTTCATTATTTACCCTTCTGTGGACTTTTGTGAGCGGCTTTCCCAGTTGTTTTTCTCGTCCTACATTTTAAGGCGTCTAATTCGTCGTGATCATCTTTTGGATTGTATTGCCACATTGATCGTTGACCTATTCTCCCTTCTTTATTCAATAAAATTATCACCATATCTGCTGAGGTGACACCTTACCCAGATCCCACCACTGATACGATCACACTGAGCCTACCAGCATTCAAGCCTGCTATCCAAAACTTTAGTTCACTCTGGTTGAACTGGAATTTGAGAACCTCTATATAACCAGCGAAGCTGGCCGTTTCAGGTGGGCAGCAGGCGGCCCTCCCTCAGAGGACACGATGGAACCAAGGGACTTAATAACCTTCTGCCGAAGCTATGAGGTTTTGAGGGATCTCGTCATTACCAGCACGATCCCAAGGTAGGACCAACACGTGCAACCACTCCAAAACGTTGAACTAGGAGGTAGAAAGCCCGCTGAACTGCTGATGAGATTTAACTCCTGAGAGGGCAGACAGTAGGCAAGGACCCACTCATAAGAGAACTTTGGCAGCTGCCTTTCGGAATCTCGAGGTCTTGAAGTAGTACACGGGTACGAAATTAAACCAAAAACTTTCCCGAATCTTGTGGTTATCTCATTATCTGAATGCCGTCAGTGCGCCTGAAGATAGTTCACTGGATAATGGGGCAATGGGAAGGAGAGGAAGGGTCCAAAATACAAATCCTGACAGTGTCTTGCTTCTGGCACTGCCGGCGAGCTTGAAGATAGACCATTGGACGTTGCGAAAGAGCTCAGAACACTAGCCTTGATTGCACCTTGAGTCGTGTATTGCCGGTGAGCTGGAAGATAAAGGGCTGGAAATTGGGAGAATTTTCAGCCTCGAGGCAGTCCGCTCAGCTTGAGTTGTACTAAAATTCTGTCTTGAGGAGTCCGTCAAGCAAGGAACAGCCAGATATTTGGACCGTGCGCACGGTTTTGCGTTTGTCGAACAACATTCCAGTTCTACTACGTGCCACTGGTAAATGCCCTCTAGAGGAAACAGAAGCGAAAGGAGATGACATTATGTCGCTATACAACCTCGCTCTCGCCGGAGTAATCAGGTCTTGCTTCACAAAGGTGACTGCCTCGCCGACACCTGGCGACCTTGCTACAGTTTCTTTTAGAATTGATCTGAGGTCGCAAAACCTAGCAGTGCTCAGAAGTGGGTCAACATGACCACATTTTGGTCCTTCGAAAAAACGGTTTCGTAAATGCCGCAATCGCTTACATGAGGGGGTCAAGGGATGCGAACCGGGGTGTGCTTTCCCCGGTGCTCACTAGGGACACAAAAGCTCCGGCCAGTGTATGCGACCCACGAAGCCGGGTATTGGGCCGACAGTCACCTTTTCAATGTAAGGAAAATTATTTCAAACAATCTACTATTTGAATTCACCGGTGCCGACCTGAGTGTCTTCTCCCGAAGGAAGGGCGACGGTAACATACTGCACACCCAAGCACCAAGAGCTGCCAGTGGCACGGCCATCCCAGTTTTGACCGGCGGTGGCTCAACTTAAACTGAGGTTTAAAGCATAACTTTCGTTGGTTATTTATCGTAGCCGATATCCCATACCAGGTTATAGGCACTGACTTTCTGCAAGGTTGATCAGGCCTTACTTCGCGGTTTCCCTGGTAAACGCGTGCTTCGGTCCTTTGTGCTGCGTGGACCACCTGCACGTCACTCTAATGTGCGGCACTGCACGAATATGTTAACCAGAACAGTATTCTCCACGACGCGTGAGAACGAGAAGGTGATTGGGAGAGATAGTAGTTAGCGTGTATTTGGAAACGTGCGTGACAGCGTGCGCAAGAGCAACGGTCAAACGCAACCGCGCTTGGCAGTCAGCGTTCAGTTAAATATTAAACGTGGTAAGAGTACGAATGAAGATGGCAACCGCTACAGCGGCCTTCTCTTAGAAATCCGACGGAGTTGGGCTTCGATCGTGATGGTAGGCCGGAATTACTGGTTGTCCAGGAACTCCTCGTAGCTTGTCTGTTATAGTGTTGGTGACGTCGAACGACTGTTGATGAGTGTACGGTGCCTGCACTCTCGCGGTCCGATGTGCGTAGGTCCAATTGTTTTTTCAACGCCCACGGGTCTCATGCGCATGCGAGCCGGAAGATCCCGCGTCAGGCCCATCCAAAAGGGCGTCCAGTTGTCGTCTCCACTACCAGGCTGACCGATCGTCCCGTCATTCGATGAGTGGTTGGATCCTTGAAAGTTCACGGGAGTCAGCGACGCTACAGATGAAGCCAATGTGACTGTATAGATCCGTCTGAGGGAACAAAATAGCGCCTGAGGGCGCCGGCGGATGTTGGACCGTGATAACAACACGCGAACGATGTTCGGTGTTGTTGTAGTCACTAGGAGACCAAAAGAAGATGAAATCATAACTCCCGCTTTTAATTTCACGGGCCTGTTGGTTGGTTAATCCATAGTGAACTTCCCAACTTATTGCGAACAGTCGGATGTAAAAATCGTCACGAAATCTGCGAAGCGGACGGGATTTCACAGTTAGCGACCGCGACCGCTACTTCGCGTTGCGGGTACGGTTAGAGAATCTGATGGACTAGCTGCCGAGTCCCCAGTAGGCGTAATTGGGGGTGGTTCGAGTGGTAACTCGCTCGATGCGGATGACTGGGCGGCTTGAGTAGGTGTAAATTGGCTGAGCGGCTTGCATTCCATGACGGTAGGCTTGAGACGGTCGATAAATACGATGTCGTGTCTTCCGCTTATATCTATGGCAAATGTTTTTGCCCTACGTTTTATCACCCGAAACGGGCCAGTGTATGGCGCTAGTAGTGGTGATCGAACGCCATCGACGCGAAGGAATACGTGAGTAGCGGTTCCGACCGCAGTTGGGACATAACGTGTAGGCTGCTGTTCTCGCGGCGGACTGGCCTTGAGCACTCGCATGTGCTGCGTAAGGCCCTGAGCCTAGTGGCCGTAGTCGAAAGTCACGGTTGGTGAGGGGGCTACCAACTCCTTAGGCAGACGAAGTGTACAGCAATATACTAGTACGGCCGGTGTTGTGTGTAATTCCTCTTTACCGGTACTACGCAGGCTTAAGAGTGCTAATGGTAGTGTTTCACTCCAAAGGGGGTTACCGTTTGCTCGGAGGGCGGCTTTTAACTGCCGGTGGAAACGCTCAACCATACCATTGGCCTGAGGGTGGTAAGCTGTCGTATTGACTTGTCGGCAACCGAGCATAGCGAGTAGGCTGCCGAAAGTGCAGTAAGAGTGTGGACCGCGATTGGTGGTCACTTTTGCCGGGCAACCGAAATGACTAACCCAACCGGTCAGAAAAGCTTTCGCGGCCTCTCCCGACGTGGGACGAGGGATACGAATGGCCTGCGGCTAGCGAGTAAAACGATCCACGCATTTGAGTATGTAAACATACCCAAGCGAAGGTGGAAGTGGTCCTACGAGGTCGACGTTCACATGACGAAAACGTGTTTCAGGTTCTGGGAACCTGGCTAACGCCGCCTTAGTGTGCCTATGGGTCTTAACACGTTGACACTGCAGGCGATCAAGAGCCGATTGGCGGACATCTCGTTTGACATTGTGCCGAACAAAAAGCCTAGTTACCAGTTTCACCGAGGCCGTCACACCCGGGTGAGCCAGATTTTGGAGTGTCAGGAAGGTGGGATAACGGTCGGCAGCGGGAACTACTGGCCTAGGGCGACCTTGTGACACATCGCACACGATGGTATTCTGGGTAGTTGGGATAGGCACTGTCGTCAAGCTCAACGAACAGTTTTGTCGAAGTTGTTTGATGTCGAAGTCCATAGTTTGGGCCTGCACCATTGCGTCCAAGTTGATGTTAGGCGTCGGTGACAGACTTAGTTGATGTACGCGTGATAAGGCGTCGGCGACGGGATTAAGTACCCCAGAGAAGTGTCGTATGTCCACAGTAAACTGTGAGACAAAGTCTAAGTGGCGAACCTCGCGTGATAAGTATCGATCGGAAGCTGACTTTAGTGCGTAAACCAAAGGCTTGTGGTCTGTAAACACCGTGAACGAACGGCCTTGGAGTCCATGTCGAAAATGACAAATTCCCAAGTAGATGGCTAATAACTCCCTACCAAATGTGCTGTACCTAGATTCGGCGGGTTTAAGGCGCTTGGAGAAGAATGCTAAAGGTTGCCAAGAATTGTCTACAAACTGTTGCAGTACTGCTCCAACCGCTGTGTCCGAGGCATCCGTCACTACCGGAATAGGAGCCAAAGGGTTGTGGTGGGTAAGGAGTGCTGTTTTGGCGACAGCATTTTTGACCAAGGCAAGTGCGACTTGTGCCGTGTCGGGAAACACGAACTTCCGCCTACCTCCGCGCAACAGGTCGGTGATGGGTTGCATCATTTCCGTACCGTGAGGAATGAATCTGCGATAGGAATTCACCAGGCCGGCAAACTGACGCAACTGGCGGAAAGATTGGGGTTCAGGGTAGTCGCGAATAGCGCAAAATTTATCTGGCAGAGGGCGGATACCCGAGGGTGAAATAGAATGTACTATGAAAGTGATATCAGACCGGCCTAATTCGCTTTTCGCGATATTGATCGTAACTCCGCGCTGGCTAAGTCCGTCGAAGAGCGCTCGTAAGTGGGCGACGAGCTCTTGTTCTGAAGAACTAGCCACCAAAATATCATCCAGGTATAAGTAGACATTTTCCAAACCACGAGTTGCCTCGTGCATGAACCGTTGAAAGGTCTGGGCTGCGTTGTTGAGTCCAAACAGCATTCTCAAAAACTCGAACAGCCCGAAAGGGGTAGCGACGACCGTTTTATGGATATCGGCCTCTGCTATCGGGATCTGGTTTTACGCACAAACTAAATCGATACGGCTGAAGACGGAGAAACCTGATAAAGACGAATTGAGGTCTTGTATATGGGGAATTGGGTATCGGTCAGGAACGGTGACTTTGTTAAGTGCTCTGTAATCACCACACGGTCGCCAGTCGCCGCTAGACCTAGGGACCATATGAAGAGGGGAAGCCCAAGGACTACTAGAAGGGCGTATTATACCCAGTTCTAGCATATGTTCGAATTCGGCCTGTGCAAAACGAAGCTTGTCTGGTGCTAACCGACGCGGCCTACTGAACACTGGGGGTCCCTTAGTATCGATATAGTGAGTGACACTGGTCGTCACTGCTGGGAGAGGCCCGGCCTGCCGAAACACGGCCGGGTAGGCGGCGATGAGTTCGCTATAAGGTTGGTGTGCCGGTGGTTGAACGTAAAAGGGCGTGACGTGATTCACTCGCGAATTATGACCCGCAACAGCGAGAGTGGTCTGACGATCCAACACTCTGCGGCGCCGTGCATCAACTAACAAGTCGAAGTGTTGCAGAACTCAATGCCTAGAATTGCGTACGGGACGTCGGCGATGATGAATACCCAACGACAGTTACGCTTTAAAACTAAGTTTAGGATGAGTGACCGCTGGCCAAACGTTGGGATGGCCGTGCCATTGGCAGCGCGTAGTGTTTGGGCCTGCAGTGTGCTATTGTCGCCTTTCGCTTGGGGGAGGACGCTCAATTCGGCACCGGTATCTGTAAGGAATAGGTTATTTGAAATGGTGTCCCTCACATTCAAAAGACGACTGTTGGTCTGATACCCGGCTTCGTGGGTCGCCACCACGGGCCGGGGGTTTAGTTTCCCTGATGAGCACCGGGAAACGTACACCCTGGTTCGCATCGTTTGGCTCCCTCACCAAATCTACCGTGGTATTTGCAATACCCTTCTTTTGAAGAGCTGAAACGTCGTCGCAGTGACGGACTATGGAGCCTAGGTGGGCGTGAGCAGTGCCGCTCCTGTGACTAACTTCTAACTGCTAGGCGTTGCAGGCTCGCGTCAACTCTAGACAAAACTGACGCGAGGTCGTTGGATGTTGGCAAGGCAGACACCTTTGTGACGGATTATGTGGTTACTCCAGGTACAGTGGGGTTGTATCGTGACATAATGTCATCAGCTATCGCTGCGGTTTCCTCCAGCGAGCATTTGCGCGTGGCACTTAGTAAAACTGGAATGTTGTGCTGCGAACGATGCAGACAAAGTTCCCTTAAGAGCGGGTCCTCGCCTATTGTCGGTCCTCTCAAGCGCTGCATCTCACGCAGCAGTTCGGAGGGCTTCCTACTTCCAAGCTAAAAGTTTTGAAGTTGTTGCATACGTTGGTCCTCTGTTGGGGTCGTGCGGGCAATGACGGCCTCCTTTAAGGCCTCATAGCTTCGGGAAGAGATTATTACGCCCCTACTTGCATTGAGACCTCCTGCGGGAGGCGGCCTGCTATCCACCTGAAACGGCTGGCGTCACTGGTGATACGGCAGTTTTCGGATTCTAACTCGACCAGCGTGAACCAGAGTTCTAAATCAGCAGGCGTGAATGCCGGTATGTTCAGCGTGATCGCCCCAACGGTGGGGTCTGAGCAGGGTTTCCGTTCAGCAGACAGCGATTACTTTATAGAATACAGACGGGGAAAGAAATCGACAACCAATGGGGCACTATAGTTTTCGCGAAAAAAATAACGACGAACTAGACGCCAAAATATGTATAAACAAAAAAATTATTTGGTAAACCGACCAAAAAAACCAACAAATAGGGGAACAATAAAACCTACAA
Source organism: Fasciola hepatica (assembly GCA_948099385.1). NCBI lineage: Eukaryota > Metazoa > Platyhelminthes > Trematoda > Plagiorchiida > Fasciolidae > Fasciola > Fasciola hepatica. The sequence continues at coordinate 6,226,988 of CANUEZ040000102.1, read as the reverse complement.
AAAGGTACGCAGACGGGACCTTGAACGGTAGAAAACAAGGAAACTCACGTGACCTGGGGATCACGTCGGGCTCACCAATTGTATGGTCGATTAGACCTTGCTTCGCGGTTTCCCTAGTAAACGCGTGCTTCGGTCCTTTGTGCTGCGTGGACCACCTGCACGTCACTCTAATGTGCGGCACTGCACGAATATGTTAACCAGAACAGTATTCTCCACGAAGCGTGAGAACGAGAAGGTGATTGGGAGAGATAGTAGTTAGCGTGTATTTGGAAACGTGCGTGACAGCGTGCGCAAGAGCAACGGTCAAACGCAACCGCGCTTGGCAGTCAGCGTTCAGTTAAATATTAAACGTGGTAAGAGTACGAATGAAGATCGCTAACCGCTTCACTTTGACTTAATGGTTGATGCACTGCACCGCAGAGTGGTGGATAGCCAGTCCTCCCTCGCTGTCGCTGATTACTATTCGCGGCTTAATCACACCAAGTTCGTGCACTTTCAACCATAGGCACACCAACCCTATAGAAAACTCGTCGCCGCCTGCCCATCGATTTTTCAGAATTCCGGACCATTCCCGGCAGTGTCCACTAATGTCGCTCATCGCGCCGACGCTAAAAGACCCCCAGTGTTCAGTAGGCCCCATCGGTTAGCACCAGACAAGCACCCTATTGCACCGACTAAAATAAAACACAAGCCAGAATTTGGTATAATACGCTCTGCTAGTAGCTCTTGGGCTTTGCCTCATCGTATGGCCCTTAAATCGCTTGGTGATCGGCGACACTGTGATGATTACGGAGCACATAACAAAGCCACAGTCCCTGACAGAAGCCCGATTCGCTATATACAGGACCTTGTTTCAACTTTATCAGAAAGCTCAGTCATCAGCCATATCTATTTGGTTCATGCGTACTACCAGATCCCGGTAGCAGAAGCCCGTGTCCGTAAACCTGCCGTAATACGCCTTCGGGGCTGTCTGATTTTCTACACACGCCTTTTGGACCCGGTAATGCAGCCCAGACCTTCTAAAGGTTAGTATGGGGAGTAACCCGTGGTTTAGAACATGTCTGCTTATACATGGATGATATTTTGGTGGCCATTTCTGCAGACCAAGACCAAACTGCCCACTTGGGGGCTCTCTTCGAACTCCTAGCGTCACGAATAATGTAGCGAAGTAGGAATTAAACCGATCTGATATCATATTCACAGGACACTATTTTAACCTAGGGTCTCTACCTTCGCGACTATCCTGGACCCCAATCTTTTCGCCAGCTGTGTCAGTTTGCCGGTCTGGTGAATTTCTACCACCAGTTCACTCTTCACTGTGCAGAAAAGATGCAACCCAGGTGTGCAACAGTGAGTGACTGGAGTACGGTTCAGGAACCAACTTCTGGCTAACGAAAATAAGCTCTTACACAAAGAAGAAATGAAACATTCAATTTATTAATTTTGCTGTTAGCGTGGTCCAGTAATGACCTCGATCGTGCTGAGGACATGGCGATTTTCTGGACAAAATTTTGAATTTATTTCCTCTACGGTATTTTCCGACCTTTTTCTTCGGTTGCGTACGTTTAACTGAGCTGAGCTTCCCGAGGTTTCCGTAAACCTCGTTTTTGAGTCACTTTCGGTTTCTCGCCAACGACATGTGCATTCGGTTTGCTTTCTACTCCGCCGTAGCGTTCGTTGCATTTCATGTATTTCTTGTATGGGTACTGTTTTGGTACCACGATGTATGGAATACATTTCCGCATCTGTACACCGACTCCAGTCTTCTCTGTTCGTTCGATAGAGAGTATTTCGTTGGTAATTCGCTGTGAGACCGGATAGAAGGCACACTCATAAACCACACTCAAAAGTCTTCTATAGTCCTACGTTTTGTTTTTTAGACTCTATTTAAAATGCTCATAGCAGAAGTATATAGCCACGCAAATGTATACGAAGAAAGAGTAATCTGCCATTAAGGTAGACGTTTTTTTAATTACTTCGTCTTCAATGTCGTGTTTTGTAAGATGAAATGGCATGTTTACCGCTCAATATTGTACCACAAACTATAAATATGCAACGAAAACAATTATCTTGTATACCTGTCCTCTATGTCAACGTAAAAATGGGGTGTGTAGGTTTCCCAGTTCACAACCGGTTACTACGTGAATGGGACCTGGTGCTACCGTGAGCTCAGATGCAGGTGACTACCCAACCATCAGATAAGGTATGATATCAAGCCTCACGAAAATGGTGATGGAATGACCATCTTGACTAAATTTGGTATACATCACTGTACGCAAACACGACAGTCAGATCACTCAATCCCATGTCGGATCAACTGATGGGGTACCTGTGGTGGTCGTGTCTCAGTATCTATGATGCAGCTTTGCCGTAGACACTGAGACACGAACAACACGCCAGTGGAGTCTTCGTTGTTTTGCCCAGACAGACCCACCGGAAAGGTTAAATAAACTGACAGGAGCTCACTGTGAGTGTATGGCTGTCGCTAACCTTCAACGGTCCTGCCTCTGGTTTTTGTCCAGCCCCGAGATATCCAGGGCAAAAGGGTATCTAGGTTTTTATCGACTCAGACATACACCGTGAATTCCTGTCTGCACAAGAATGTAACAAAACTGAGATGATGTCACTATGACACTTGTAGTATGCAAGGTCCAGTGTCTTCCGTGGGGGTTGCTCATGTTCGATCTGCAAAATACAAAAAGGCAGAAAACTCCATGAACACGAAGGCTCAGTAAGTACATCAACAGGGTCCTACAATTACATTTATCGAACACTAATATGGCTGTCAAGAGCCTGCTCACTACACACTGAACTGGGAACGCTGATAGGACTGCGAATAACTGGACCAACTCATGTTCTTTTCGTGCATTTGTTTGTTGCCTAAGTGGTTAACAAAAGGTACTGTAGGAATGGTCTCGCATAAAATAGAGAAGAGGTTTTAAATAATACATTTGCTTGCCACTGCAGAAACTTATATTCAGTATAGCGTGAAATTCCAGCCCAGCCTTGGCGGGGTGTACACACTACTTACCGAATAAGTAGGTAGTCGACTGCTCAAAATGACACTATGGACAGTTGTGAACTAATTACGAACGCGGCTGTCAAAGAAACCAAGCGAAATACAATGAAAGATGGCATGTAAGCCATGCAATTGCATTCTGCGATTAGAAAACAACTGCCTTCAGGTGAATTGGACCACCAAAATGCAAATGCGTATGATTGTTCCAATCGATTTATTTTGATGACTTCTAAACAAACGATCTATTCACCTCGGACGGTGGGACGGTGCATCGTGTCACCATCGAAATAGACACCAGTGTAATTTCATAAAGGGAAGTCCGGCTAGTTGGATTAAGATAATAAAAATGATGAAATGTGACTCATGCTGTTCAGTGAATTTACCCATTTTATTTTATCAAACTATAGTGGTAATGAAAGCTTTCATGTAATTCGTTAAAAGTGTTCACAAACTGATAATGTTCGCGAATTTTATCCACCGTCCTTCACTATTAGGCACTCGGTCTTCATCAGCTAACAAATAAAAGTTAGCCGATTAATTGGCATTTGTGATTCACTTGGAATTTATGTTTGCTTTAGGGGATACTTTGGTGATTACATCTGCAAGAAATGTTACCATCTGTCACTTACCTTACCTAGTAATCCTACTACCACCCGTCAATCACGCTTCCGTTAAATGTTTCTTTAGGAAATCATTTCTGTAAGAAGACAGTGTAAACCGGTGTGAGAAATTTCCCAACGTGATACTGTATTGGTGAAACAATGAAAGTGTACCTTTTAATCAATATTGAGATTGTTCAGTTACCTGGTATATTATGACACTGAGCACTCCACGATCAGACGACACAGTTATTCGAGGACTCATTTTATTGTGTACATTTTCAACCGACTTATAGGCTTGACAACTAAAATTTCTTTATAAATGTCATATAAAGTGATAAATATGCAATCTTGCTTCACGGAACGGTAACCAATAGGCGTTACTATGTTTTCTTTACCTCCTATTAGATATCTAGACCTGATTCGTGTCTGACAGTCAGGATTCTCTTATTTATCTTATCAGGGGAACCGCGGTCGTAGCTCGAGCTAATTTTTCTGTTGAGATTTTTTATTCATTTGGTGTAATCAACACCTTTTCATGCGTCCTGATGATTAGTAACAGTTCATCATAAATCACAACTCTAGATGTTCCTCTGATTCAGTCCAGAGTTTATTTGATATTTTCTTATTTCATTGATCATAGTTGTTTTGATACATATATTATCAGATGGTAAACCTTTTTGTTCGAAACAGTTTCCAACCAAATTATTTTACAAATCTGCATGCAAAAATGTTTGGTCGTCCAACGTTTCTTTAAGTGCCTTTGTGTCACCTTTCTGTATGATATTTCAGATCCCGCGACCACTTAACACAAGAATGATGAACGTCTTCCGAAAAATCTGAATGAAGCAGTCCTCGAATTGCAAGCTTTACAAGCTTTAAAAGCTTTCAGTGTGCCATTTATATAATAAACTTGATGATTTTCACAAACTATTTTTCTGGTGGTAGATTAATTAGTGGTTTTGATCGAAAGGATGGATATTGGAAATAGAGTAAGAAGCGAGCAGTTAGGACGGATTAGGGAAAGAAGAGGTACCCATTTCCAGCGATTTTTCGAACTCAGGGCACAGCCCAACGAGAGATCAATTGGCAGCGCGTTGGGTGTGCTGCTTGGGAATGCTTTGGAGACCGGCTTGTAATCTTATCGAATCTACTACTTCAAATGGTAAAATCCAAATGGCCGAAGGCTTTGTAGACAATAAAAACGTGAACTATTTGAACCAATGTGCTACATTTTCGCTTCCGGCAAGCTTTTAGTTTGATAACGTTTTTTCTCGCTTTCTTGTCGACTGCTTAACGAGTGTTTTTCTTTTTTTGCTTGATTGTGTCCTGCGTGTATCTTTCATTAAAAACGGCCCCGAAAACTGCTTCATTCAGATTTTTCGGAAGACGTTCATCATTCTTGTGTTAAGTGGTCGCGGGATCTGAAATATCATACAGAAAGGTGACACAAAGGCACTTAAAGAAACGTTGGACGACCAAACATTTTTGCATGCAGATTTGTAAAATAATTTGGTTGGAAACTGTTTCGAACAAAAAGGTTTACCATCTGATAATATATGTATCAAAACAACTATGATCAATGAAATAAGAAAATATCAAATAAACTCTGGACTGAATCAGAGGAACATCTAGAGTTGTGATTTATGATGAACTGTTACTAATCATCAGGACGCATGAAAAGGTGTTGATTACACCAAATGAATAAAAAATCTCAACAGAAAAAGTAGCTCGAGATTTATCTCGTAGAAAATGATAATTTAAGTACCTGCATACTCATTTTGCATCGCCGTGATTTTAAGAATTGATAAACGAACGCTCAGTGTCTTTCAGCGACAAACGCCGGTTCTTCTGTGAACCTTGGGATGGAACGAACATCGTCTGCAGTTCAGTCAATGACAACAAACTTCACTGACCTGCCCTTGACGGCAACAATGAGCCTGTTTTTGAAAGGCATTTCGTTGCGCACTTCCAAAACGGCGACACACTGTTCCTCCAAGCTGTGTTTCTCGATCAGCTGAAAAAATTAAAAATGATACGAATACACTAACCTGCATGGATGATCGATTCCGATGCGTTGGTAGTGAGTAGACTGCTCATTGAAAGGTCCATGGACCCCATATCTGCTGTTGGTTGAACTCTTTTGGCTTCACTTCAACAGTTTTGACACCGGGAGTAACTATCTACTGTGAATTTAGATTAAGTAAATACTTGGCTACATTCCGGTTTTTCTTCGCACACCTACTGACTGTAATTCACGCCACGAACGCCGGTGCTCTCATAATGTCTCCTCGCCAAAATAAAGTACTTTGCACTGATGGCCTTCTGGCGCTTCCAATAGCTCTCCTTCCTCGTCTCTTTACGCATACCAATGTATTCTGAGTCCCATAATCTGGATATTAATGATCAACAATTCATAGCGTTAGTACTCAATATTGCATGAATTCCAAAGAAAACAGCATCACAAAACGATTACTTCGATGTCCAAGGATATATTTGCATGTATACACGTACACGGAATTTCAGGAACTTGAGTTTCTGAAGTTCTTGCTGATACTTTATTGTTCCAAGTAGCTCACTCGTTGATTCTGATTCAGAAATACCTAATGAACCTATATTGGGGCGTTCTGAATGCCTGGGTACTCAGGCACCCAGAGGCTACAAAACGTCCCAGCTTCATTCGAGCTTCTCAGGGGGATGGTCCATAAAGCAGCTGATCAATATTACACCTTTGTATCATCACATACACGCAACCTTGGATTGTGCAATTGACAAATGGTGATTCGTACTTCAAACTGTTGTGTTCTGCCATTCATCCACACTTGGGATAATTGCTTGTATTCATACATCGAGCTTAATTTGACTTTAACCCCTAAAATTCTTCTACTTGGAGGGATTTTGTTACATCTTATGAAAAAGCGATGACGTCTATCTCAAAGATACCTTATATTGGATACTAAGACGGAAATTCATGGAAGGTTCAGCAAGATGGCATATATTTGTCCCTTTCTAACCATATTCATAGGTTCACCCCTGCCTGTAGTTATTTTTTTCCATTCCTGACTCTTCATACTTACTGTAGATTACTTCCCCAATCTCGGACCATCGATCTTTCTCTACCGGCTAGGAATTTTCTTTCTTCATGACAAGACTTTTTCTTCTAACAATAATATCTCTGTTTCTTCACATGCTACTGTTTTCGATGTGCATGCATGTCCATATGCGCCTATTGTTGCAATATTCCATTTCGCAATAACCTTTCGTTTCTCACACGTTCCCACTGACTCATCTCATATCCACATTGTCGTCCATTATGAAATGTTGAGCGTATGGCCACGTGGTGATAAAGTGCGTCGTCAGGCTTGGCAAATGAAAGGGTCCCCATGAGATTCAGAATGAGGGGCGAAGCGGTTTGTCGTGGAGTTCGCTAGTCCTGGAAACAGGGATAGCGTTTTTAGCGGCTGCCCAGGAGATTAACAGGGCCACGAAGGGTGCGTTGCTAGTTTCAACCCGATGACTTGTCTCTTCTATTTACGGAACGGCCAGCGACCCCACCTAGTTCTCCAACGAACTTCAACACAGCTATTCTCCACTAACCCACAGTCCGAATAGTTCGGCCGGACTATTGCCATGCGTCCATCCACCAGAAGCGCTGAGGAGAGCAAAACTGGGACCAGAAATCCGATAGCGAACGTGGGTTGTTCAGCCGTACTGAGTGCGCGACCTTCGTATGCTAGAGTTGCGGGTGGTCTTGGAAACAGAAGGCCAGAGATTACTGAAACGCCCGTTCAAAGAAACGGGACAGTCGCTCAGACGTGAGTTCCGAGCGGCTAGCTGCCCCTGATAATCCAAGCAATGGACAGGTGACAGCTCGTCTACAGATTTTTTGCACTAACGCAGCAAGTGTGGATAACAAGTGGCCGGAATTTTATGCCCACGCAATGGGTGCAGATGTAATAGGGATCACTGAGACCAGGATTATACCAGACACTGGTTTTTCCCTGACTTTATAGTCAGTCGCGCAGAGAGGCAGCACGAAGGGCCGAGAGGAGAGGTATTGTTTCTCGCGCGAGGACCCTACGACCAGGGGGAAGAATCCAAGCTACATACACGAGGATTCCCGAGGAGTGACGGGCCTATTAACTGTAGTTTCTCAGTGTCCCGAGTTCTGTCGTCGAGTTTACTGCAGTGTCGGACCGGATTCCGCCGGAAGAGCTACGCTAGCTCGATTTCTGGCACCTATTCTAATATGGTCTGATATCCAGGTTGCGCTTAGACCTCTGTATTTTCTATTGTGTTCCTAGAAATCTGTGAAAGAAAGAGGGTTGGAAAACATAGTGAAGACTGCGCTTACTGGTACAGTGTCACAATCTCAGTGTTATAAACGGGGACTCTATCCAGTTCTAGTTCCACTCATGAGTGGGGATGATATCCAGTGCACGTGTAATCCCTATAGTTGCCTCCTCGGTCTTCCAGTAAGCCACTCGCCAAAACTCGCCTCACATTTTACCCAGGACGCATTTCATACCACAAAAACAATTTAGAAACACTTTGCTTATGGTCCCGTTGTAGACGCTATTCGAGGAGCGGAAATGATCAAGTCAAGTCAGTGGTGGCTTCATACACACGGCTGGGTGGATTTTCAGTATTTACACCAAATCGGTGAATATAAAAATACGGAATCGGAAAATACTTAAAAATTATGATAACTTTCATTCAATTAAACACTCGCGTAGATCTTTATTGACTCTGACTGGATCAACAAGCAGGCAAGCGTGATATGGAAAGGCAGAATCGCGATATGCAGAAGTGAAAACAAACACAAAATTTGTATTTTGAGCGCGTATATGTTGTAGACACAGTTTTTGAAAGTTCGTTGTGTAGGGGATGGTGAATGTCTGAAAGTATTTCGGAAATAAACCGGCCTCAAATACGGAGTTGCTCAACAGTGATTGCATCAACAAGTGTGCCTGTGTATACGCAGCTGCACTTAGAGATGCGTTTGAAAGATTTTATTGTTAAGTTAAAATACTTATTCAATAGGACGGGAAAATGACTTGGGATCGGTGCGATCAGTGTGGGAGAAGACATGCAATCACAAATTTGAAACAGACTGATTTGGGATTAAAGTAATCGTAGACGGGGAGAGAAAAATGACAATTTTCTAACTTTATGAAAAGTCTGTTGAAAGGCTATGCGATAATGTAGCACCAAATATTTAACTTTAGGTAGTGCTGGTATGTGTTCGTTGCTCTTGGATAGGAGAGGAAACTTGTTTGCGAGGGCCCTGTGTGGTTCAATAGAGAGTAAGGAAAATAGTAACTCCTGGCATTTAGAGGCATTCAGCACAAGAGAGAGAGAGAGAGAGATGAAGACCAGTTATCAGCTTCGATTACTTGGATCTGAATTTGTAAAGTTCCTTGGAAGGTCGATAAATCACATTCTAGAACTACATAGTCGTCGTTTTTTCAGCCGATGAATGTCGACCGGATTAGTGATTGTTTAAAGTAAAAAGAAAAATAATTGGGACAAAATTGCTCCTTGCAATACACCAGAGTCAACGGGAAGAGGAGAAGATTTTTGGCGGCTGAAACAAGTGAAATGTCTTCGAACAGTGAAGTCGTCTGAAATCAAGCTGCAGACTTTTGAATCAACGTCACTTACGGAGAGCATAGTGAGCAGTACTGATCGATCAAGGCAATCAGGTGCGTTTTTCTAATCTAAAAACACCATTCATACAGTCTTACATCTCCATCTAAAGAGTCGAATATGAAGCGAGAAAACCGATAAGCAAAATGGTTTGCGTCTTCTCCAGCAGACGCCAAGTTAACCCACGGTAATAAAAGCTTCACGTAAGTGCAGGCGATGTGGTGGTATTTCCCGGGTTCTATCTTGGAGACAGGCTCTATCTTGGCTAGTCTCCATATGTCAGAGATTTTTCCGCTTGTTAGATAGTTACTGGAGATGTTGGCAAGTTTAACCGAAAGGGAGTCAGCACACTGCTTGAGTGCAACAGGTGACAGCTCATCTAAACCAGGAACTTTGTTTATCTTCACTTTGCGCAGCTGTTGGAAGACCGCGGTGGGTTCAATAGTTGATGGCTGAGTGTGATAACCGGATTGCCCAAAAAGAAATCCGAAGTCACATCAACTGGCACAGAAATGTATTGTTGTCTAGTGTACAAAATGCGGCATTTATATAGGCGTGAAATGCGGAAGGGAACCCACAGAAGTAATCATCCATCAGCAATGCGATCGGCGGGCACATACGTGCTGGACACAGTCACGTGATATGAAAGTAGATCAAGTGCGTGATACACGTGTGCTGCGATATTCAATATTAATGGTTGTAGTGAGATGAGTCATACGAGCAAGGCGCATTCGTTTGTGTGCAGAAATGCATGAATGCTGGGTTGGAATACTTGTCGAGCGAATGAACACTGGTTGGTCCAAGTTGGTTTTCTCGAACTGCATATGAATGGGAGATGAATTGTTGAAGATTGGTACGAAAGTGGACTGCGATATTGAGCTGAAATCGGAGTTGAGTTTTTTCAAATCAGTGTTTTCATTTTTGTTCCCTGAGTTATTGCCACATAGGTGTTTTATGGCTTTTCATATATCACGACAACTGACGTTTTCTAAGACGGTATCCACGTACAACTTGTTCAGGCGTTTAACTTCAGATTTGATCAAGTTGGTTAGTATTTTGACTTGCTTTCTCTATCTATGTTTGCGTGCCCGTTCCTTTGTTTTTCGCAGCTGTTTAAGTGCTGGTGAAGAATATCGATCAGTTTGAACGTCGACAGTTTCTAGTGGGGCGACAATGATTAAAGCAAAAATCAAGGTAATCCTTGACGTGTTCACAGAAGATATAACGGTTAGGGCTCGTAAATACGGAAAAATCCGTTGAGGTAACAGGGGCCTTTTACTTGATCAGGTTATCAGTTGAACCATTACTCTGCTTCATTTTTTTATGGTCTCCTTAACATGGTGTACCGGTTGGTCTAGCTTTACACTGTCGGACTAATTGTCAAGACAAAATGATCAGAGCTGCTCAGGGGTGCACGTTTTGAACATTGAACAATTGTGGTCTGTTTGTAGAAAACAAATCTAGTTGTATGTCAAGTGTGGTAGTAAAAAGTACCAAATTAATCAAGCCAATAGTGGTGAGAAAAGTAACACCGTGCCTGTTAAAGTCGACGACAAACACGCAAAGGGATTCACTCAACTGTGCAATTATTGAGGTAGACAGAAGATCGGAAAATACGTGAAGCTCAGAAAGTGATGTACCAGGAGCCAAGTAAATATTCCCAATGAGTGTCGGATGGAATCCACTCAGAAAATGTGGCTGATTGTCTGTGATGTGACGGCTGATCTTTTCGGTTGAGTACTTAAGGACCACATTTGTTGAATTGCTCCAGTTGTTGTTTACGTTAGTGATGACACCTTCTCCGTGATTGTGAGCACCAGTGAGACGATCGGTGTGGTACGAACTGACACTCTCCAGTTGTAAATTTCATCAGGTACTTCCTTGTGCAACCTAGATTTTTGTAACATAATAATTTCTGCATTTTTGTATTCGTTCTTCCGTATGATTGTTGAAATCTTTCCAATTTTTCCCAATAAAGAACAGATATTGCTCACTAAGACCACAGGAAAGAGTTTTCTCAGCCCTGCATTTTCGGAGAACAAGTTGCCAAAAGTGCACGGTGTTTTCTCACACTCCCACCTCGTCTTCAGATAATCCGTTTGAACCTATTGCGAACTTTATTACCATAATTCCACCCAATCGACCAAAACCAGTCTGACTTCGATCTCAGGCCACGGCAGAGGCAGCCGCCATTCACCTACTAAGCCATGAACTATATGCACAAAAGTGACTATTCCAAGCTTTTCAGCTGCCCTGACCAAAACCGGGAACCACAGATCGCCTACCGAATCCCGAAAATCCACTATCGATTACCACTCGTGACGGAGGGAGTGAAACTCTCACCACATCACGCACACAATAGAGACACCCCACCAACCTCCTTTTCTAACGCCACGACAATGACCTTTGGTCCGGCCAATCGCTAACGCATTCCTATGTCACTTCACCCATATGAACTGTAAGAGCACGTATGGGATTCTTCGAAAACAACTGTTCCCTCTCCAGCGTCTTGTTCCTAATGCTGCTACTAGTACCAACAAAGGCATGCTCGTCCATTTCCCTACATTTCGCAATCTACCACTGATCACGGTCATTTATCAAGCTCTTAGTCAGCTGGGGTATCTGGGATTTGCGCATCTCGGTGAATGTGGTATCCGGAGGGAGTGATCTGCCAACTCCTAGCAAAGCAACTAGTGTCGAAGGTACCCGTCGTTTGTGGAGTCTGCCTGAACTAAAGTCTTGTGTAGCTGTTGAAGCAACATGATAGGCTTCCTTTTTTGTTGCCAGTATTCCTTTGGGTCCTGGACATCTGACTATATTGATAATCATGCGGAGAGTTTGGACTGCGAATAAGATCGTAGTACACTGTCTAAGAGCAGCTGCGCCAGACGAGTAGAGTTAGCGTTGGCTCAACCAAAGAGCAGATGTAAACGGAAGTGACCTCGTACTAAGACGTGATCCGATTATCCTGGCTTTGAAGGACACGAATGACAATCTTCGGTTGAGAAACAGGAAGTAAGCTTTTCCAGTTTCAAATTCGAAAACAAGTCAGAACACAGATTGCCCGTGCGATGTTTTCCGAGTCAATGCGCCGCATCTATCGTGCATACTCCAGTCAAAGGGATTATTTTTAGAAAACGTCGGATGGACGTATTGTTCGGAAACAAAGGCAGAAACAGAAGACGCACACAAGCATACATGTTCGTCGGATAAACATACAACAATTATCACAATTCGATACCACTGAAATGATAAATTGATTTCAAGTTCGCGTTTCTTGCGCAGTTTGTGATGTGTAAGGATGGTCGGGGTCTTCATATATTTTGATGGTTTGCTATCCGTTGCTGGGTAGATGTCTATGAAAGTCTGACTTGTGATAACGAAATGCTTAGTCGCATAAAGACTTGTTATCAACTTCCCCTTTGTTCCACACCAGTTGTGCCCAGTCGCAGTATGATCAGAGTCCAACATTGTGAAGAAATTAGACCACGCCAATTAAGTCTATACCTCTTCTCGTGGTAGAAGTTCCTACCCACCAGTAAAAGTGTGCAGTCACAGCACAGCTGAGTGAGACGAATGTCGTTTTCAATGCTATTGGCTGGTATAGCAAACAAACCTCCAATATGCCTTCCAGAATCCCCCCAAAATCCAATTTAGGTGTTCAAATCTCCAGCAACCACCAATAAGCTAGTTGACAACAGGCTTCGAAGCAGCCCAGACAAATCCCGATAGAATTCATCCTTGGTCTCAGATGGACCACAGTCAGTAGGCGCATACACAGACACGACAATAAAGCATCGACATTTCAGTTTACTGGTATAAACACGCACAGAACCGTCAAACTGAACTGCACACGAACGACTGCTACCTGAAATCCAGTTTAATAGTGCACGCTCATGTCTCATGCACAGAGCAACCCCAACGCCAGTCTCACCACGGATATTAGACACTGAATCACCCAACAAGCGGAGAGTGAATTGAGAAGCTGAGGTTTTATGTGGGGAGTGAATGAATATCATAAAGTTGGTATAATGTGTGCGCGTTTCGGGTATACAGAATTCATCTATTTTGAAAGTTTCCAGGGTTCTAACGAGAGCAGTCTGTTGCCCTATCTGGCATAGTGTGAGGACTTTGAATACAGCTAGGTGAAATTAATATGTAGGTTGAAGATGTGCATTATTTTGTGGCCTACTTTTGAACTACTGTTTTCTTCTGAGCAGCAGTAACCCGTTACACTTTGCATCGATCTTAAAATAAACAACGGAAAGTCAGTAAGGCCTTTTCCAGAAACAGTACCGGAGGTTTCTGGGTGAATTATACTTGGAAAATGCCTACACCGCCGACGGGGGTTTTTCTTTGTGAATCCTAACCACCGTCTTTGAAACAAAAATCTGCCCCACAGGGCTCTGGGACATTCACTCAGCACGAGAAAGTGACCGATGCATTTACGAAGGAACTTCTGCTGTTATCTGACGTGAGACCTGATTGTTAATCCTATCCTGAATTGTTTTTAGACCGGTGAGCTTCTTTTCTCGGTGTCTGTTCACTGAAGTGCCCTCTTCGAGGGTGTGGCGGTTAGAACCAAATGTTGTCCAGTAAATGGCTCAGAGACTTCGTCTGGCTTCCATCCATTGACCTGTCAGGCATGATTGCATCATCAGCCCAACGAGACCATTTTTCCTCTTAAGGTCACGGAAGCATGAAAGCCGTGGCAGCACTCGAATTTGCATTCTCGAAACGACCAAGGTTGCTACAGTCGACCCCCGGCTGGAAAGCGTGGAAGGATTTTGAACAAAGTGAGCCCATCTCACCAGCTTGACAGTTTCATGTTTCAACTACTTCCTTCAGAATTATCGCAATACAGCACTTCCAGAGTTCCATTCCATGTTCTTATTTCACTAAACAAAGATGAAGATTTATCTGAACTGTTAACCGGCTTCAGCGTGCACAACTTATCATCAGTTTTAATTGACTTCTGAAAAGCATTGCAAAAACGTGCTCAAACCAGTTTGATAGTAGTCATAAATAATGATAATAAAATATGTACACACTCCTGTTTCCCGGTGCAATAAAATATGGCTTTATGACATCGCGACTACTGTTGCACATATTCCTAATGGTTATACCATTGAAAGTTGTGCTTTTATCCTCGTATGAATCAGTCATCAGCAAACTACAGCAAATGAAACTACGATCGACTTGAATTCACATTTACTGAGATCGGAAACTGTTTTAAACGGCAAGAAAACGGAAGAAAACGAAATTGCTCCGCTGTTTGCTAATGTTTTCTGTAAACCACGGGAAATACTCGGTATTGTTGTGTTCGGCCTATACAGTCGTGTGCTCACACACGCACGCATGATTTACGCCCCGTGTAATCAGGAACGCAAACGTGAAATCGTGCACACACGTACACAGTTGACATTTATCGGGCCTCGTCTCGGACAGAACTGACCATTTAGGTCGTATCACGCGTTGTACGACTTAATCCGATTTTACGGTGTCTTACGCTTCCTATTACACACATCGCTGACTCACGCACTTGCATACTTGTTTGCGTCTTCACTTGCATGCTTTGTACTGGCGTTTACAGCACGTTGCCGAACAATCCACGTTCACCCATACAAGCGTGCCTTTCTTCTGATTATTGAATTGCGAGACACAACAGGTATGACAGAATGTTCAATAAATGGTTCTGCTGATTTCAGTTGCAAAGTACACACCACTTAAAACTGGTACCACGTTGAAGATAAACCACTGGAAAACTTGGTAGACAAACTCAGAAATGAGAATAACGAAAATGGTTCAGTAGGTTTTCATTTTCTTTGGTAGGAAAAGTAATCGAAGAATTTCAAACACTGCTGACAACATGAGGTACACGTGTGAGTGGATGCGCATAAACGCAAACGGGAGTTACATGGACCATGGTGTATTTGTAAAAACTTTGTGAACAATAAACCAACCTCCGACTCACTCTACCTATGGACCCCAATCCAAATTCCATCAACAGTATACCAGAGTGATTTCGGAACGCGGACATCGGGACACATCCTTGCCAGTAGATGGATTTGGGATGTATCCGTCATTGCGCGGAATAGGGGGATAAAGCAGAACTGAGTTTGAAGTTGTTCATTGTAAATCAAAGAACCACGGTAAAATAAAGGTCACAGTTTTCGGATCAATTATGTGGCAAGGAACGAAAAGAAGCGACGTGTTTTCCAAGAAGAAGAAATACCCATGAACACAATTGTCTTCTATTCCAATTATTATCCTTCAAGCAAGTATTCAATACTATCGATCATGTTCTGAAAAACAGAAACAGGAGTAGGAACCGTTAAGGTGAATTTGGGTAGTTACGTAAAGTACAATTGTTAAATGTCATACGAACACAAAACGAACTGATTTCGACAGAGGACACTAATAAATGAGATGTATTCAAATTTCCTTGGGAAAACTGAGACCGACTTTCTCCAATATGCACTAAAAGGTGGACCTCGTAAACAGTAGTAGGAATTCGGTTCATTGGAGGGATGGTGTTGGAAATGAATCAGCATCTACCGCTACCACTCAAATTAGTGGTGACGGGTGGTCATATGTTGTCACCCGGCTGCTTACGACAAATAACCTGTTGGGAGTTGACGTCATTCTCTGCTCCAGATTTTACGGTCAAGGCTTCCGCTTATATCTGATGGAGAAGTGGAAGTCTGAGGTACATGAGTATGCTCCATCGAATCATATGTAAACGTGGAATGAGAAAGCTTCTACGGATGACTTAACAGAAGTATCATCAGGCTCTTCACTCCAAGTCAAAGGGTTGTGGTTGACAGTTCTGTGTAATAACGCTGCAGAACTTCGTGATGATAGAATTTGTTCATTTCTCTTGAAATCACGAGCAAGCACGGAATCAAATTAATCACTGTGATTGCAAGGCGGAAAAGGTTCCAAATTGATATATTTTCTTGATACATTTATCACAAGCGAATGGCGTAACGACTACGAAAGTTCACCTTGTTATGGGCTTATATTTTACCTATTTGTCTCTTTGAAATGAGTTTAACGTATCCAAGGTGCACATCTTAAACCGCGTTTTGTACAGACTACATTGAGAAATGCAAGAGTTGAACGTATCTGATAGCTTCTGGTGTTCACCAAACATAAAAACATTGTCCGGTAAGTGAATATGGAACCAATACCAAACCGTGTTGCACTTTTCGCTGCTTTTATGACCATTTTGCCGCATTCTTACATCACACTGAGGACGTCAGATATCAAATTGATTTTACCGGTGATTCTTTCAGTCTCACTGAACTATTGAACCACATCAGTTACAGCAAAAATAAAGCAACTCGGTTTGGCATTGTGTTGAGTGAAGTTAGAAACGTGGGATTGGCTGCTTCCACGTAGAAGGAGAGCAATGATAATTCACGAGTTTGCCCTTCATCAAACCCCATCAGAAATAGAGAAGCTGGCATGACGCAGACCTGAACTTATTCAACGGTATATTTAAAATATCATGTTTCTTGTAAGCTTTCGACCAAGGGCTACTGTTAAGTAGTCAAAAACCTTCTGCGAAATACGTAACCACTGCGGTGACATACATCGTCCCTTCTGCCCACAGACAAGAGCTTTGTTAACACTTGCCCAATGACAGGTCCACATATTCCACACAGCATTGCCATCCACGCACATGTCCCTAAGCCGACTGTTTATTCACACGTTAATTTCACTAAAAATGTGACCGATACTACATTGCCTACTTTTACGGTAGCCGGTCAACCAATCTGTCATCGACATGTTGTGATACAATTTGGCCAACCACAGTTTCCCTATGTAAATAATGACCTCGAACTTCAAAACACACGTGGTTGGAAACTAGTCCAACAGTAATCAGTGATAAAGTCAGGAACGTTAGTAAGGCCCATTTTCTCACCTCCAACTCGTAGTTTCTTTTTTGGTAGATATTGAGTGGTTCCACGTTTTTGCACTCAAGATTGGGTCTTTGACAAATAAACTTGCATATGCACATATCTTCTCAGATGAAACTTAAACAAAAAGGAGCATTCCTTCTGACCTCAATGATAGTCAAGTCACAAAAAGCACGAGAATCAGTTGACTCCAGAACAATCAAAACAACGGAGTTCGTCGAAAGCAACGGCAGAGATTTGCACATAAGAAGACACATTGGTTAGACAAATTGCACATAGGCACACAAAAGTGTGTGTGTGTCTAACAGAATAGGGGTAAACACTGTCGATCCGATCCACGTGAGCAAATGGGGTCGCGCGAGCTCTGTTGATAAACACGGATTCTGGATGTGATCCTGTTATGCAATAGTTAGTCACTTAGGGTAGTTATTTCGCCATCTAAGCAGAGGCACATATGTTATTACGATTTCCAGTAAATGCAGTTTCTGATTTCTCGACCACAAACGTTGCAACTAAGTGACCTAATTCTGGTCATCATTTCTCACTATGAACTAGTTACAAACAATTATCTGCATTTGTGGGAGCAAGCCGATACAGAACAGACCGATGCACGATGAAGTTTAAATAAACGAAAATGGAGTGTGAATACAAGTGTGTCATCAACTATTCCATTCGGTCATTTTGTTCAATGTCCCAATTCGTGTAATTTTAATTCTATGATTTCATGCCAGGGACTGGCCATAGACGTGTACATAAACACCAAGTAAATGGACTCCAAGGGAAACGCTCACATTTGGTGGTGAATTGGAACCGTAACGCTCAAAAGGGATTCCATCACGATCAATCAAAAATTTCACAAAATTCCATTCGATGGATCTGGAGAATGGGGAACAAAAATAATACGAAATGAAAGGCAGTCAGATACTCTAATGTGAAAAGCTTGCAACTCATTAGTGGCTCAGGGCAAAAATGTCGGCCCAACAAGTCTGTAGAAAATTTGATACGAGATAGGAACGAATGTTTGCATTAGGTATTTGTGCTACGAAGGCAAGGAGGGTGAGGGATATCTGTATTTCGGAAACCAGACAAGTTCAGTAGGTAAACTGCGTAAAATTGTTTATGTATTCCCTGTCCAGACTGAGATGCATCAACATCTACCAACCGGATGCGTGAGTGTTCCTGCTCCGTTCTGGCCAAATCTTTTGGCCACCATTTCCATTCGATTAGTCCGATTGATCCGGTTGACAGCTTAATCGGCATCCACTCACTTGGGCTATCTTGCAAAATGTCTCAGATCTCATTGTGTTCCATTAAAGAATCCGCATGCTGTTTTGTATCTTGCTGGAGGTTTTCGATATATTCACCAACCATTTTCTGGTCTGCGATTGTCGATTGACTGACCCGATTGGTCTGAAATTCGTGTTGTTCTGTTGCCACGACGATCTCCGTGATACTGCACTTACTTTATCAAGTTCAGACGATTATCAGAGGAGAAATGGAAGACTCGACAGTATCTTCCTCGTAAGGGACACACCGGACATCCCATGGTTCAATGCTCCGCTACCTGTCATCGTCAGTTCACAACTCGATGAACAAAAGATCACTTAGGCATAAACACGATCAATGAAGGATAATATTTGTCCTTTTATTCTACTGAGTGATGATGTTCAGCCGTATTTCATTCTAGTCACAAATTCTCCAGTTTAACCACTCGAGAGTTTTAGAAGTTAATATAGGACACCTTATAACAGCTCATGAGGAATGCTGGATAGCTCAAAAGATAAAACTTGTGATGGAATGATTGTTGAGAGACAGTGTGTGGATGATTTTCACCTGTTTTCGAATAATGGCTCTCTCTGCCCTTGATCTTCATCCTGTAGCAGCTTCGCAGACACCAAACTCACTAAAAAGTAATTGCGAGCTAAGAGCTTGGGCGCGCCTCGTTTACGAACATGTATTTGCACTTAGGTTTACTTGGGAATGACAACCGCTCCACAAGAGCGGACAATTTCGGGGCCAGGTCCTCCTCTAGCCATAGACAATCTTCCTTTTCGAATCTTTCTTCTCAGTCACATAAAGTGGCTTATGGTCAGGACAAAAGTACTGTTAAGTAATTTCATTCATCCAGACCCGATTCAACCAGTTTGATATCATAATCCTCTTCGGTTGGACATATGGGCCTATCTTAGATGTCCTGTAAAACATTTGAGTGATCCTCATCGGTCATCCACCGAGGTACGCAACTGGCTTAGCAAACGTTGACCAGGCTCTTTGATAGGGCAGAAATTTGGCTTAGCGTCAGTTACTTCAGTCGCATGGTGGTTTGAAGTCTGTTTGTTTAAGTCCACCTGGTACTAGCGAACATGATAGCATCGCCATCTTACGTCACGCGACTCAGGTGGCAAGGCGCGCTCGAGCTCATCAGCTCTGGCCATTAGCTCGTTCAGTCTCCCTTCTCCTGTCATGTATACAGGATAACCAATATAATCACTAAACCCCATCAATCGCTATAGTTGTGCTTCTCCATTCGCTGGATGGGAATCGAGTCCGCAAATCGTGCGTGCGTCTAAAATCAATCAGTGACAATCACTTTCCACTCATAGCACAAGATAGGCCGATGCGTTTAGACCTTTTCCAGCACATATTTTCATACCGTTCTACTCATTGGCTTTCCGCTTTCCCAATTCGCATTTCACTTGCTCAAACATACGAAAACATTTTAGCCGTTAGCGATACCCACAATGACGATCGATCAGTGTGGGAGCCCAAACTATGACTCATGTGAAACTCAGAGCAAATGCAGCACTTAAGCAATCACTTACGATTTCCTACTATTCGACCACTATTTTTCACCACTTAGGTTCTTCTTCTAGTACAAGGCGAGAAATCTAACTCACAGTCATTCCATCATCGAATTGCATTCTTTCTCATTTCCGCATTACTACCACCGACCAAATCTTACTCACCCCAACAACTGGTTGATCAGATCCAAACATTTTGACATCACGCTTTTGCCCAAAACTCAACTTCTATTATTTAATCGCTCATGCATTACCTTCTACACACAGCTCGTCTTGCTGGGTCCAATACCGGTGACATCATGTGACAACACGATGAGTTTGCCAATTTATTTACGATCACTCAATCATGATTTGACCCAACCACACACTCACTGGATGAATGCCACAGTAGTCAAACTATACCACCACTCTTGTGTGCTACCATCGATAAATGATAGCCTATCATTCTTTTACAATAGACATGGAAAACATCTCTTTCCCAGACTGAAATTTGCAGTCAAAACAGTTGCCCATTTTGAATTCTGGTCCCAAATGATAGACATTACACAGTTTTTCAAGCAAAACCAATCTTGAATAATTCATACAACTATTCACATGAGCAGTTTCAATTCATCATCAGTTATCATCTCCGTCTAGTATTTTTCCGTCAAGCTCGCTTTTTCAAATTGTTATGTTGAACTCATCCGTCGGATAACAACCCACCAGAAAATATAAGCTGTTTTGTTGAGACGACCCATATCAAATGTCGTGAATCATTTCTCATCCAGTAAATTGTTATTATTCCTCAGCTGACTCACACGTATATAGTCACCCTCAATTCCATCGACAAAACATTACAGGCTCGTGGGCGATGTGGCTGAGCCCATTCTAAATCAGATATACATGCGGTATAAGCCATGAAACGTGAAGAACATCGGTATCATAAAAAGCAATACATATCTTTGGAACAAACCACAGTCCGATGGCGACAAGATTCTCTAAGCTAACATCGATATCAGCAGAGGTGACAACAATCAACAGACCTCGACCTGATCAGGCCTCAGTGATTGAAGTTTTACTGCTTTTCGATGTTTGTGCTTGATACTAATATGAATGTTCGTTTTCTTTTCCAGTGTGACCACACAGCAAGTGTCGAAGTAGATGTCAGAAATACAAAATGATGCTCCCAAGACTGAACAAAGTTTGTCAGCATTTAATTCTCCACAATGCTGGAACATTCGTTAGGAAGTAAAAACGTAGTGGGTTCCACTATAAATCCTGTCTGTAGAAAAAATCGTATAGTAACTGAAACGTCAGCCGATTGGGAGCTATTCCAAAGACGTGGTGTAGATAAACATACTGACCACCCGATTTCTCTATCCCACCTTAAATCAATTCATTTGAATTGGACCTTTCTATCACTCTCCGAAAATTGTTCTGTGGGTCGTGAGCATTCTAAAAATTCCACGTTCAAAGAGTGTATAAAACCTAGCACTGGTCTTACCTGATCAGAATTCATCGGTCATCTGTTTCATATATTCCTATGTCAGCAGTATCGTGTATTCAGTTCGTCAATACAAAACACCCTCGGTATCTGAATTCCAGCCATTCATAATCGTTAGGTGTCATTTGGAAGTTATTTGTCAGTTGTGTGTAGTATATTCTCATTACTGTCTCAGAAGGATTTGAGTAGTCCGTGTTCTATATTGGTCACCAAATTTGGAGTGGCACAATGGAAGTTGCTGAGGTTCAGACGATGTAACGAAGATAATTAACTCAAAAACGAATATAAGCAGATTGAGATATGGGGATTTCGTAAGAATCCTTTCAATACTTGGTGGGTCGAAACGAGATGAATCTTGAGCTGAGAGACAACAAACAAAAAAGCCGTCATATTAAATGCATTTTGTTTAAATTAAACTGAACTGAACGGAACTGAGTAATTTTAGCAGTAGGAAAATCACGATTTCAGTTTCAGTGTGATTTTCGAAACAGATCCGAAATACACCGTAGATTCTCATCGAGGATTTTGATTTAAAGTTCAATGATGCAGTAAGATTCTAGAAGAGTAGGTCATAAATACGAACAAATACATCAAACTATATTGTTGTATTTATTATAAAACAGTTTCCGTCAAAAATCAGTTCTTCTACCCAGGCCTCACACACTCAAAGTTGAATGGTCAGTGGGTATCCCCTCATTTACTTCGCTAACGAATCAGACGAGAAGTGAGATCAGTGTCGATTATTTTGATGAATAGAACCTTACGTCTATGATGTAGGATCCGTCACTTTTTCCTTATCAGAACAATTTTTAAACACAGAATTCTCCTTCTATCAGCATTCATTGTATATTGCGCAAACTACCATCACGTTCAGCCATTTACATTCCACTCACTATAGTGTCACTACTAGACAAGTAAATCGCTCATTAGCATTCTTGATTCTACCATGTTCTGGCCATAACCATTCGAGTAGTTCAGCATGTGGTATACCTATTCTGTCCAAAATCGACGCAAATTCTAGGACCGCAACTCGAATTCTTCTCTATGATTCTTTTATCCTAAGGAGCCTACGTAACTCATCGGTCCTGATGGATCTGTTGTGTTTCGCATGAACAGTCATGCGCTGGGACAAACAATCTCGCACGGACACACGCCTGCTGTCTTACATACGCGAGCACACGGACGAGTGCGCAGTGCGCTGCTATGTACACGCGAAAATCGTATGCTAAGCCCACAACCGATTCAGGCCATACGGAGTCGTTTAACGATTGAAATTCCCCAGTTGGTCAGTGCTGTCCGGCTGAAGCCCAAATAACGACAACTCTGTACGTGCGTGCACGACAGCGGTGTGTGTCCATGCATGCGATGGTTTGGATCAAATGGGTGCAGAGCTTGCCTGTCCGTGCGAGAATGTCGAACGGAGCACAAGGTTTTTCAAGTCCAACTCAACATGGAACGCCCCCTTTTATTTGCTCGGACGTGACCATGTTGCCACCGTGCCGGTTCTCAGGCTTGGTGCCACGACATCACTAAATGGTTTAACGCAGGCGGCACGAATCACAGAAGAGACACCAAACGAAATTACCCGAACAACCACTGTAACACAGGCGTGTCAGTGATCGACGAAACAGAACGAAGCTCAATTTCTCTCGTCCATCTTCTGTGTGGAACAAACTCACTCAGAATTGAAGTCATGTGTGGAGCGGGGATTCGCTTTTCCCATCGATCACAACATGAAACTGGCAGTTTCATGGGAAACTGCATCTTAACGGCGAGACCACGGTCATTAGCCCACCGACAGAAAGTCACTATCTTCCACCCATGCTGTTTTGCTTTGTTCCTCTGAGCTCGCCTCTAAAATGTGGTTCTGCATCCCCCATCGGCAATTTTGGTACACAATTGGCCCCTCACCCATACAGAACAAATCTTCCTCAGAGCAATCAAACATTGAAATGCCGCTTCTCGTTTTGGCTTTCATCTAAATTCTTTGTTTGGCAGACTGTGCCTTGGATTTCACCTTTCACTCACAATCGCTCGATCATCCGGGAAGCACTAGAGTCGAGTTTCGCCTTTGTGGTGCATATCCTCCTTCGAAGGTGTGAGTGTTACCACTGTATCACCCTGCTCCCGTCCGGACTAATCCAAACCACTGAGTTCAGTTTGTTCAGATGTCATCCTCTATGACAGGTAAGCAAGTCGCCTCGGCTGTGAATACGTATACCAATAAACAGATTCCCATATTGTTGCCTGTGTATCGTCTAAGCTGCAAAGCGTTGGAAAGGGTCAGCAAAGAATAAAAACCGCACCGATGTAGATTGAACCTATGCTGCTTAGAGGAATCGAACAAATGCAAAACAGGATGCGCAAACTGCAGTACCACATAACACCATTGCGATTTGATGATTGCGAGACTGGATGAGACTACCATGAAGAATTTGGACGAATACCCGATTCAGTAATCAAAGTTGACTCGACATTGTTGTCGTGTATCTCAATAAAACGCGGAAATCACTGTCACGGCTTTCTGGTGTCATATTTATAGATGTGTAAACTTAACCAAACAAAGAACCTCAAAACATAGAATAGAATCGAAATCGCTCTCTCAATTTCTTGACTGAGGCCCGACAGATGGCGGATGAAGGCGGCTGAACGCAGGTTAGGATGTGACTGATTACTCCTTTCAGTGGCGGACATCAAAAAACTGAACAAATCGGTAGACAAATTGTCTATACTACTCTCAGCACAGTGAAATTCACTTACAAACAATTGTGTTGAAATCTCATCACATGTTTACCAACAATTCACAGTATTATTCATAGCTCACTTGATGAAAAACGGCTGGAAAGGTTTCGATTTCAAAAATGTATAAAGTGGATCCTCGTTTGTGCCGTTCACGTCAATTTTAGCAAACAAATCAAACGTCACATTGTATTTCTTCAAAATACGGGATTTGATTTTTTCATCTGTACCCGGTTCCTGTGCGAGTTGAGGAAGAAAGATATCGATTATTTCCTCCAGAATATTCCACAAAATACTCACCTGACTCCCAAACTGATTGCAAGGGAAGGCCAGAATACGAAGACCACGATCAGCATACTTGGTATACAAAGACTGAAGCTGTTCGTAGTTCGTGGCCGTGACACCTCAGTAGGTGGCCACGTTGACAATGATACAGACAAGACCTCTTTAGAGATGTTCAACGAAATGTGGGTTATCATGAAGCACTACTCACTTGTACTTGGTCAGAGGGATCAACTTGTGATCTATGCTCAGTGCCTTGAAGTCGTAAATTGTATCACTCCCTGCCGTTCTCGAAGGTTGTGCGCACTGGAAATGGAGAAAATTAATAGAGACGGACCCGTAGGACAGAGTAGAATCAGCGCATCTTCGACAATTTAAAATAGTCCCGATCAACTATACATGCTAGTGCTCATGGTTGTGGTGACAGTGATGTTCCAATTGTGACTGTTCAATCAAACTACAGTTTTATACCACCGGGATGTGAACGACCAAGAACGTGACAGAATATCATCGGGGTATAGGTGAAGAGAATTTAAAAATACTTACCCAAATAGCGACAACCAACAAGGTGTTTATCAGTTGAGAAATTGGTCCATACATTTTGGGCAATCTATCACAGTACGGAATAAGAGGAAAATAAAAGAAAATAATCACACCATATCGTAGTGTTTGGATTAGATTACTGATAGGAGCGTAATCAAGTTTTCTCTTATCAAAGTTTGAAACAGACAACCAACGAGCATTTAGAACGTTTAAAGGGAAAGCGAAAGCGGTCACTAGGTAAAGAGGCCTTGACAAGTCATGAAAATAAAATAGAAAGTTAGTTTGCTTATCCATTTGTTTTACACTTTAATCTTCTGATTTTGGATGCTCATTCATAGTTATCAGTAGAAGATCACAATAACGATCGTAGACAGTAAACCAATGTATTTCGGTAAAACAGGAAAGAAAAAACAGTTGGAAGGAAAACGATTCTGAGTACACTTATATTGGTGACCACCGAAATGAAACAACTGACCTACCTTTCCATCTGTTCACTAAACCTTAACTCAACTGGGAAGGATAAACACTACTCATCCGTAAGCGGACTATCACATTGACTTCAGTTACTTCCAGTTGTTTTCATTACTGTAAATATTGCGAATTCATTAGGTGGCCTCAGTTGACTACGCACATTTGACACCCGAAGTTAGATTCTCAATGATTATCCCCTCATTTACTTCGCTAACGAATCAGACGAGAAGTGAGGTCAGTGTCGATTCTTTCGATGAATAGAACCTTACGTCTATGATGTAGGATCCGTCACTTTTTCCTTATCAGAACAATTTTTAAACACAGAATTCTCCTTCTATCAGCATTCATTGTATATTGCGCAAACTACCATCACGTTCAGCCATTTACATTCCACTCACTATAGTGTCACTACTAGACAAGTAAATCGCTCATTAGCATTCTTGATTCTACCATGTTCTGGCCATAACCATTCGAGTAGTTCAGCATGTGGTATACCTATTCTGTCCAAAATCGACGCAAATTCTAGGACCGCAACTCGAATTCTTCTCTATGATTCTTTTATCCTAAGGAGCCTACGTAACTCATCGGTCCTGATGGATCTGTTGTGTTTCGCATGAACAGTCATGCGCTGGGACAGACAATCTCGCACGGACACACGCCTGCTGTTTTACACACACACACACACACACACACACACACACACACACACACACAATTGGCGGTGGTTGTGCTCCACCTCGCACCACACTGACCCATCCATAACATCGTACCACATGCAGAAGGACCTTGCACGGTGAAATCCGGTTGTACACCTGACTTACGTCTTCGTTCCAATACAACGGTGACTCACGCACTTGCATACTTGTTCGCGTTTTCACTTCCTCAAATATAATCGCGTTTGCTGTATTTCGCTACTGAACACAAGTTCATCCGAACAAGCTTGTCTCCCTTCAGTTTACCGAATTCAGGATTGATCAAGATAATTCCCCAGCTCTTTTTGATATTACCTGTCTTCTTGTCTGACCACCATGGTATTATTGACAGCCCTGGTCACCGCATTCCGGCGTTTGTACAAGGCAATACCAGTTTTTGTGGTAAGCGTGTCTACCAATCAACTAACTGAATTATATAGCCAGCATTTTCCCTTCTTAAATTTCCAGTTAATATAATTCTATTTCTAGCGTCTCGCCTATGCGTGGTTCATTAAAGCTTAGTCTGAGTTTTGCAGATACCTGTTAAGGTGATCTTTCCCACCATGTCGTCACTCGTTGACGTCTTGTCACTTGAACAGTAAACTGGTGTTGACCGACCAGCCTCATTAACGGATTACCGGATAAAAACGAAAGCATGTGTGAATATTCACACGGTCACCCACAGGTACTAGTTACCATTCATCAGTGGGTCATTCCAGTTGTACGGTTAAGCATAGGTGCAATGGGATGTACACATCCAAAAACTTCAGCATTCCATTGCAGATTCGGGGATTACGAGGAATCTGATTTTAAACTACTCACTGGTATCATTCTCAACCGGTTATTTCTGTATTTTCTTGATCCGAAAACGTCATTCGTTTCTGTTGACTGTACTTCTCTCTGACTCTGAATCTTGTCGACACAAGGTACCAAGAAATTTCATTGCCACCATAAAATCTCTACGCTTGCATAACCTTAACCGAGTTGCGGTTCACGATTATCCTGCACTCGTATATATATATATATGTATATATATATATATATATATATATATATATATATATATATATATATATATATATATATATATATATATATATATAAGGATATTTACTGGTTGTATAAAAAACCGTGATAATAACGACAAAGAACAAATATCCAGTGATATTTCACCACAATAAACACAGCAGTTAGGGCTAAGGACCCTGCAGAATTTCCGGTTCAGCTTTGGCCATTGGTCATATGGAGCACACTGGGAACCTACCGGATAATTCGCATCATTAAATAGCCAAATTGAGACGGTCAGATTCTTATCATGAGGCACTCTTCTAATCGGCGAAGTGATCAACGATGCCACAGGAAAAATATAAAAAGATGTGTCCAATAAACCCGATTTGGAGGTAACGGGTACTTTTCGCACTAAGGTTGAAGGAAGTAAACGAGGCGTTGTTGACAGGAAAACCGATTTGTCCAAATACCCACTGACACCTTGACTGAGACACTTGAAATTCGACCCACTTTATGTGCCTCCAGTGATGATGTCGCTCACGAATGAGCGTAAACTTTCTTCCGAATGTCAGGGAATTCTTTCGGAAAACTCTAGATACCTTGTTGTTATGAATTGAACGTGTAGTATATTTTCGTTTTTGTGGTATGGGAAACTGTTCAACAGTCATCATGAATGTGAATTATTTACACTGGGCCATTTTTGGATCATTCAGCCAGTTTGGAATGAATTTCATGCACTGTTGCACGGAATAAAACGATTCTTACTAGATGTGACTGAATGGAGAATTATGCAAACCACATTGGTTACAACAGTCAATCAAAAACAAACTAAACGCAATCAGCCTCTGCGTCACGGACTGCAAGACAGAACTAACCGGTTATTCATAGACACTTAGGTTACGCAGTACACTTGGAACTATAGAGCTGTTTCGATGAGTGCTAGCCATCAGTATAATTAAGGTAAAATGTCTCGGTCCTGAGTACGCAAGAGAACTAACCTTTTCCGTAACGGAGCTCACGGCGAGCACAAAATGTGCATCTACCCACATACGGATTCTATGCAGTAATTATATTGTGCTTATACTTCGTTAGATACTTGATTGGCGGTTGGCACTGAATGATGACTGGTGCATAAGTTTCTTCTTGTTGTTGTTCTGAGTGGTAATGTACGACAGCAAATACCAATGAGGATGTTTGGCGCAACTGATATCTGCAGTGACAGCACCGGTTTGGTATCTGCCATCTTCAAGTTAATTCGATGACCCAATTGGCTCAGAGAATTTCAATGCAACGGGTTTTGTCAAACGTTGTCCAATGCAGTCAGCGGCATTTTCATTTATTCCGCCTTAGTGTGGAAACGTTTATGTAACGGATATTCAAAGATACGCTGCCTCGGTAGTATATAACAAAGCATAAAAATTAACTGCTATACAAAACTTGTGTTTAATGGAACGTTGTTATGCGCCTAAAGTTCATGAATTGAAGTACAAATTTATATTTCAGTAACAATGGAATTGGTTATGTGTTGCAGTTGACAACTGTGTTGAAAAGAAGTACATGTCAATAATAGGTACGAAATGCCAATGGTGTCAATTACTTAAGTGATAATCGTTAGTCATCTGCATAACCAGTGACCGGAGAAAGATTCTCGCTTTGGTTTTCTTCCAGGTGATGACGTATATTTTTATTCTGCAGTATCTGGTCTTTCATGATTAAACAGACAGTTCTCTCTATTTTTACATACTTTGTATGACTTTCCCGCGGAATGACTCACTCTAATGTTCTCCATTGCAGACCGTCTTGGACCAAGCGGGAGAATTGAGTGTTCATGATGGAATTCCGAAAGATTTTCTGAGTTCCGTGTGTTTAAAAAATTGACAATGGAATCGCATGTTACTTCAGAGCAGGGCTGTGGGCTGAAGCTCCGGTAATTTTCTGATATACGGTGTAACATTGAAAAATGTAGACACGATATGCACTTTATTTCCTGCCATTATTTATTAGTCCTTATGGTTTATCGAGTTATGTATAACAGGCCAGTATTTATCACACCATTCTCATAATCTACGATCAAAGCTGCGCGGCAAATGGTTGAAGGTAACACTATGATGATATTACAAGACGAATGTGGGTGATAATTAGAAAGTTGCGAGTATTCCGCAGGGCCCATGCACTCGTGCAACCGTAGCGGTTGCAGATTCAATAGAATATGCTACGATGAATTCTATTTTAGGATATGGCTTTGCCTATTGTGTTTCAGTGATATCGTATAGGAATTTTTTTAGTCACAGATGGTGACCATAATATACAGTCTGACACTTGGTACCTAAGGTGCCAAAGTAATCCTGATTCAGGTTGTTTCTAATGAAGAGGAACGCATATCAGTCACTAAACTCTATCTTTTTCGACTCATGTTAGTGTGCATTTTCATTGAATGCTTTTCTGCAGTAACATGCAACTACATTATTTCGTCCAGTTAGGGAGACGTTTCAAGTAACAAGACGTGATGGACATCCGAGTAGTTAATTCATCTATTCAGTAGCTTGTTTTCGACTCAGTTCACCTCGTTTATTTGCATCGAACAATTGTTCACACAGTACCAAGTTACCACATAGACTAATCAATTTGAGATGACGTTTTTGTCTTCAACTAATCGACAGACTCTCTATCACGTCCTGATCCTCACAGTACACTGATGTAAGCCAAAACGATGATGAATGACAGTGTCGACAGAGCCACGTAGTTGTAGCCTGTTTCGGTTCACTCACTTCAAAAATCCCTCTACTGTGTCCGGTGTGCACCGGATAATTAGCTATCTATCAGGTAGTAACCTCATATGAGAACAAAATAGAGTGTGAAAACAAATTCGGGAATGCACATTTTCCTGCACCGCAGGGAATGTTCACTCGTATTGGAAAGCGTAAATCAGCAGCTACTTGGTTTGGTTGAATATGCTTTTTAGGATTGTAATGAACTCCTACCATGAAGATTGTGATCCATCACCACTGAATTGTTGTAAGATTACCAGATTAATATCGTTATTGACTTATCCACTGGAAATAAATACAGTCACGTCATAAGGTCATCCTTTGGTAGTTCATATGATTGGTGAAAGAGAACGAAATAGGAAAGAAGTCACTCCAACTTTAGTGAAAATGTGTCCACTCTTGGAAAACAAGTTAGTCACGTGTCAATATGGGTGACCCCTCGATAGTGATCACTGTTCAGAAACACACGCACACATGCACTCAACCAACGCTGGTGGC
The DNA here is from genome assembly GCA_948099385.1 of Fasciola hepatica. NCBI lineage: Eukaryota > Metazoa > Platyhelminthes > Trematoda > Plagiorchiida > Fasciolidae > Fasciola > Fasciola hepatica. The sequence goes on along the minus strand of CANUEZ040000102.1, from coordinate 6,196,511 downwards.
TGTGACGAGAAACGCGAATACGATTTCTTTCATTTGTATCAGTTTCCGTAGAACGCTTTTACGGTACCGCATTGTTCAACCTAGATGACACCAAAAATTCCTTCTCTAACCGAAAGAAATCATTTCCTGACATTCCCATCTAGCTCTCTATTTGATTCATTCCAACGCATGAATGTACCTCCACTCCTTGCAAAGAGAGTAAATAATAGCAAACGTGGGTTCGTCGAATATTAAATGATATACTATTGAGAATATGAAAAGATTTTGAGAACGCACTATGTTGCATCTTCAATTACACGGTCCTGAATCAAGGGGAAAGTGAACGCATTTTCTTGTTCTGGCTACTTGCTTCTATTATGCTCCATGGTTCCTGAACGACATTTTGAAGGTGCTTCAAAGCACGACTAATTTTATCAGTTTTGCAAACAGCGATCATTAGGCAGAGAATAACCGCACAACCATATCATTGTTTCCTACCAATGGATCACCCAATCAACCTTGGTCAGAGGATAATATCTTCAAAATCTGACCCCATTTGAGTTAGCTAGATTGATATCAAGTCATACTTCCAGGCCATAAACACGGACGAGCTGACCACTACATGCCATGTCTTCTATTTGACCAGCTCTTTGTGCACCATCATTAGGTGCATTCACATACATTTTGGTCCACGAAGACTGTCCCAGGTTCTTACACCTATCCCATCTGTTGCCACGAGAAGACGCAAGGCCGCATTGGATTATGTAGGTTTAATATCGGTTCCAAGGAGATGACCATGAGCGGCAGATCAGACTAGCTGGTGACCGAAGCTGATGAACTGAGGTGTACCTATGTTCGCGAACCTGAAACAAGAATTACAAGTAGCCCAGGCCGGCCTGCACACGGTCGGCCTAAACAATCAAACTTCGACCGACCTGTTGACTACTAAGAGCAGAATTAACATAAATTACTAACCCACAGCAGGCCGCTTATCAGCGTTGAACTTGACTAGTGATATTTGTATTAAGATATGACTGACGGGAAAGTTCCGAAAATTAGGCAGGTATTCCACCATGGAGTCATCTACCGTCTACTAGTGTATTTGCTTATATTCACGCCTGAATAAAGGCCACTTCCTTAAACTAGACCACCTGGTAGGCCGAACTGCGACGAGGTCATGAACGCTATAGCCATCATCGGGTTGACTAAATGAAAATCTGACACCAAGTCTGGATGATCTCTCGAGGAACACTTATCGTTTGGATAGCACATATTTAGGTAGATATATCAACAGGTAAGACGAATGAAGCCCACGTTTTGAGCCATTAATCTTCGGATTCGGGCTTAATGAATATTTCAATAAAACAAGATATGCAGAGACAGATCATGACAAGTTATTCGCTTAAAACTGAACAAAACTCCACCACCCTAACGCTCCGATGCTGACTCTTCCTCACAAACGATCTCAACGGTTCCGCATATTTAGCACTTTTATCGCTAAATCTCCAATGACTGACTAGGAAAATATCTAAGTCCTAATTGATTACGTCATGTCATCAGCATACGAACACCACGCCTAGTGCATAAGGTACAAAGCTGCTCTGGATAGACTTGAAAATGAATACGTAAAACCTAGGAAAATGTTTTGGATCTGCACTTGCAGTCTGCATCCATACAGGAAGCAGGTCAAATTTCGGGCCAGTTTCTCTAGCAACTAAAATTATTAGCGAAACGATGTGTTTCCGGATCTGTTACAGCCGAACAAAATCAGACCGAGGCTTCACATGTTGCCTTTATCAGCGCAATGCAATCTAAAACCAATCGACATAGCCTTCTGGAAAACAGGTCACTGGATTTCTTTAATGTATATGAACAAGCTCGTTCCTCGGAAATGGCTTGATATCAATCTTAGCCACTTTACTCGTCCGATACCTCCTATTCAGATTCAACATCTAGTCCACATATATCCAAAGAATGACGATCTCATCCATCTGGCTAGGAATTCACATCAGCCGTAGCAGCAGCTGATCGATATTACTTCTGCGGATATATCAAACACTCTTGGTTTGAGCTTGAGAATAAGGCCGATTTCGGGCTCGGTTCGGGTTTTATACATCACGTATTTATTCTTCAACAATTCTTATAGCATAGACATATCTTCCGCAGACCCACCGTATCTGTCTTCCTTGGTCGAAAAGCCGTATTCGACTCAGTCGACCGAATAGTTCTCTGGCCTTTCCCCTCATTGAAGGGTGTAGCGAATAAAATTCACTTCTCTTTTCTAATCCTTATATGCAAACAGCCGAAGCCGAGTACGTGCTTACGACAATCTTTCATCCGAGTTCACAACGACAAATGATGCCCACTATGGTTACCCTCAAATTTCCTTTTTCTACAACTATGTAATTTTAACATCTCCTGAGATAACTCTATCCTCGTGTGAGAACTGTCTGACTGAGGATACACGGATGATATTATTCCTCTTAGGGAGACCTAGGTAAGTTTCTAGCTTATCCAGGTACCTCGAAGCCCGGAGTAGCAATGTTTGGGATGAATTTTGCACCTCCAAATTGTAAAATGCTGTTACAGGACTGAGTTAGGTCCACAACAAACCTAGTCTTGTCAAGAGAAGTAACTGAATGAAGTAGATAAGTTTTGTCACCTAGACTGTATTATCCCACGAAGGGGTCAAATATCGGATGAAGTGTCGTCGCAAATATGGAGGACGCGTTTTGTTTTATTCAATCTCAGTTACGTGTGGCTTCGGCATGACAACCGGTTGTGTATCAAGGGTGGCGTGTACGGCTTGTTCAGTAATAACGAACACTGTCTGGGTGTTTCATAGTTCCATTTTGTCTAGAGATATCAATAGGAGTATTTAGATTTTGAGTTACACCTGCATCAGGCGGAAAAGGTCATGAGATAGTCTACACGAAATCGGTATCTACAAACAATTACTTTAGAAGTGTGAATGGTAATCCCGAAATTATCACACAGATATACTGACTCATTCCGACGGCCTTGTTAGAGGTATTTTTACCTATATGCGCCCGCTTAATGTGGCTGAGCTGGACCACCCGACGGAACCTATGCATTTGATTGTAAACCAACCTTAACGAAAGCCAACGCTGGGCCAATCCTAGTACCGTACGTCGCTCCGCCGTCCGTCGATGACAAAACTCAAACGCCTCGAAGACCTTGACATACGGGTACGCGTGATATACTCCCCATGGGCAGCTCCTACCGTCGTGGTAATGATACTCAGTGGTGCTATCCCTCTATGTGCCGATTACTTCACTGGTCTCAGTGCAGACTCAGTTCCACAATGCTGACCACTACCAGTCCGGAAGAAATCTTTGCGGCACTCAATAGAGATACTTGCTTGGTGAAATTCGACCTTGCCGAAGCATATTTCCGATTAGAGGTGACATCCAAATCTAGAGAATTCCTGACTGTCAACACGTACTATGGTAGTTTATTGGTTTAATCATCTACCATTTGGAATAAAAACACCATTCGCTATTTTTCCACAGACCATGGATATTGTTGTGCTCATAATTCAGAGAAAAAAGTACGCAATAGGTCAGTCTATTAGCACATCAGCAAGCACGCGCATAAGCAGACAAGCGAGCAATCAAGTGAATCACCCACTGGCATGCGCAAGCATAAAGATGAGTCAAGGGGACAGGAACAAAGAATCAGTGCCAGTCACACGCGCGCCTAGCCACATGTGATTGGTAGAATGGAAAAAGCAGAGCGTGGGATAGACATGTATCGCGCACGCGCGTGCAACGCCAACGAGACCGGAATGAATCACGTGCGAATGCTAATGACACATGGGTTGGCCACACAACAGTTATCTTGATCTCTTGCCTACCAGGCACAGCTGCTTATCTGAATGATGTCGTAGTAGCGGACAGATCAGCAGGGAAATTATTGGCTTTCAGTTTGGAGTTGATGAATGCCAACTTTTCCTTCGAACTACAACATACTTGAGTTGCGTGTTTGACTCAAACTGTAACGAAGACGGCAAGACGGGTAAGGACATTTGTATTTGGATGGCCACACAAGTTAAGTTCATAAAACACAATCGTTTACACAGCCCCTTTTCCAGACCGCACCGCAAAAACATTACTCCTGTGGCTGCCTGAGTATTTCGGTTGCGTTCTGGTCAGTCGCCCGTGGCCGTTAGCTCGATTTTCTTGGGCACCATAGTTGCTCGGTTGGTCCGATTTTCGCGGTTGACGGCTTGATCGGTAGCCCCTCACCTGCGCTATCCAGCTGGTTGCCTGAGATCCCGCCGCTTCCCATTTGCTAGTTAGTGTGCCTTCTTTTGTCTACTTCGGTCTGCCTCTGACATTCGCCTTCTGTTCTTTTGTCAGTGGCTCTCCATCGGTCTAATCTTCGCGTCGTCCTATTGCTCCAGCATCCTCCGCTACATAATGACCACCAGTCAGACCACGTGAACATCCGTGATGTCAAAGAAATGCCTACTCCGACCGACGATTCCGCCATTTCATCATTTTTGGGACTAATCAGCTACTATAACTTTTTCCTGCCAAATCTCCATAAAACCCACATCCCACTAAAATCCTTGACAATGAAAGATATTTCGTGGAATCGGTTCACAGAATGCCCGGAAGCCCCTCATCACCTGAAGCCTATGCTGCCCTCCGACCTGCTGCTTACACACTATGACCCACAGATGGCGATCGTGGTAGCCTCAGATGCATACAATTTTGGAGTCGGTTATAGAAGACGTTCGAGTGCGGCTGGCGAACGTGTCTCCTATCGGGTATAGCAGCGAAATACCAACGATATCCCCTCTATCGGACGAATAGAAAAGACGCGAGTCAGTTTACAGATGCGAGGTGTATTCCATATATATCGTGGCACCGAAACAGTACCGATACGAGAGATACACCGAACGGAAAACGGAACGAAACGCGACGGCTGTGCAGAAAGCGAACCGCGAGCGAACGATCGGAAGTGAAAGTGATTTGAAACGAGGTCGACGGAAACCTAAGAAAAGTCAGTCCAGTAAAACGTACGCAACTGGAGAACACTGAGGTCAATGTCAAACGTCAGAAAAGATCATGGAGAAAATAGATCCAAAATGGTGTTCAGAAAATAGTCATTTTCTCAAAACGATCGAGGTCACTACACGGTGGAGCCATGTTCCACTTGCTTTCTAACAGCTCCCAAAAACTATTGCTCAGCTGAAAAGAAACTACAGACAAATCGCAAAAGAAGCACTGACCAACATTTTTCCCGTCAAGCGGTTTCACATGCTTCATTGGGCGAAGTTTACTGTAACGCATTGGCAGAGACCGCCATTTCCATTTTCTCTGATGTAAGTGTTGGTACCTGCATATGCACTTACTAGGCTTCGGCTCATCGGGTTTCCATTCTTTCTATGCCTTTACAGGTGCAACCCCCATGGAAGAGCGCTGCATCCAGTACATCCGGCGGCCCTGCTGGTCGGTGTTCGTGTCGAACCGCCGTCGTTTTCGTTGTCGTCGTCGTCGTTTCCGTTTTGCCGTGGGCGCGTTCATTATCGTGCTACATTTACCTCTCCCCATTTTTCACAAACATCAATTGTCCATTGTTGGATCCTAGAAAGGTGTTCGCGTTCACTCAGTCAGTCGACTGATACGCTAGAAAACCATTTTTTTGTGTAACGAATTTGGTATCCAAAACAAAAGCACTACTGAATTCGACCAAGCCGACGGTTTGTCCCGATTTTCTCCTGAACATCGACTAGACGACGAAGAAGCCACGGATACAAATCTTACGTCTGAGGGTGGCGTCTCCTGCTAATTCACCGTCGCCATTCGCGCCGTACCGATTACCGCCGTTGATATCCGCTCATTCCTTGGCTGCGACTTCACTTTTCATTACGTCTTCGAATTCGTTCATTCCTCTTCGTCGCCGCTCCGCTTCACTAGTAAACTGGGGCTTTTGCATCGCCAAGGTCAGTCATTGTTGGTGATCGATTCTTTTCCAATGCGCGCCGAACGAATCGTGATCCTAAAACTCCTTCGACGCGCCGTGTTGCTTCAGTTAAATACGGGCACATGTAACGTCCGCAGGAAATCCATCACCAGCAGTTACGCATACTCACCAGGCATGAATGACGACGTTTAATCTACCACTGGCCAAGGCTACAAGTGTTATAAAACCGTCAAATGCCCCCTCACGAACCATCTTAGAAGCTTACAGCTCCAAAACAACCTTGGTCTCGTGCCCACCTTGATTTTCCGAGACCGACTGACAGCGTTATGTGCCTGATAATCGTGGCCGCTTCCTCTCAATGGCTGTAGACAATACCGCTGCCAACCGCCACCACATTCACAATTATTAGCGCTCTCCTAGCTACTTTTTGTACGCGCGGCCTTCTTGAGGCCATCATTGTGGATAAGGGTTCGCAATTCAGGTCCTCATGTTCCACCCAATTCCGCCAACTGCACGGCATCCAGCACATGAACTCACTACCTTACAACCCACGGTCCAAGGGGCAGGATGAACGCTTCGTTGACACCTAAAGAGGACACGCAGGAAGTCACACGGGGAGACGAGGGTACGGAAATCACCGAGACATTCCTGTTCTTTCAAGGAACCAACTCTAGTCCAGCTACTCCAGGTGGACGGTCACCAACAGAGGCGTGGATGAACAGGAAAATACATAAAGGCTGTCAGATACTAAGTCCCCAACCTTTCCCATTAGGAAATATTCCTTTGGCCATGACCCCTCCCCTCCTGATTGGTTGTGCGTTGCTGTATAACAAATAATAACAAGGAAGTAGAAAAAATGTAATCTAAGTAAAACTGCGAACCTCAAAAGGAAATGATTTTCCTGTTTATAGCAGGGTTTATATGCGCGACTACCTAATTCGGAAATCAAATTGGCTCGAGGTGGCTGTGACAAGCAGCACAGGCAAGGGTATCTATAAATTAACTACCGTAAGCGAGATGTGCTACGTCATCAGAACCAGTTACGAAAGCGATGGACACCAGAGGGGAGTAAAAATGATGAAGGACGTCAACGTACGTTGGAAGTATTTTAGAGATGTTCCAAATGCCGACTATCTCCAAAGGCAGAAATGAACCATGCCTTCTTACAAAAAGATTGACGGATCGACAGTGATACCCAGTGTAGCCGCTCCAACTGAATGCACTAGTCAGTGACTACGGTTTTTTTATTTCAAGTGGAGATTTTGGGTTAGATTCCCTTCCCCACAAATCGATGATGTGGAATTCAAATTTGCAGTTAATTTTGGTCAGTCATACCTATTTTCTGTAATATCCGAAAGTTACCTCGAATTCGATTTATGCGGGACTGAACTTTGAGATAAATTTGTGCAATGCGCCATTGCCGGAATGCTATACATTGTTTTAATTTACAAGGTCATACGAAATTCTACGTAACGTAATGACCAGGCTGTAAGCCGCCGTATTGTTGCTCGAATATTATAAGTAAGTGTTGGTGCCTGTTGATACACTTACTGACCTTCGGCTCATGGAGTTTTCTTTCCATTGTGTTTCGCTGGTCGAACATGCTCACCCTCCCCCAGGTGGAAGATCACTGAAGTTTGCATGTTACAGTGAGCAGCGGAGAAATCCCGCACATTGGTCTCTGTTTCAACATCAAATAAACGGCCGAGCCGAAGGTCTTGTCTACTATGCACTCCTTTGCGTGGGCGGTTTTCTTCTGGGTGGGGACATCAGTCATTGCACGGGCTAGGGAATTGAGTATTGTCGGTAGCACGATATTTGATTGAATTTCGTAATGCATTGGGTGGTGGCACGCAGTGCCGTGAATTTATGATGATGTGCATATGCAGGCTGTGAGGTGTAATTTCTGGGATTGGTCGGAAACCGAACTGTAGGATCGGCTGACTGCCAGTGTAAATCATTTTGAGCTGCAGAAAAATCTATTACTAACATTCTTAGGCCCGATCAACGTGTGAGCGAATGGATGACGTCTTCTATGCGACGGCCGAACATTTCGTGATGCATTGCCAACAGAATGAGTCCCGCATACCAGGCAGTTCACAACCGAAACCCTAACAGAAACCAACCAGCAAGAAAACACTTGAAAGTAAATCAGCGAAGCTGAATCTTTGCTTTCTATATGAAGAACTCTATCTCTATTCCTCATGCCGCTTCCGTAATGGAGTATGCATTCCGGTTGGGAAATTGACCATGTCCATTGGGTGCGCCACCAATCCCAGTATGTGAAATCCCTGATGATTCCAAGAATGATGCCTATCCACTGTACCCATTTCCAGGGACTCTAACCAATTCCTGTACAAAATGGTCCAGTTTCAATGCGGCTTGTAGCGCCAATCCTTTTTGGGTACCGGAAGCTTCGAGTCTATCATTTCGAAAGCGATGTTCGATTTGATTCAGCCCAGTATGCCCATCCAAACCACAAAAGAGCATATTCACTCAGTTACTGATCACTGTCTTTCCCTGCTGAGTGAAACTACACTGACGATCCGGTTGAAATATGATTACCTTCCTGTACGCTTCCTGATTTTAGTAGATAGCCCATCGATCCTGAACTTGAAGTTCATACGTGCACTTGGTCATTCGGGAACCCTGCAGCCCACACCCGAGACACCGGCAGATCGGCTTATACTGCAGAAGTTCATCGCGTAATGCTCCAATATAGAAGGCAGTATGGAGGTTGGGTCCTCAAGGTTGGAAGTGGAAGGCGATCCCTGAAAGAACTAGCAGTACCGTCAGGCCAACAAAATGGTGTTCTGAAAGCTCTTACTAGGATGGAACAAAAAGGTGTTGTTACACGTGTGGCCTCGTCCTCTTGTAGGAAGCGGGGATAAACAGCGATGGACAGACATCTCGAATTTGCGGTGATGACCAGGCTGACTCTGAATCTGCGGTGGTGGAGGTGCGCAGCAACCGTAGACCTGGAGGAATTCATGAAATGCATACTGAGTAGCAAGTATTTTTAGAACATTGACTCGGCTGTCGCCTGTTTGTGAACTGCGCTAAACACGAAGTTCAAAACACTAACAACCATAAATACTCCATGAGGCATGTCCCAATGTTATTTCTTACCTTTTGAACTACGTGTTATGCGAACTATTTTAATTTTAGACCCCAGCTGACGTGTTATCAATGGGGTAGTAGTACATCAGGAGGACGTGCCTATTTTTTATCCACTTGGGAAGAACATGACCTCCAGTTGCAACAAATGGCAGAGAGTTTTTACGGAAGGAAATTCATCGATCAAAGTAAGGAAGCACAAATTTGATGTTGTCGATTTGGATTTCTTTGTTTTCCCTGTTAATGCAAACGGATACTAGCTGGATCCAGGTCGTTTTGAACCGCTAATCGGAATCGAGTCACAAAAGAATTAGGCAGGCTTTTTGACAATCTTGAGATGCTTTCAACACTATTCCCGATTCATTCCAAACTTTGGAACACGAAACCAATCACTGTTCCTGGCCTAGCCATCCGAGATGTGACACTGGGAAGAGCAACGTGAGAAAACACCACTCGGCCTGATACAAAATATTGTCGACCGATCAGTACTGGCTTCATTAGCACTATCTAATCTAACCATGTTGTGGTGATTTAGCGGGCATCACATGGGACACGGCCGGGTGCAGCTTCCTGACTACGCAGGCTGAGGAGCTCCAGTTCATAAGATTCTTTGTGAATAGGCATAACAGAAGTCCCCAGTGACAGTTCGACTTGGGGTTTATCAACCATTTCCTTCCGTGTAATATGTATACAAAACCTTTCTGCAATAGAATTAAGTGCTGTTACATAGCTTCGGCTTTCTTGCTACCTCGGTTTGTGTAATTCTGGATTGGTGCGATTCTGATACGTCTTCTCAGTTCAAGCTTTGCCAAAATGGACAAAGTTTCCGTTGAACTTTTAATTGCTCCATCAAATAGTTCAGAGAAAATTCGCCAGCAAGCTCGTCCAATCAGTAAATTAGGATTTTAAAATGTGAAAAGAAGCGTCATTTCGTAAGTTAAATGATTATAGATTACAGGATTTACGACACGGACTTCATTATGTAAACTTTGGAAACTTGCATCGAAGTCGACAAAAAATTACGAATTTTATGAAAGAAAACTTTGGTATTTTCAATACAACAGAACCAGCTTTGTTATATATAAACTTAGTTACTGAGATGTTATCATACAATTAGTATATAATTCATTCATACGTTCAAAGTTAATGGTTGTCCATCTCTAGTAGTTACCATTTCAGCGGTACACAACACTGGAACTTTTTTAGTTGCGTGAAAATGTGCTTCTTCCTTGCAGTTCCTGACAGCTTATTATGGGAAACGTCAGCCCTGAAATCGCCATTAGTTTAAATAACGGTATAAAAATTCCCCATAATTATGAAAGCCTATTGTTTCACTGACTCGTATTGTACTACTGTGTAAAAACATCCAAACCCAAATTTGTGATTTGTCACCTCCTTCTGTGTCTTTGGTTGCCATGCTTGGTAAAAACAAATTCTGAGTTCACTGGTTGTTGGTACGCTTGAAAAAGAGATAACCGAAGTGTTTTCACGCAAATATTAAATACAGCAGAGTACTACTTGCGCTCATGAAGCATATTAGATAGGTGAATTCCACATCGAAATCGACATATAATCGTGAGCCAAAGTCAACCATCTATAAGTGAATATCAGAAGAGAGAAAGGCGAACAGAGTAGAATCACACGCTTCGTGGTTTTGTATCGACCCCTGACCACTAGCCTAAAGTCTGTGGCGTATACTCGATTCTTGATGGATAAACGGACCCTGCATCTACGCCACAGATCACCGAGGTTGACTGAAGCCAAAAGTATCTTGTGCATACCAGAAAATGATTTTGCCGATGTTCGACTTCCAAGTGATGTGTGACTGACTAGATTGCCGAACTTATCTATTTGAAGTACTGTCCACCTAGACACGGTCAAGTTTTGTGTCGGATCAGTCAGGGTCTGAACACAGGAAACTGAACTTTGAAGATGGAAAATGCATGCAGAATATTACAACGCTTTCGTCCAAGCTGTTCAGAAAATCTTGCAGCTCACCTAGATCTTCACTTATAAGAGCAGAGTCAAGGTCTGCATCTTCAAGGTCTGAAATATTGTTGCCTGCAAAATCTCCGGTACCACTGTCCCCAAATTGTGAGAAGGCGGTCTCTAAGACCATATCAACTATGAAGTGAAAGAAAAAATTGAAGAATGCGACCATGATGAAAACGTTTTCTCTTGGCATACTCGAGTGAAGGATTATCGTGAACCGGAACTCGGTTAAGGTTATGCAAGTGTAGAGATTTTATGATGGTAATTAAATTTCTTGGTACCTTGTGTCGACAAGATTCAGAGTCAAAGAGAAGTACAGTCAACGGAGACGAGTGACGTTTTCGGATCAAGAAAATACAGAAATAACCGGTTGAGAATGATATCAGTGAGCAGTTTAAAATCAGATTCTCCGTAATCCCCGAATCTTCAATGGAATGCTGAAGTTTGTGGATGTGTGCATCTCATTGAACTTATGCTTAACCGTGCAACTGGAATGACCCACTGAATGATAACTAGTACTACACACAACTGAAAAATACCTTCCAAATGACACCTAACGATTATGAATGGTTGAAATTCAGAAATCAAGGGTGTTTTGTATTGACGAACTGAATACACGATACTGCTGACATAGGAATACATGAAACAGATGACCGAAGAAATATGATCAGGTAAGACCAGTGCTAGGTTTTATAAACTCTTTGAACGTGAAATTTTCAGAATGGTCACGACCCACAGAACAATTTTCGGAGAGTGATAGAAAGGTCCAATTCAAATGAATTGATTTAAGGTGGGATAGAGAAATCGGGTGGTCAGTATGTTTATCTATACCACGTCTTCGGAATAGCTCCCAATCGGCTGACGTTTCAGTTACTATACGAACCTTTCTACAGACAGGATTTATAGTGGAACCCACTACGATTTTACTTCCTAACGAATGTTCCAGCATTGTAGAGAATTAAATGCTGACAAACTTTGTTCAGTCTTGGGAGCATCATTTTGTATTTCTGACATCTACTTCGACACTTGCTGTGTGATCATACTGGAGAAGAAAATGAACAATCATATAAGTATCAAGCACAAACATCGAAAAGCAGTAAAACTTCAATCACTGAGGCCTGATCAGGTCGAGGTCTGTTGATTGTTGTCACCTCTGTTGATATCGATGTTAGCGTAGAGAATCTTGTCGCCATCAGACTGTGGTTTGTTCCAAAGATATGCATTGCTTTTTATGATACCGATATTCTTCACGTTTCATGGCTTATACCGTATGTATATCTGATTTAGAATGAGCTCAGCCACGTGTTTACGTACCTGTCTGTCCGTGCGATTTAAGTTGCTCCACAACACTATTCGAATTCATAAGTATGTTTACTTTGGAGGTGTGCTTCAGAGATCTTTTCTTCCTGGGACTATTGTACCTAGGTCGTCGTGCTGCGGAGACACTGGATAATATTCATAGTGTTTTCGAGTCCTGGATAGAAAGGAAGGTACCACAAACCATCCTACTGATCTTTATTCATCATGTCCCAAACGGGAAGTGAAATTCACGCTTGTTACTGCCTGAGTTTCGCGGATAGCTTATACGAAATGGCTTGCCTTGCCACAAGGGGGTTCTATTCGTCACCGACTTCTCAGCTTTGTCAACTCATCGCCCACGAGCCTGTAATGTTTTGTCGATGGAATTGAGGGTGACTATATACGTGTGAGTCAGCTGAGGAATAATAACAATTTACTGGATGAGAAATGATTCACGACATTTGATATGGGTCGTCTCAACAAAACAGCTTATATTTTCTGGTGGGTTGTTATCCGACGGATTGGTTCAACATAACAATTTGAAAAAGCGAGCTTGACGGAAAAATACTGGACGGGGATCTTAACTGATGATGAATTGAAACTGCTCATGTGAATAATTGTATGAATTATTCAAGATCGGTTTTGCTTGAAAAACTGTGTAATGTCTATCGTTTGGGACCAGAATTCAAAATGGGCTCCCGTTTTGACTGCAAATTTCAGTCTGGGAAAGAGATATGTTTTCCATGTCCATTGTAAAAGAATGATTAATTATCATTTATCGATGGTAGCACACAAGAGTGGTGGTATAGTTTGACTACTGTGGCATTCATCCAGTGAGTGTGTGGTTGGGTCAAATCATGATTGAGTGATCGTAAATAAATTGGCAAATTCATCGTGTTGTCACATGATGTCACCGGTATTGGACCCAGCAAGACGAGCTGTGTGTAGAAGGTAATGCATGAGCGATTAAATAATAGAAGTTGGGTTTTGGGCAAAAGCGTGATGTCAAAATGTTTGGATCTTATCAACCAGTTGTCCGGATGGGTAAGATTTGGTCGGTGGTAGTAATGAGGAAATGAGAAAGAATGCAGTTCGATGATGGAATGAATGCGAGTTAAATTTCTCGCCTTGTACTAGGAGAAGAACCTAAGTGGTGAAAAAAAGTGGTCGAATAGTAGGAAATCGTAAGTGATTGCTTAAGTGCTGCATTTGCTCTGAGTTTCACATGAGTCATAGTTTGGGCTTCCACACTGATCGATCGTCATTGTGGGTATCGCTAACGGCTAAAATGTTTTCGTATGTTTGAGCAAGTGAAATGCGAATTGGGAAAGCGGAAAACCTATGAGTAGAACGGTATGAAAATATGTGCTGGAAAAGGTCTAAACGCATCGGCCAATCTTGTGCGATGAGTAGAAAGTGATTGTCACTAATGGATTTTAGACGCACGCACGATTTGCGGACTCGATTCCCATCCAGCGAATGGAGAAGCACAACTATAGCGATTGATGGGGTTTAGTGATTATATTGGTTATCCTGTATACATGACAGGAGAAGGGAGACTGAACGAGCTAATGGCCAGAGCTGATGAGCTCGAGCGCGCCTTGCCGCCTGAGTCGCGTGACGTAAGATGGCGATGCTATCATGTTCGCTGTTACCAGGTGGACTTAAACAAACAGACTTCAAACCACCATGCGACTGAAGTAACCGACGCTAAGCCAAATTTCTGCCCTATCAAAGAGCCCGGTCAACGTTTTGCTAAGCCAGTTGCGTACCTCGGTGGATGACCGATGAGGATCACTCAAATGTTTTACAGGACATCTAAGATAGGCCCATGTGTCCGACCGAAGAGGATTATGATATCAAACTGGTTGAATCGGGTCTGGATGAATGAAATTACTTAACAGTACTTTTGTCCTGACCATAAGCCACTTTATGTGACTGAGAAGAAAGATTCGAAAAGGAAGATTGTCTATAGGTAGAGGAGGACCTGGCCCCGAAATTGTCCGCTCTTGCGGAGCGGTTGTCATTCCCAAGTAAACCTAAGTGCAAATACATGTTCGTAAACAAGGCGCGCCCAAGCTCTTAGCTCGCAATTACTTTTTAGTGAGTTTGGTGTCTGCGAAGCCGCTACAGGATGAAGGTCAAGGGCAGAGATAGCCATTATTCGAAAACAGGTGAAAATCATCCACACACTGTCTCTCAACAATCATTCCATCACAAGTTTTATCTTTTGAGCTATCCAGCATTTCTCATTTGCTGTTATAAACTGTCTTATACTAACTTCCAAAACTCTCGAGTGGTTGAACTGGAGAATTTGTGACTAGAATGAAATACGGCTGAACATCATCACTCAGTAGAATAAAAGGACAAATATTATCCTTCATTGATCGTGTTTATGCCTAAGTGATCTTTTGTTCATCGAGTTGTGTACTGACGATGACAGGTAGCGGAGCATTGAACCATGGGATGTCCGGTGTGTCCCTTACGAGGAAGATACTGTCGAGTCTTCCATTTCTCCTCTGATGCTCGTATGAACTTGATAAGGTAAGTGCAGTATCACGGAGATCGTCGTGGCAACAGAACAACACGAATTTCAGACCAATCGTGTCAGTCAATCGACAACCGCAGACCAAAAAATGGTTGGTGAATATATCGAAAACCTCCAGCAAGATACAAAACAGCATGCGGATTCTTTAATGGAACACAATGAGATCTGAGAAATTTTGCAAGATAGCCCAAGTGAGTGGATGCCGATTAAGCTGTCAACCGGATCAATCGGACTAATCGAATGGAAATGGTGGCCAAAAGATTTGGCCAGAACGGAGCAGGAACACTCACGCATCCGGTTGGTAGATGTTGATGCATCTCAGTCTGGACAGGGAATACATAAACAATTTTACACAGTTTACCTACTGAACTTGTCTGGTTTCCGAAATACAGATATCCCTCACCCTCCTTGCCTTCGTAGCACAAAGACTTAATGGAAACATTCGTTCCTATCTCGTATCAAATTTTCTACAGATTTGTTGGGCCGACATTTTTGCCCTGAGCCACTAATGAGTTGCAAGCTTTTCACATTAGAGTATCTGACTGCCTTTCATTTCGTATTATTTTTGTTCCCTATTCTCCAGATCCATCGAATGGAATTTTGTGAAATTTTTGATTGATCGTGATGGAATCCCTTTTGAGCGTTACGGTTCCAATTCACCACCAAATGTGAGCGTTTCCCTTGGAGTCCATTTACTTGGTGTTTATGTACACGTCTATGGCCAGTCCCTGGCATGAAATCATAGAATTAAAATTACACGAATTGGGACATTGAACGAAGTGACCGAATGGAATGGTTGATAGCACACTTGTATTCACACTCCATCTTCGTTTATTTAAACTTCATCGTGCATCGGTCTGTTCTGTATCGGCTTGCTCCCACAAATGCAGATAATTGTTTGTAACTAGTTCATAGTGAGAAATGATGACCAGAATTAGGTCACTTAGTTGCAACATTTGTGGTCGAGAAATCAGAAACTGCATTTACTGGAAATCGTAATAACATATGTGCCTCTGCTTAGGTGGCGAAATAACTACCCTAACTGACTAACTATTGCATAACAGGATCACATCCAGAATCCGTGTTTATCAACAGAGCTCGCGCGATCCCATTTGTTCACGTGGATCGGATCGACAGTGTTTACCCCTATTCTGTTAGACACACACACACTTTTGTGTGCCTATGTGCAATTTGTCTAACCAATGTGTCTTCTTAAGTGCAAATCTCTGTCGTTGCTTTCGACGAACTCCGTTGTCTTGATTGTTCTGGAGTCAACTGATTCTCGTGATTTTTGTGACTTGACTATCCTTGAGGTCAGAAGGAATGCTCCTTTTTGTTTAAGTTTCATCTGAGAAGATATGTGCATATGCAAGTTTATTTGTCAAAGACCCAGTTTTTGGTACTAAGACTTGGCGCCACTCATTATCTACTAAACAAGTATTGGGAGGTGAGAACATAGGTTTCACCAATTTCTTTCACTTTATCATCGGTTGCCGTTGGACGAGTTTCCATTCATGCGTGTTTTGAAGTTCGAGGTCATTATTTACATAGGGAAACTGTGGTTGGCCAAATTGTATCACAACATGTCGATGACAGATTGGTTGACCGGCTACCGTAAAAAGTAGGCAATGTAGTTTCGGTCACATTTTTAGTGAAATTAAGGTGTGAATAAACAGTCGGCTTAGGGACATATGCGTGGAAGACAATGCCGTGTGGAATATGTGGACCTATCATTGGGCAAGTGTTAACAAAGCACTTGTCTGTAGGCGGAAGGGACGATGTATGCCACCGCCGTGGTTACGCATTTCGTAGAAGGTTTTTGACTACTTAACAGTAGCCCTTGGTCGAAAGCTTACAAGAAACATGACATTTTAAATATACCGTTGAATAATTTCAGGTCTGCGTCATACCAACTTCTCTATTTCTGATGGGGATTGAAAAAACACAAACGCGTGAGTTCTCGTTATCCTCCTTCTAAGTGGAAGTAGCCAGTTCTACTTTCTCACTTCCCTCAAAACAGTGCCAAACCAAGCTATTTTAGTTCTGCTGAAGCTGACGTGGTCCAGTAGTTCAGTGAGACTGCAAAGAAACACCGGTAAAATCAATTGGATATCTGGCATCCCCAGTGTGATATAACAATGCGGCAAACGGTCACAGAAGCAGCATAAAGTGCAACACGGTTGGGTATTGGTTCCATATTCATTTACCGGACAATGTTTTTATGTTTGGTGAACATCGGAAACTGTGAGATACGTACGAAATAGGTAAAATGTGAGCCCATAACAAGGTGAACTTCCGTAATCGTGATGCCTGTGATAAAAGTATCAAGAAAATATATCAATTTGGAACCTTTTCCGCTTTGCAATCATAGTGATTAATTTGATTCCGTGCTTGCTCGTGATTTCAAGAGAAATGAACAGATTCTATCACGAAATAGTTCTGCAGCATTATAACACAGAACTGTCAACCACAACCCTTAGACTTGGAGCGAAGAGCCCGATCTGACTTCTATTTGGTCAGCCGTGGAAGCTTTCTCGTTCCGCACTTTCGTATGATTCGACGGAGCATACCCACACGTCAGAAGCCGGACGAACCGGATTTCGACCGCTGTTTACCTGCGTCGAATAATAATTCAGGGAGAAGACCATTTTGACAACGAGCATTTCTTCTTTGAAAACATGTCACTTCGTTTCCTTTATTAACATATAATTGATCGGAAAACTGTGACCTTTATTTTCCCGTGGTTCTTTGATTTACAATGAACAACTTCAAACTCAGTTCTGCTCTATCCCCCTATTCCGCACAATGACGGATACATCCAAAATCCATCTACTGGCAAGGATGTGTCCCGATGTCCGCGTTTCGAAATCACTCTGGTATACGGTTAATGGAATTTGGATTGGTATCCATAGGTAGAGTGAGTCGGAGGTTGGTTTATTGTTCACAAAGTTTTCACAAATATTTCATCGTCCATGTAACTCCCGTTTACGCTTGTGCGCTTTTCAATAGTGTGCCTTCTGTTGTTAACACCTTTTTGAAATACTTCGATTGCTTTTCCTAGCAAAATAAATGGCAACTTATTCCCATTTCTGAGTTTGTCTACCGAGGATTTTCGTCGCTCTTCAGTCAAGTAATACTGCTTTAACTCGATATGCACCTTGAACATACTGTCGTACAGAGTATGTCGTCAGTAGGCTCAAGAAAATGTTAGGAATCGAGGAATCAGTTTTAATTTTGTACTTTTTGATCATGCCCATAATATTTCAAATAGTATTGCCATCTTATTAAATGAAAAGTTATGTTGACCAAGAATTCAAGGATTGTTATTTTGTTGAAAACTGGTTGATAGGAGAATAAAGAGAGCAGTTTCAGGAATATAACCATTAGGAATTTATTAAAAGGTAGTCATGATGCCATAGAGCCATATTTTGATGCACCGGAAAACAGGAATAAGGCTTATTTTTATTATTTTATTATCAATATCATCGCTATTATTATCATTATTGCACCGGTTTAAGCATGTATTTGTGACACTGTTTAGCCGTTCAGAAAAATGGAAGATAACTTTTGCACGCCAAAGCCGGCTAACAGTTCAAACACAACTCTGTCCTCGTTTATTAAAGAAACAGCAAAGAATGTAATTATGGAAGTTCTGTATTGCGATAATTTTGAAGGAAATAGTGGAAACAGAACGGCTCAACTGGTAAGATTGGCAATCGGGTCTCACGTCACATTTCAGCAAATGTTCCTTCATAGGTGCTTCGGTCAAGTTCTCGTTCTGGGCGGTGTAGGCATTTCCTAAGTACGATTCACTCAGAAACCTCCGGTACTGCAAAATGCTACGAGTCTCTGCGGCTCTGAAGAAAACAGTAGTTCAGAAGTAGGACACAAGTTAGACGCACTCAGTCAACACATATATTCATTTCACCTAGCTGTATTCCAAGTCCTCACACTATGTCAGATAGGGCAACAGACTGCTCTCGTTAGAACCCTGGAAACTTTCAAAATAGATGTACGCTGTGTCTTCGAAACACGTATACTGTAGAAACTATCCCGATTACTTGAACTTTCAATATAGCAGAAAACGTGGTCTCACTAGCTTTACGCACGATATGGGTTGTACATGGCTACGGTCGGCAGAACAAATTCCTAATGTATAACCGTGTTTATCGTAATTTCGTGGTTCTAAACAATGCAATACATAAAAATACATAAATGCAATGACTTACAGCCAGGTGAGCAACCAAGGGCAACAGTACAGAAAGTTATCCGAAAAATCGGGACAGCGCGGTCATAAACGGTCCACTCAGCAAGGAGTCATGCGAAACTGTAGCGCAGCACGGTTGCGGTACAGACAGTGGGTCAAGAAGCGTAAGCGAAACGTTCTGCAAAATTTTCTTACAAGGGGAATGTACAATCATAGAACAATCGAGTCGGGAACATAACGTAAAATGTTCACGCACCATACGTCGGAAAGGGGTAGATCTGAACTGTGTCAGTACAGTAAAAACAGATAATTGGATAACAAGTATTCGAGGTTCCTGACGCATATACACGCTACTCACGAGTAAGACAAGCGATGATGTCGTCAAAAATACAAATTACAAAAAGTAATTTACATATACAATACATCAGTTTTATGATAACTATTCACTCCCCATATAAAACCTCAGTCTCTCAATTCACTCTCCGCTTGTCGGGTGATTCAGTGTCTAATATCCGTGGTGAGACTGACGTTTGGGGTTGCTTTGTGCATGAGACATGAGCGTGCACTATTAAACTGGATTTCAGGTAGCAGTCGTTCGTGTGCAGTTCAGTTTGACGGTTCTGTGCGTGTTTATACCAGTAAACTGAAATGTCGATGTTTTATTGTCGTGTCTGTGTATGCGCCTACTGACTGTGGTCCATCTGAGACCAAGGATGAATTCTATCGGGATTTGTCTGGGCTGCTTCGAAGCCTGTTGTCAACTAGCTTATTGGTGGTTTCTGGGGATTTGAACACGTAAATTGGATTTTGGGGGGGATTCTGGAAGGCATATTGGAGGTTTGTTTGCTATACCAGCCAATCGCATTGAAAACGACATTCGTCTCATTCAGCTGTGCTGTGACTGCACACTTTTACTGGTGGGTAGGAACTTCTACCACGAGAAGAGGTATAGACTTAATTGGCGTGGTCTAATTTCTTCACAATGTTGGACTCTGATCATACTGCGACTGGGCACAACTGGTGTGGAACAAAGGGGAAGTTGGAAACAAGTCTTTACGCGACAAAGCATTTCGTCATCAAAAGTCAAGTGTTCAAATTGGTGTAACCAACCACGGATAGCAAACTTTCGAGATGCATGAAGACCCTGTCAATCCGAAGACACCACCACAAACTGCGCAAGAAACGTGAGCTTGTGATGAATTTACCATTTCCATGGAAACGAAGTGTAATAATTGCATGTTTATCAGATAGAAATGTATTTGTATGTGCGTCGTTCTATTTGGCCTTTGTTTCTGAACACTCCGTTCACCCGAATTGCTCTAAAAATTAATCCGTTTTGACGGCGGTATGCAAGTTGTTAAGATGAAGCAAAGTGACCCGGGAAAAGTCGTGCAGTCTGTGATCTAACTTCCGTTTTCCAGTTTGCAACGGGAAAAGCTTACTTCTTGTTTCACAGCCGAAGACTGTCATTCATATTCTTCAACGCCAATATAATAAGATCACGTCTTAGTACGAGGTCTTTCCCGTTTACATCTGGTCTCTGGTTGCTCCAGCGCTAAAGCTACTCGTCTCGCGCAGCTGCTCCTAGACAATGAACTACGATCTGCTTTTTGAGGTGGAGCTTTCTACATGGATATCGATGCAAGCAGATGTCCAGGACTCAAATGAATGCTGCCAACTAATAAAGAAAGCCTTTTTTTTTACTACTTCCAGTGCTACTCAAGACTCCAGTTCAGGTAGATCTTACACAGGATGGAAACCCCCTACAACAACTGCTCTGCTAGACATTAGCAAATCCGCCACTCCGGAAGCCATATTCATCAAGATACACAGCTGACTAAGGTTTTGATAAATGATCTTGATCACTAGTGTATCGCGAAATGTGGGAAGATGGATAAGCCTGAGTCTATTGGCAATAGTCGCAACCTTTGCCGTGTAAGCGATTATTCAAGGAATCCGAATGCTCACTGAATCCCACTCAAGGACGTCATCTGGACAGTTGGGAGTATCATTTTAAGGAACAGTTCACTTGGTCATTTCCAACAGTGGACCTTCCCAATATATCTGCCAGAAAAACGAGGCAGATAGATATCACTCCTTCATCAGAAATGGAGGTTATCTGAAAAGACACAAAGCTGCTGAACCACATGCGGTGTCTTTTTCTTTCTGCAAAAATGAAGACGAAGCTCTGCCTTCGAAGTTAGCGGAACTCCGGGTATTCTGGGAGGGCAATCAGATTTCCAGAAAACGGTGAGAATTAGTGAGTGTACCGATTTACAAGGAAAGTGGCAGGTCCTTATGTGAAACCGCAAAAGAATTAGCTTGGTTGGTACCGCATCGAAATTGTTCCGCGGTCAAATTCTCCACCAATTATCGAGCACTCGCGAAAGGTGCAAGTGTGATAATCAAGCAGGTTTCAGACCCCGTCGAGGTTTAACCGACCGCATCGCTACCCCTCGAAAAATTTCAGATCACAGGCACTCTTTCCCTAGGCCGACAATCTCTGTTTTCTTTGATCTGAAAGCGGCATTCCACTCAGACGACTGAACAGTTCTCATGAGCTGTTTTTTATGGAAGAGTGTACCAGGGACAGTCGTTGTATGCAAGCTGCCAAAACCAAGTTCGTGCTCAAAGCAGTCTTTCGCTCGAGTTAGCCGCATGAAGCTTGTTGGATATGCTTTTTTTCGACCAAGTCAGTGGGTCTTCTCGGTTGGTTAGTACCATACTTTGTTCGGCACATTAAAAATCGAATATCGTGGCTTGTACAAAAGGAGTCATAAGCCATCGAAGAATTAGCAGTGAGTGGGATTTCTTTGTTGCATGCTACGAGAATAAACTAATTACTTTTCCTGAAGAACTGATTTTCGACACAGTGGTGCTTGTCAGGACTGTTCTCTCGTCCCTCCCTTTCAATTTTGCAATTTAAATGACTTCTTAGTCATCCCTATTCTCGTGTGAAAATAGCGCCATCAATCACTGTTCAGTCATCAAAACTGGCTGACTTGGAATACAAAATGATAATGTTTTTCTTATTGAAGGTCTAGGTAAGTTCCAAGTTTTTCCAAGTTGTCCAAACACTAGCCTAGAAATATTCGGGATACCTTTTTGAGGTCATTCAGTGGCCATCACATGTGATACTGTCGGGGACAGCTTCATGGCTACGTACGCTGAGCAGCTCCAACTACTGAGGACCGTCGATAACAGGTAAAACAAAGGCTCGTTGTGATTAGTCAACTTCTTATCTATCAATTATTTTCTTTGATTTGACGTATTTATGCAAATAGTCCTGCGATGCAACTAACGTGCTATTCCTCAGTGTTGGTGTTCTTGCCATCTTGGTTTGCGTCATTCCGGCTGGGAGTAATTTCAGTAGGTCCTAATTGTTCGGTTACTGCTAGTATTGCAGTTTCTCACCTTCGGTTTGTAAAATGCTTCCGCAGGACTGGGTCACTTCCACATCAAACATTGTCTTGTCAGGGGAAATATTTGAGTTTAATTACCTGGCCAGCTACATCTCACCAGTCGGTCAGATATTGAATGTAGTGTTATCGCGTATACAGAAGACGAGTTCGATTTTCGCCACTGTCAGCCATCAGTGGCACCGGTAATACATTCAGTTGTTCGTAAGGGAATTAATGTACACTGTGTCACTCAAATCCGTTCTTTTATACTGCTCAGAATCATGGCTGTTTAGGTGTGAGTTAGGTGAATAACGACTGCATTTTTGCATCAATATCTCCTTAGTATTGCTCGAACATGGTGGAACCCCGTATCAGCAATGCTGAAGTGAGGCTTGGGATTTTGGGAAATAGAGATCATTCTTAAACAGGTAGTAAATTTAAACTGGTTGTGACGGGGACATGTGCTACGTATGCACATCTACAGACTTCCTGTGCGTACGTACTTCTCCGAGGCAAGTGGTGGTTTGTAGACGGGTTCAAATGAAGGCATAGTCTCACGTTCAAGTCAATAGCTCATTGGCTCTGCTGCGTCCTCGAATGAGAATACCGTCTCATTCTGGAGTTATTAGAACATGCCATTAAACCCGCCCGTGAATGAGGCTCTTGTCTGATGTCCCGGTTGGAAGATTGTTTGTCCAGTATGTTGGTACCATTACGTCAAACACGATCTTAACTATTGCATTGCAATAAGGTTTGTTTTATCTTTTGACAAGAACTGACAAGTATTACCAGTTACTGCTGTAAGTGGAGCACGTTCATTGTTGTTGCCAACTCATTTCCGTCTCTTTTCGTTTCGTGGATCCTGGGCATATGGCACGTTTCGCGGGTCTGACAAACTTGGATCATATTGGTACGAAAGTTCACACGCTGGTCCAGTCTGATCGATGTCGTTATTTTTCCTCGGACGAACCTACCGACCTGGCTTACATAAATCATATTAGTTAGGTTATCGGACACCAGACTCCATTGAGGTGGCATTTCCGGATGACAACCTATGCAACCGATGCCATTGTCAACAAATGTGACTTATGCTTGACCATCCTTCTGTTGTTCTTGCATGCCATCGATTTTGCCTGTCAGAATCTTGCAGGACAGTTAAATTCAGTAATTTTGCAATCATTCACGTGCACGAATATCGTTTCTATAACATTACCTTACTGAAGTTTTCTGAAAGCTTTCCACGCTTTCTAGCAGGGTACCGCTGTACTGACCTCGATCGTTTTGTGAAAATGAACGTTTTTCCAGTCATCATCTTGGAGTTATTCCTCTTTGATGTTCTCTGAGGATCGGTTTTGATGGCGACGTTTTTCTTCGGTTGCGAAAGACTTACTGAACAGATTCCCACGAGATTTTCGTCGAACTCACCTTCGATACACTTTCGGATTTCGCCGACTATACCCTCTCGGTCTGCTTTTCTCTTCGTCATCGCTTTCATTTAATTTTCGTGTATTGCTCTTATCAGTACTACTTCAGTGCCGCTATATATGTAGAATACACTATCTCATTTGACAATCGATCTGATTCTTCGCTTTCATTCGATCGAGGTGATTTCATTGTAGTTCATTTCAAGGTCTGATAGAAGACTCGCTCCGTGTTCACTAGCAGAATTTCTTCTATATGTCTTACGGTCAGGCACAATTTGCACTAAGGTACCTTACTGCATCCGCGCGGTTAGGTTGGTTACGGAAAGCCTGTGTGTGACTCCCGTCGGTCATGACTTTAAGTGCAGTGTGGGTGAATATACTTACTTCATTCCTAAGAGGTCGAATTTCACAGCTTGCTACTGGAATACTTGTTAGTAGGCAAATAATGTAAATCCGTAAAAGTGAGTATGAAGTCAGGCTTATACTAAATCAGTCCTCGCCTGTAAACATGGTCGTGAAATTTGGAATCTGGGTAAATGAACCAGCGGACTCTTAATATGTAGCTCAGACTAGGATTTCCACATTTGGCACTGACACAAGACAAAGACTGCACAAGAAAATGAATAAATTGACTTTGTTGTCCCATTTACTTCCCTTTTGTCATATAATACTAGTACAATATTTCGGGAACGCGGTGGCAACTAATTAAAGTTTGCTAATTCGAGAAGTGACCAGCGGCCGCACGAGGAGTCATACCTGGGGTAGAACAGCCAGAAGCCCGTTCTGATGACCCTTGGGCCGAGGATTCTGAAATATGCCGACAGACAGTTACGGTTGAGTATGATGAATCTGATTCGAATGAATTACCATTGAGAGTGCCAACTAAATTTACTCTCGAAAATGCTGCTCGGAAGCTTGCAGTGCAAAATCTCTTCATGGGATTTCCGGTTAATTTTCCAGGACAAAAATCACTCAATACACATGCTAAAAGAAATCTCCAAAAACGGACTCCCTCCCGTTGTTCAGTGATCTTTCTTCCAACTCACCTGCAATACAAGAAGCAAGATGCTGTCAAGATTTGCATTCCTAACCCTCTCATACTGTCCCGTAATCCCACTATCCAGTGAACTATCTTCCAGCTCGCCGGCAAAATTCAGGTAGCAAGATAAACACAAGATACTGGAGAGTTTGTGCTAAAGCCCCCTACCGTGAATTACGAAGAGACTCTCACTTATTCTTCAATGTCCACAAATGTATTCAATCGGCTGTTAGTTCATGAGACATCACGCATAGCGGATTATTGCGATATCCACGGCATGGATCTCACAATTTTCAAGGTTATTTCGTTTCACCAATTATTCTCTTGATTTAACCTCAGTCATTGGCTGTGGCCCGTTAGAACTGATTATGCTGTTCATTATCAGAATTTAGTGAATGATTTTATTCAAATTCACTCGTTCATTGATACTCACTGTCAGATCTTTTGTCGATGACTTGACAGGCGTAACGTATTATCCACTCACCATTCCGGAGAACCATTTTTCGATCTTCAGCTGATTCTCCTTACGTTGAATATACGTCGGGGTGTGATTCGACTCCTGAAAGGCAAGATTATCCCTCCTGCATCTAGTGGCAGTCCAGTCTTCTATTGCACTCGGCCATTGTTCTTTTGACCCGAATGGTGGAAAAAACTTATCTGATGCGCATAGTCTCCTTAATTCGGTTGACAAGATTCGTACAAAACTAAACCTCTTTATGAATATCTTGGAGCCGACCGAAAACTCTTTCACGAAGAGTATAAATGCAGCCGGGGACTTCACTGATTCGGCTGAAGCTAAAATACGTAGTTCCCTCAACAATGGCCGAGAGGCTATAGTTTTCGGTTTCCTCTATGGTGCATCCATCGCTCATCTCAAGGATTCTTTACTGATTGCATGTGGAATGGCAAATAGTCCAAGCCTTTTTGTGAGATTACTCAAGAAAACACAGGGTAACCGATCTGATTTTATTCAAATTCCCAGATGATGCCAAAACTGAGAAAGTTTTACTAATCAGCTTACAGTAGCGTCGGTCTCTTGTTATAAAACAATTAAAACACATGAAGATAAGAACTCATTCCCAAGGGAAATTCTCAGATCGCTACCAAATAAGAGTCTACTCAGGAACACCAATGGTAAGCCTTCAACATCCAAAACAAACCAGCCAATCACCTCTAATTTAACATGCACTTCTACCGATACGAGGAGCGAAGTTGTTGACTTAGACAAGAGTTTATCTTCTTTGCCTCAACTCCTCAGTAGAGGACCCCCATATAAAGCTCACATTGCCTCTTTTGTCTTCTTCTTGTACTTTGCACACTTATATTCTTCCCAACCCCATAACTTCTAATCTATCCGTTGGGCAAGAGATTAGATCGATTAGCCTCCTCATTATTTCCGATGGTCCTCCGTTGCTCCAAGATTTCCAGCTACCCTAACATCAAACGTGATTCCTTGATCAATTACCGTGGTGATAACCTAATTCTGTCGTAATTTACAGCCTTTGTGGATCAAACAATGAGGAAAATACTATCACCACTGTTGTACCCCGTATCAGATAGGCAAAAAGAAGGCACATGTCCTCAGAATTAGCGTGTTTCAAGCATGATCAACAGAACAAACAAAGTTCAAACGTGCGAGAGCTGACAATCAGTATCAATCTGCACGAGTTGAGTCGCACTTGACTGATGCAATGGAGGTATTGTAGTGTGGTACAGACAGGCAGCGGATGCGCGTGTGTGAGACGGACGAGCTAGGAATAAACAAAACGAGCAGATGTCCGAGGCGCATGGATAAGCCTCATAACATCATGCTACAGAGTAAACAACACAACAGTCATGTCTTTTTAGAACTGGGGTCAGTGCATCACCATAGTGAGATTTCATGAGTGTCTGTGTGGGCACGGGGTTTCAGAAATGACAGCCTACTGTGGAAGGAAAATGATAAACTGGTTCTCTTCTAAACTGGAGAGAGATTGGTCGATATTCTTCAAGGTCTTCACAACCTGGTCGCCCGTTCCATTACACGTTATATTCTATTTCCACCAGCGACCATTTTCACTTGCTACCGATAACAGGCTTATACTGAAAATCTACTTATGAAACACACGTACTGGCGTAAACCATTATTGGATTTAATAGACGATGTAGACCACGTCGTATATTTCGTCGCAATCTTTTAAGCATGATGAGAAATGCCCTGCCGTGAACTATTTTAAAGATTAACTCCATGTGTAAATGATTCGAACTTATCACTTTCAGATTGTAGATTACAACTAACTGATGAAACAAGATAGATAGGTCAATAAATTATTCACTGAAGTATAAAAAGAGAACATTTGCAAATAATATTTATGCATGTTTAGGTGAGACAGAAATCCAGTGATAAAATGATATCCTGAAAAAAGTCTGTCGTTGAAAGCAGTTGACAAATTTTGACCACGGCCACGTGTTAGCTAATCGTGATTGGTAAAGGAGTCAGAGAAATGACCTCCTGTAGACAAAAGGCTACCGCCTGCGCGTGATCTGTGTGGCGAATTCCCGTTGGTTACACAGTCGAATGCATCAGTATAATCTCGACTGTAAATGCTGCCAGCATTACCTTTCCAAAGGAGTAAAACAAAAAACGAACACAGTAGCGTATGATGGAGGGCTAAAGTGACGATGGTAAAGGTGATCGGGCGGTAACTTCTTAACTCAAAAGACTTTCGGTACTACAAGAACCTGTGACTACAGAGTTCAAGAACATCAGGTTGAACTACGTATCCTTTGTGTTATTTGCTTTACTTTGCGTAGTAATAAGCTTTTGTGTAGGAAGTTGAAATAATCCAAATCCTCAAGGTATACACAGTACCCTGGTCCACGCTGTGCACTACATATTCCCCTTGAGGTAAAATCATTTGAATTGCTGTAGGTAAGGATGTTTTCACTTCAGGATTTCATAGACTGTAAGCCCGTATTCTACACTGCTTATCTGCAGGAGATTGTCAATACTGTATTGTGGATTGCTGTATCAACAGAACGAGACGAGGTTCGAACCGGTGGGGTCAGCTATTTGAGAGTCACATCCCAAAGAAGAGAGGACAAAGTTGCTGGAACCATCCCGCAACAAACAAAAGGGATATCCGGACTTGCAGACGGAACTCAGCTGGATCTTAGGAAACCAGCAAGATAGCCCAATTGAGAGAATACGGATAAAGCTGTCAGCTGCCTCAATCAGAACAACCGAATGGAAATGGCGCTCAAAATAACCAATCTAACGACGGCAGGCCCCTGGCCTGAAAGAAACCTAAATAGTCAGACAGCCGGTGGATCGATTTTGCTAAATCGTGGTCTAGAGAAGGAACCATATAAACAAATGTACATTTTTCCGACTTAACTTGTCTGGCTTGTCAGACTGTCTTGTCTTACCCATTCTGCGTTCTCTATTGCATTATGTGTTATTAGGAATATGTTGACGAAATATTCGCACGTAAACGTGATCTTCAGTTTTTGTGTAGTGGTGTGAAAGGTTATCTGTGTCAAAATTAAAAGCATGCGCTTTATCAGGATTATGCAAGTGCTGATTTTTTGGAGCTATTTTGCGAATAGAATCCGTTCCGTTGCGCCCACCTGGTAGACACATTAGCGTAATTCGGGTTTAATCTGATGAGTTCAAATTTCTCGACAGCTGTATCATAATTCGATGAACGGATATGGCTCCCCTTGAAGACCGGACTAGGGAAGGTTAGCCAGCTTGGTAAAGAGACTTTCTATGTGGATTTTCCATTATCTCGTAGTAAAATTTCGTATGGGGTAGATATCGTGGCACGGCACAACAGGGAGTGAAAGAAAGGGAATGCATCTGGGATGACTGTTCTCCCTTCGGTGATGTAAACAGACCCGTATTTTGCATCGAGGGAGATGCTGCGCTGTAAGATGTCTTCCGCACTTTCCAATGTGGAATAATAAACGATCCTTTCAGTTCTTTTTATTCGTTGTACGATGAAGCAAAACAATTTAGTAATGGGGTGCGGCCAAGAAGAGACTCACTGAACTTCCGATTGCATTCTTTCGTTTTGCTGGTCAAAATCCCCTTAGCTGGCTAGAAATATCTCAGTTATTTTGGGCATTTCCGCTATTTGGGTGGATGCACGGAGGCATGATAAACGTCGAGAACTGTTGGCATAACATGTCAGTGATAGTTGACCCCGAAGTGTCCTCGTAAGGAGAGGTGAGGGAACATTTAGAATACTCGTCAATTACGGTAACTGGTGCTGTACCGTTTACAACACTTGGACTGAGAACGTATTGGAATCGCTCCAATCTAGGACCACATAAACCGAAATAGTGAGAAGGCCAAAGATGCGGAATTGCACGGTAACTTCTCTGCAAAATCAATCTGTGTAAACATTTTAAATCAAACCCAATAAATGGCAAATCACATGTCGACCAATCACAGAGAGCTCTTGTTGTGCTTGTTCACCGTGATTCTGATTGGTTGACTCACCTAGTGCATATGAACATGAAGCTTTAGAGGGGAGTCCAGTGTGATGCTTGATGAGGCACTGCAACCCTCGTCCCACTAGAGCTCCTCGTCAATTTGGCTAGCTTGATCTTCGAACTGGAACTGGTGAATGTGGTTCTGTCTTTTCACGATTCATTTCCGCCTGCGGAACAGATGGATCGTAGACTTCGACTCAGTCGTCATTCTGGTCCCCGGTTGATACTATAAAATAAATTAGGCTGAGATGGGATCGATATACGGATGTATCATCCGGGTCTGTAATTTCGACCGTAGACTGGCCAAGTTTTCTGGTGACAATTCCGCAAGTTGGTCGGAGTTCGCTGTCTCGAAAATAAGTGACGTCGTTGAAATTAAGACTCATCACCGATGACTGCAACCTTCCGGGCTTGAATAAAACAGTCGAATTTTCTTTCATGATTGCGTTCCCCGCATTTCGGTATTGCACCAGGAAATCGTCGAGGAACGCCTCCAAGTCACGCGTGGTTCTCAAGTTGGTGGATGCTAGTTCGCTTTTCCAAGAAAGCACCAAGTTTTCAGATGCGCCATTTGAGTACGCAAATACCGACGTCTGATCTTGTGAAGTCAACTTTTACTCTCCGCTGTACTGAAGTGTGATCCGGTGTAAGTGGTTAGTACCTGTGGAAGTCCTTCCCAACCTAGGCCTTCTCGTAGCTCTTGAATCACAGAGGAAGCAGATGGTGTACTCTTCAGGAACACCTCTGGCCATTTGGGGGATGAATTTACCAGCATTAGAGCGTGATACCGGTTCCAGGATAGGCTACAGCAGTCAGCCCGGGCCTGCTGCCACGGAAAATGATTTGTAGGTTAATGATTCCAGTTGTTTTGCCTCGACTTGACTTTGTGCAAACATGGGTCGCAGTTTTCTTCCATGGTACAGGAGTATTCATCCAATTTCGGTCACAAGCACATCTGGCGAACCAGTGTACTGACCTTCTCCGCTGATGGTCAAACAGTCCTCATGGTGGGCTTTCAACCTCATTGTCCTGAGTTCGAATCCTGCTTCCGCCGCCGGTCACTGCTCAATGGGCAGCCTCTAATTGGCTGCTAAATCCCTGCTGAAATATGGTATCATTGTTATATGATGAAAGGGAACAAATCAAAAGATTTGGATTTGAATGAATTTCGTGTAATTCTTCTTGAACTGACTTAGGCAATCGAGATAGAATGACAGTCGGTCACCTCGAAAAGGTATTCCTTTTGGTTGGACACTGAATTCCTCTTTCCAAAGAACTGAGGATACCTCCGCTTCACCTCAGGTTGCCATCCCTTCTTGATCGCACAAAACACGGCAAGCAGTAGCGTCTCGTCTGCTCCTGCAATTATTCCCTCCACACCGCAGCGGCCAGGTGAAGTGAAATGGGATTATTCCGCAGCTGCTAATCGTGAGTACAAGGTCAGGAAGTCCACTTGCGGGACTGTCTTATCGGGTTGATGCAGAATATTGGAGCTATAGACAGCCAAGGCCATACTCCACCCCTGCCGTAGATTTTTAGACGGATTTGTCTGGGTTATGTGGAAAATGGCGGGATTGGTGGTCGATTACAATCATAAACTTTAGTCCAAATATGTACTTATGCAGTTGATGTAATGCCAAAGTTTTCTCTGAGTCTGAAAAAACCTCTCTACACAGCACTGAGAAGACGCGGATGCAGATCATTTGGCATCCATCCTATTCCAAAACTGCTCCATCTCCCACTTCGAATCAGCTTGCGCATTATTCGTAATGCTCGGACTGACGGAGCGCGGTGAGATCACTTCAGCTCGGGACTAAGCGAACAGAGATAGTAAGAGCGAAAATGCTGCAGAATTGCACGTTAATTTTACTGCAGAATCGATTAGCACAAATACTTTACGTCAAAGGTAATAATTTGTAGACCAACATTAACCAAACACTGTGGAGTTCTGTTGTACTTGTCCACAGGGATTTTGATTGGCTGACGCTCTTCAGCGTATGGCCACGAAGTTGTACCTGGTCGAGTCCCATATGGTGCATACTGAATCAACACAACAAGGTTTGTTCAAATAGTACTAGTGGGGCTGGCACTGGTAGGTCGACAATATTTTGTGTAAGGCCGATTGGGGTTGGCTCACACTGTTCATTCCATTGACACACCTCGGATGACTGGGCCGCAAAGAATGGTTGGGCCTGTGTTTCAAAGTTTGTATGAACCGGGAATAGTATCCGAGGCATCCCAGCATTGACCGTAAACAGGCCTAAATCTTACCTGACTCAATTTCGATAAATGGTTCAAAAGGATCTGGATCCGACTGATGTTCTTTTGGATCAAGGGTGAAATCTAGAAAATCCAAATTCGGGGCATCGAATTTGCGTTTTGTCTCCTAGATGGATAAATTTCGTTCCACAAACCTGTCCAGCAACTTTTGAAATCGGCGGTCATATTTTTCCTGTGTGAATCCAAAGCTAAGCACACCATCCTGATTTGAAATCGTCTCACTGATACTCCGTCAACTGCTTCCTGGAAGATCTCGGACAATAAATGAAGTCCGAATAGCAAGAAACTGTACTGTAACATTCCCCAAGGGGTCTTTGTGGTTGGAACTCCATGTGCAACGGGATTGGCAGGTATGCGACAGCCAGGTCAATTTTTGAAAGCGCTTACTACCGAATATGATTCTCTTGAAGTCATCCGGCTCCACAAGAGTTGCTGCGCATCTCCTTAAACGCAGATTCGAAGTAAGCCGGTAATCATCACAAATTCTAGGTGTCTGTACTTCGCTCTTATTCGCCACTAAAATTGGAGTCCCCTAAGCGGATGAGGAAGCATGTGGAGTAATTCAGTCTTGTTTCATTTTGGCAAGCATCTTCATAACACCTCTTTGCTGGTCATAGTACAATACTCGTCGCTTCAGGAAATCCGGATCATCGTCAACTTCTAACTTCACCGGTTTAACCACCATGAAGCTCTTGTTTTTGAGACGTTATGCGATCAACTTCTAGAGACTAAGCTTATACAAAGGTGAATTGGGTGTTGTCTGGAGGGTTGCCAAATGACCAAACGACTTCAAACCCAAGATCTGAGGAAAGTCTGTTGAAGTAATCAAAATTTTAGTGGTTTATTCCTCACGAATGGTCAAGAAGCTTGCAAAAATGCATTATCGGCGAGTATAGATCATGTAAAAATCGCGGAATATACTAAGTTTCTCCACGAGTGTGCAAAGCAGCATAGGTACGGAAAGCCAACTTTGATTTGTAATGGGTCAAGGTAAAGTGAGCACGATTCACCCTGCAGAACAGAATGTCGCGTTTATTTGACCAAAACACCCAGTACGGAAACCATCTGGCCAGTATATGGAATAATTTAAGAATAGGCAACAAAAATGTTAAAAATGACCGGAGAGTCAGATAGGATGAAGAAATTTCATGTTTATAAGTTGTTTTCAGGAAAAGCACAACCAAACGGATATCAGTATCAATAATGGTGAGAAAAAGTTCAAGATGAGACGAGTTCAATGTTTTCCGATTTTGTGTCTCGCCTCGACGTTTAATAAATTGATGGAAAATTAAATTCCTTTAGATGCCGTGAAGGTGAACTGTTGTTCAAGAGCTGCAACGCGTTTATATTAAGGTGCCAATAAATGTGCGTTTTTTTCTAGTCTCGAAAAAATACGTGCCACGGTGTATGAGAGGAGCAATAATAATAAAGAAAAGTCGGTTCGTATGGTTTGTTTACAGTATTTTTGTCACCGATTTGTACAGAAGGTTTAGTGCCAACAGACAGAAATTAAGTGCAGTTAAAAATTGATAAGAAAAATTCCGATGACACAGTCGAGGGACATTTCCAGCAGTGTTGAAGAGGACGAAGCGGGTGATTCATTTGGGAAATCCCTCTGTGATTCGCCAAGTTTCACTGAAATATGATTCTAAATGTCACTAACTTGTTAGATATCATCCACTAGAGATGTGAAACTTCGTTGCAGCCTATGAATTTGTCAGATATTCCGAAAATTCCTTTGGTAGTTGTTGACGTCTCGGATAGTCCAAATGACCAAACTAAACGGCAGTCTGGAACTGTTCCAGCAGTGGTTAATTGGTTAACTGCATAAAGGTCATCGAAAAACCAGATCAGTTTCGCATGCTGTATCATCTGTAATGTTGCTGGGTTAATAAAGTGGATTACTTTTTGCACTACAAAGAATTTATTTACCTTCTTCTTAAACGCCGACTGATGGCCAAGTGAACGAATTTCTAGCGGTATTTTATTCCTAAGTGAAGAGTACTCAGTTATGATGAAAATTGAATTGCAAACTTGTCTTAGGGAATGGGACTAAAACCGAATATTTGAAAACAGAAGTCAAAAACACAGATTGCACTATGTATCCGGGATCATTTCGCTACATCTTTACAAAGTGCATACTGCAGTGCGCCAACGCAAGTCAAGCGTTCAAAGTGATCTACTCGACCACCAGTACCAAACTATTAAGATACATGTAGGCCCTGTCGATCCGTGCGCACAAACTTGAACTGTGCAAACAACGCGAACTTGTAGTCAATTTACCATTGCCGTGGTAACGAGGTGAGATAATTTTTGTGTGGTTATCCGATAAACATGTATGAATGTGTGATTTTGCCTGTTTATAAAACATTTCGTTCATTTATGTTGCTGTGAAAATAATCACTTCGACTGCAGTATGCACTTTGTAAAGATGCAGCGAAATGATCCCGGATACATCGTGCGATCTGTGTTTTTGACTTCTGTTTTCAAATTTGTAACGGGGAAATGTTGTTTCTTGTTTCTTAAAACCGAATAGCTGCTTTGTCGTAATGACTACCGAAAGTCTGTGGGCATTCTAAGTTGTAGTGATGAGTCACAAGTCTGAATTTCAGCGAGGTTATGGAAGAAAGATAAGTTAACGTTTAGTCTTTTGCAGCCAAAGAGGATCTGAATTTGAAAGACTGCAAAGTTGTCTATGGTCCATGGTTGTAGAACAACCCATGATTTCCTTGTAAGTGATGGTCGTACGTTCTCAACGTATATTCGGTTAATTTGTCGCATGTTGGAACAAACCATTCTTCCAAACTCTACCATGGGTTTTAGAGACATTGCGTTTCCTTTCTTGTGACACAAACGTTTTATGAAGTAATCTACCCAATCTTCGGGCCTTATAAATTTGAATAGTTGTACTTTCTGGTAATTTAAACGCCAAACCATATTGAAAACTCAAATCTTGTACTGCTGAAGTGTCCGCAATTATTTGGCCCTCTATGCCAAACAGCTCTGGTGGAATGAAACAGTCACTTGCTAGAAAAACCGGTTTTTTCAGCCGAAACCTTCATCAACCCGTCAGTCCTCAAAGTGCTCAGTAAAGTACAATCCTGCAACATGTTACCGATGGTTGTGTTCAAAGAATGGGGATCGAAAGTATACAGTTTTCAGATCATCAGAAATCAGGAAGTGAATGGCGTGATGGATTACGGTAAATATGTCGTTTACCTACGATAGAAACAGTGCTGGACCTAGAATGCTACCTTGAATTACTCCGCTGGTTACAGTTTTCAGTAGGGACAACATTCCATTTACATCTATCACCTGACTTAGGTGAATAAGAAGGCACCCAAGAACACAAGAGGTCAACAGTGCAGCAGGTTTTACTTTGTCTAGAAGTCAAAAGTGAGAAACTTGATCGAAAGCTTTAGTCATATTGCAAAACTGTAATCATTCCTTTGTTATTGTTGTTAGCCATCGTCGTGAGATTTAAAAAATCGGTCATACAAGTCGCACGTAAAAAGGTGTCTAGGAAAAAACATGCCGACCAGTATTTATAAGACTGTCTGAGAAGGTAATTGTTAGGCTTAGTTTTTTATAAGGCTTTCATCGATTCTGGAGACAGCCTGGGGTGTGACTCGCAGGTCTATAGCTTGCTGGGTCTTGTTCGATTTCTTTTTATAGATTAGAGTAATAATTGATCTTTTCCGTCGGCTGGGATACGAAATATACCGCATGCATAAGCTAAATATGTTTGACAACAGAAATGGAACATCGTGGCCGCCTAATCTGAAAACGACCGTTGGTTACGCATTTGGCCCAATGCAGAAGGATAATCTGGTACTTGACAACCGAGGTAATACATCATTTGGGTGAAGGCAGACCGTAGATAGAATTTCCTAGGAGTTAAAAGGAATAAACGGGGAAGAAGCGTTTGTTTACGCAGACGGCTAGTTCTCCGGAAACCAGGTGCTAACTAGATCCTGATGATGCCCTGTGAAACGGGAAGCAAGCCAAAAGTTTCGACGCGTGCCAAAAGACGGTAAAAGTCGATGGAATAGATAAAGGACGTTTTGTATTGAAACAATGTCGTTCATGTTTGCGTTCAGGAGCGAAATAGGACGCGATTCTAGTTAGGGGAGTTAAAATTTCAACCTTCCGCAAGCAGAGCAGTCAAAAATGTGTTTTTCAATTGGCGGAAACCAGCTGTTCCCACTGCAAGCAGACAAACAACGCACAGTCCTTTGGCATCGAACAACACACCAACTACCTACAGCTTAGTACTAATTGGTTATTTTTGTCTCAAGTAATTTTTGGTCATCAATTTACACATTCAAACTCAGTCATGTCCAGGTCGCTTCAGATGCAAAAGAAGCACTAAAAGCCTCTGATATGTTTTGTGCTTTGTGTAGACAACTATTATTGAAGAAATGAGAACACGTAGCTGAGGCAGATTGAGTTTACCTGTGTTTGAATAATTTAACCTAAATCGCTACCCTTTTCGGGTTGTGCAGAGCATTTCGTTCTTGTTTTTTCTTTATGCACTGCGAATAAGATATAATATATCGAGAAAGGGGAAACAGTTGTACGTACATAGAGAAATCTCTAGTTTTAGGAAAAATAAGTTGTGGTTTCGAGAGTCGCTGTTTGATTGGAGATATTTGTTTGATTTTTTTGGGTTAGACAGAAACACCTCCAGACGTGATCATATCTGTACAACGATTGAAGATGGAATAATGCTTGTCTGTTTTCGTTTGAGATTGTCAAGATAGGAAAATTCATCCCCATTTTGGGTGCTTATAAGCGAGGTTAATTGGTTCCTTTTAGCTCACTTGAACAACCTAGTAACGGGTAGATTTTGATGGCTTCTGTGGGGACAGAAAAGGTACAGAAAGCTGTTTGGTGATCACGTGCAGGGAATTTGTTTTGGGGAAGGGTGGATACCTTGGTGACATCCAAGTTATTGAATAAGTTTAGAGTAACACTGAATCTCGTAGGGGATGACAGGCTTTGAACCCAGTATAGTGATCAGCCGATCACACCCTGTCTATCCCTTGTTTAAAGGTACTTTTCGCCCACGGGGCAACCGCAAGCGCTACTTTCGACACACTTCCTAGGCACACGTCAGCGTGGGGTCTTCGTACTCAGGCCCTCTGAGAATACACGAGGATGGCACTTCACGGTCTTACCTCGTTGACATTCTCGACGAACGCGATCGTAGAATCTGAGGGAGTGTGCCCTCCAATACCAACACACAAGTGCGACATAGTCACAAAGCTGAGTGAGTTTCGTGGAGAAGTGAATGTCGACTAACAAATAAGGGGTGCGTTGAAGTCACCTGATTTCAGTTTGAGTCCGCTAGGGAGATCCGCGACGAAATTCTGAACTTCAGTTGTAGGTGGGAATTCACCACCGTGCATGCTAAGCGGACGGTTAACATAACCTCTTGAAAGCACATGATGCTCAGTTCTCATTTTGCGCCATACTGATTTTTCTACTCTGCTCAGAATGGTATGCCTGATCAAAGATGAGACCTTCCCTTCCCAAAACACTGGCCTGATCTACTTTTTCTGAAGGCCATTTAGCCTACTACAGAATTATCTTCAGTGGAAGTAGTTTCAGACAACCCTGTTTCAGTTATTGAAATTTAACCATAAATTCGTGTTGGAGCTACGGCAGGCACTGAATGCACCTTGGTTAATACCGATCGAGCACTGACTAGTATCGTGGGAAGAAGCCTTGGGATGGAATTCATTAGTGTGAACATTCTAGAGGCTCCATGTGAAGATTTATTGAGACTAGATAGGAAAATTCAGCTGGCCATATCAAGAATCTCCTTCAAGCTGGACTAATCACCATCTCGTGATATCCTCCAAAGTTTTTACTTTGTATTTACCGAACAATTGGTTTGATTCTCATGCGCATCTACAGATAGATTTGCGTAAGATGAAGGTGAAGGTGATGAGCTACCAATTTTGGGACAATTCAGAGTTCTAGATCATTGCAACGGAGTTGGTTCCGGAGGCTGAGGAACCTGCGATATGAAAAAGTACAATTGTCCCTGTGAAACAAAATATGACCTCATTCCAGAACGAGCAAATGATGGGGGTGTAGTTAGCAGGTGAAAAATACGTATAAACTGTATTAGTATTAACGAAAGTGCGCTGAACATGAGGACAACAACAGATTTTACGGAGAACAGGGAAAAGTGAATTGCGGCCGTAGTCTGGGGAAGATTTGGCCAAGCTAACCAAAGAAATTTTGAAGGGAAGTGGTATACCTAGGACATGGAGGAAAGTTTGAGAATGCGTGCGTGCAAATGATGTGCGGAGAAGACTGAGGTCATGGGGTAATTGATGCTTTACTGGGCATTTGAAGAAATGTGTCTAGAGAGTTAATCATTTGCACGACCTCGGGTGATAATGATGAAAGAGACTGGATAAGCTGAAAACAATGCTCCAAGTGCCGGTTACTGTCAGAAACGCCTAAAGTGGTCGTCCCGGGTTAGTAATTCACATTTTCAAACGGATGAGTTTTTCACGTGGGCTTTTTGACGACATATGATAAGTAACAGCGTTATTGTTCGCCTTTTCTTCTGCCAACTTGTAGCCAGTATTATTTTGCGGAACCAATAGTGCATGTTTTAGTGAGGATACTCTAGGGGTTAGTGAAAAACCCATAGGAGTGATGGGATTAACAGCGAAAACGTTCACCTGCCTGATGGATGAGCTCTGAGAGAGGGAATTCGTGGGAAAAGGGGATGTCAAAATGCCCCAGCCTGGAGAGAAGGTAGTAGTTGTCCGATCTATGTGAAGTCGCTTGCTAGAAGGCTGTGCCGGAGCATCATTATACTTGAACCGAGCCATCAGTGTAGTTTTGCCAAGCAGTGAAAGGCGATGACTAGTGTGTTGGACGGGCGCTAGGCTGGATCAAGTCGGACACTGCTATCGGAATGATAGACTCACAGTTCCCAGTATCCATAATTAATTGATGCTGCAAGCCGAACCGTATTTGTGTATCAGTTTGATGGAATTGCTCACAATTTTCAGTTCGCATACCAGATTGGCATCATATATCGAATAACCAAGGGTCGCTTTCGCCACATTGCATCTGGACTGGCTATATACCTTGCGGATACGGCCAGTCTTCCCACAGGAATAGCATACTGCATTGAGGAAGCGAAAATTGGGACGGAAGTGACCTTCCGCACACTAAAAACACTGATTTACTTTCAGAATTCGTCTTGCTGGCTGTTTTCGGTAAGAACTGCCTGGTGTACATGTCTGAATCACTTGATAATGCATCTCGGAATGTTCAACCAGCCTGTAAGAGGCGTCATCCAATTGCACGCACGTTGATCGAGCCTCAGAACGTCAGCAATGGACTCTTCTGCAGCTCAAAGCGACTCACACCGGCGATCAATCGATCACGCAGTTGGGTGTCCAAATGATCCCCGATATTGCACCCCGGAGACTACGTAAGTAGTCTCAGATATAGTTTATGGAACGTCGTGCTGGGACTTCGCACCAGCGAATGGAATTTGGACCTTCAAGTCGTCTGGAGATTAGCCAAAACTACCTGCTCTAGGAGCACAGCCTTCAGTTATTCGACTGGAACTAAATTGTGTGCTCTCTGAGAGGAAAGGTTTTTCATCAACAAATACAATCAATGGCCGCCAGCAGTAAAGAATGACGCATGCTGATTCCCTCTCTGAAAGTCCTTGCGTATGCTACACCAATGCTCAAATAGTCTAATCCAATTCTCAGTTTCCGTTGCACTGGCGCGCAGGTTCAGCTACTCAGTATTAGGCAGCTCTTTGACGCGATGCCCATTGTACTATTCGCAATACTCTAACTGATAGGGCGTATTATAATCACTCCAAACGAGAACTGCATAAACCGGAATGGCAAGAAGGCCAAGGCCGCGGAACTGCACTCCCACTTCGTTTTAGAATCGATTTGTATTAGTATTCAGGCAAAGGAAATAATTAGTAAATCGTAAGTAGAATAACCATAGCAAGCTTTTGTTGCACTTGATCATCGTGATTCGGATTGGTTGACGCTCCTCAGCTTACATGACCACGAAGATGCAGATGAACTGAAAGCATATTCAGTTAACATCCTTGGCAGTGACTCGTCTGGATCACTGGCTTAATCACACCCTACCTATTAGCTCCCCATTTACTTAGATGGGCTATCACCTAGACACCCTTCGTTTAGTTTTAGTGTAGAGCCTAGAGCCGGTAATGTTCTTTAACTATCCGTCGAACTAGCTGATTAGCTTCACTATCATCCAGTTTACTCGGAGACTTTTCTGTCTTTGTAGTCTTCGAAAAACAGTACTGGTGAGCGAATAATTGTTTTCAATGATTTCTAATCCTAATCTTACACATCATATGGGTGACAGTTATGCATTTGATTGGCCGTTGGTTGGGTTGAAGGTCATTTTTAAAATAGGTGTATGTGGTTCAGGGGGAGAATGGTGGAATGGTGTGGTGTTTGTCAATTAGTGTGTAATGATGTTGACTCAACCACTGATAGTGGGTTTTCAGGGGTCATTTCTCGCTTCTGATGCTCTGTCTTTGGCCCAAGCAGCTGAAGTGCTTGAACTAGTCGCTTTTGTGCTCTCAGGTCCGGGCTCAGTAGACATATGGCGACCGCTTTGGCCGTGACCTGTGTCCGGAGTCGGACTGTCTTTGGTCGGCTGGGGGAGGGACATGATACGCAAAGCTGAGCGAGTCATTCTACTCGAACTTATGACCAATGTCGACTACGTGACTAAGAACAGAACAATTGATTGTGCCCGTTTTCCCGCAATTCAGCCACTTCAGACAATGCTCTTTGATGCGTTGGGACAAACGCCTGACTGGAATCTATGTGAGATAAGTCATATGCGCACCTGAATGAATCATGGATGAGGTTAGTTCAAGTACCCGGTCTT
Source organism: Fasciola hepatica (assembly GCA_948099385.1). Taxonomy (NCBI): domain Eukaryota; kingdom Metazoa; phylum Platyhelminthes; class Trematoda; order Plagiorchiida; family Fasciolidae; genus Fasciola; species Fasciola hepatica. The sequence continues at coordinate 6,155,860 of CANUEZ040000102.1, read as the reverse complement.
TCATTTACATTCGGATCATCGGCGAGATGGAGAACATACATTTCAGTTTTGCAGCTGGGAATGCTGAGTTGACAATTGCTCTAGGTGATCTCGTTAGTGTTTCCGTATGCGCGTCTCCCTTGAATGGTACTTCCAAGAAAAGTTACTTCTTTCGGGCGCAAACAAATGGCTCTGTAGACGTAGCTGGTTCAACATTCTTCGAGATAAACATCTCTCGGTACCCGTTCTCCCCTGGAATTTGTTTTATGATTTTAACTTCGTCTTACAGAGTATCCTGTGAGCAAATGCCACGGGCTCTGAAAGCTAGACATTTGACTAGATTCCTCCCAGAGCCCAATGGCATAAAGCTGTGAAAGTTTGTTCATTGGTTGTTCCACGTCTGTTATCTGTAGCCCCGTCGTTCGATGGATCCACCGGTGGTATTTCCATTGTTTTGCCTACTAACAAGCTTTCGAGTAGTAAGTTTAAAACTTAGACAACACTATACTGCGTCCGAATAAGCGGATATCCTAAGTACCATGCTCTGACAGTGGTAGAGTACATGAAATTTCGATGCCGCGGCCAGGATACGAACCTACGCGGGAAAACCCACTGAACTTCCGATCCAAACCACATAACGACAAATAGGCAGCTATTTTCGGGCATCATTCAAAATGAAACTAATTGTATTCGCATACCTAGCAGAAATTAGGAAATTAAACACAAATTTTCGTGAAACATAAGATGAACATCCAGAATAACTATGAACAAATGGTTGAACCATTCTGTGACTCCGCTACGCATGCGTGTTTTCATTATCGGTTTTTACAGCAAGAACATTGGAATGGCCAAATTTGACAGCAAGAAACGACGCAAATTGACATGGTATTACCTGGTCATCAGGCTGGTGACCATTAAAACAAGATTTTTCAATTTGTATGGTGATTTCACCTCACAACATTGAGCGAAATTCATACACTCATACTCCTCGTAAAATTTCATGAACAATGGTTTGATAACCAATTATCAACCATACTTTGCGCGTTCGTTCGTCCAGTTTGATCCAAATTTGTCCAGCTCAATATGCTACACAGTTGACAACATTCCTCGTTCGTCATCGACCTCGATAAAATGAACGCCAACAGTTGTTATTTCTTGCATTTCACCTCAAAATCAATTAAATGTTTCTTTTGCACATCATGAAGATCGAAGTAGGACGTTCCTGAACAGTGAGTGTCTACCATTGTTATTTTACTCGTTTTCTTTCATATTTTATTGTGGATAAGCTTGCAGATTTTGTCAGCGAATGAAGCGCGGTAACTACCCTTTAGTCTCAATTGCATCGAGTAATGAGGCAAGAAAAAACGAAAACCTCGTAAACGGCTCTTTTTCGCTCCTTTTAGCCTGCCTAATGCTTGTTGTGTGGAAATCGGAAGACCAGATTCACGAAAAAGACTTTTCAGAATCTCCAGAGTACAAAGTGATCGGCAGAACTCATAAGAGTGTGTCATATTGGAGACCGAACCAGGAGTAGCTTGGATGACGATAAATTTGATTACCCGAGGTGAATGCAAATGGCACTATAAGAGGCGTGGAGGCTTGCATTTACCTACGTTCTGCTCTAATGCTTAATTTTGACCGTGCTGCTTATTCGGTAGCATGCATTTTAGTAGACTAGAAAGCAAGAAGTCGATTTCAGCTTTGACATTCTTCCATTTTTCGCTATCCTCACGCGCCCATAATGCTTTTTCTTCGCTTCCCACGTGGCTTGGCATTCGTAAGCAGCCGTACCACCTCCATGGCATATATACAATACACTTTCGGATATGCACGCCGAATCGAGTATCCTCCGTTCAATCGGCTTTTTTCATTTTTTATGCAGCCAACTCATGCGAGGGGATCAACCGGCTTCGTGGACATCCCGAATGGCGCCTGCTCATGAGGGATGATCGAATGCAAGACCTACAGTTGACTGCGCTACAATTTGTTGTGTTGTGAGTCATTGTCAATTTAGTTATTCGCACGGTCAATCGATATCACCTAGAATTCGCTACACCAAGGTAGCATTCATCCGGACTAGAGATAAATAACCTCCCGCTTCATCATCCACAAATCGTATTCATAAAAGTGGATCGAAATTTCGCTGGACAAAGAAACCCAAGCATGCTTGCTGGCAAAGTGCCCTTAGTCGCACAAGACCAAAGAAAATGACGATGCTTGCATTGGTCGGTACTAAAATTTGGTCTTAGTTTGGAAAGCTGCCGTTCGTAACCAATTTTCTGGACTCTCGATTTCACATGAAAACCTGCAGATTTCGTATCCAAGAATCTTGGTCAAATGAAACTATTGAGGACAAGCTCGATCTTTTTGAGAACTTTGAGTCCTCGTCAAGACAGGAAACAATTCGGGAAGGGAATAGGGGGCGGTGTAGTTACCTACGTCAATTCTGAGTGGTCCGTCAGACCTTAAAATACCTTTTCTACCTCCTGCAATGGCACTGATTGCGTCGTTGTCAAATGTTATCCAACATTTCCTCGTTTTCAAGGTACTTCGATCAGTAACCTGTATATAGCTCCCAAAGAGACACGAAACAATTTTTGACGCTGTTATCCTCGTTTTAGTTCCATTGCTTTTTAACTGTCTATGTGCTGTTGCCGGAAAATTGGATCATGCACCCATATATCCCATACTCGCTTTTTTGAGTCACTCATGTCTTACACCAACCAGGGGTAACGCCGTTTTGAACATAGAAATCAAAAACCATTCAGAACTTTTTCATTTGCGGTTGAAAGCTCCTGTTCCAACTAGTGATCATGCTCTTATCATTTTTAGACCCGGAACTGACTCCATAGTCGCCGAGACGAAACAAATAAAGGTGAATACCAGGAACTCATCGCCCGTCTAGACCATTCATCTCAAAAACCCTTTTGCAGTCTTCGTGGTTCTCATTTGAATGCTGTTTACCCTACAAAGTTATTTACAAGGAAACCGAGTGCAATGTTTGCTTTGTATTATCCCATGAGACGGTATCTTAAATTGCGGAAGGATAGCTTCTCCGTTGCTATAATCCTCGAGGAGGCAAAAAGAACAAGCCCACAGACTTCAAGACCAGACCTCTGTGAAGCTTCTATGGTGTCATCGGGTCCACTCAAGCAACTCCTGTATAGATGCCAACAGTCTGAATGCTACATTTTATAATCCATCCACGGATATCCTGTCATGATATACGCTCTCTGTTCCTTCAAAAATTGAACCTTTTTTCAGTAGTCTTTCAGCTTCTAAGAACCTCAAAGGTGGCTTCCGCTGTTGGTACAGATGGTTTATTCTTCACTCTTCTCAACTTTGGTGCAAGTTCGCTAACGGGAACGATGATTTCATTTATCAACAAATCTGTCGATAACGATGCTGTGCCAGCCCCTTGATAGCACATATTGAAAAAAGCCAGGGTTGAAACACAGGCCGATTTCGCTGCATCTCAACATGGTGCATACCGCAGAACAATAGTGTTTATATAAGTCCACGTAGAACAGTATATTTTGGATAAATGTGGGGGAAAATACGATAAACAAGCTACGTCACCATGGCAAAGACACCTTTTCAAACAGCTGTTTCTGTTGACACAATACGGGTTTATATCGATGTATGACGAAGGCTTCGACAAACCTCAACAGCCTAGTATTTCTTGCCACGTACATGACCCGAAACGCAGTGTTTCGGTCAACTGGGTGCTGCGTCACCAGAAGACGAAAAGCGACGGATGACGACGAGATCGTACGGCGTTGAACGTTATCTTTGGGCGTTTGGCCTAAATCTGATTATTTCGGAAAAGACGTGTTTCAATTTCCCCAAATCTCGTCTTGCAATTGTGCCTATTTTCAAGCGCTCCACTTATACTATTTTATCCCACAGCTATCAGTTCCCCTGATCTGAAATTGCCTCAGCGCAGTATCCGTAGCCGATTGCGTTCCTCTTTTGTTATTCCCAAAGATAACGCAGACCGGCTCACTCAACTATGTTCCAACGATAGATTATTCCCAGCGACAGCAAATTTCTCGCATAAAAAGCTGCACCGACTAACATGACATCTTCCTGCGCCCTCACAGCGTTGGACCCAGGTCGACCACATTGCTATCACTTAACGCTGACGCGGACCAATTCAAGACTTCCGATCATTTTGGTCTACGTCTGTAGACTCTGATCACGCTTTCGTCCGCGCGCCCTTCAGCCTACGTCCGCCTCGTCGGTGGCACGGCAATGCCAAAGCCAACCGCCCCCAGCAGCTGCTACTGGACAATAACCACCGATCAACTGTCCAAGGAGAACCATCCACCAGATTATCGATGCAGTCTGATTCCCAGGATCTCGAAGAGCGATCGTCAAAGATCCAGCAGACTCTATTTGAAGCTGCTAATGCTGCTCAAAGTCCAACAAGCAGATAAACACGGAAGCGATGAATATCTGCATTCTCAGTTGCACTTTTAGATGCTCGCAGATCAATTCTTTCGAATTTCAGATATGATGAGAAACGGTGCATTAACAACCAAGTAATTCGTAGCCTGAGAAACGACCGTGAGCAGTGGTGGATTACGAAGTGTAGGCAGACGGAAAAGCTGCGACGATTGGCAACACCCGCAACCTTTTCCGTCTAATTAGGAATGTCGGTCCCCGAAAGCTAGGAGTTAGTGAACTGATCAAAAAGGTGATTGACTCACTGATTCAAAATCAGGAGTGTCGTCTAGTTCTTTGGGTGGAGCATTTCGAGAAATAACTCAACCGACCTTTATCCACGACAAGTTTGTTAAGTAACATGATAATCAATGCTCTGGTTGTAGATACCAATCCTTCTTTAGAATCAGAGGTTCTCCGTGAGATAACGACACAAGGCTGCTGGACCGGGTGGGCTGCCTTCGTCTATTTTCAAAGACAGTGGCTCAGCACTGTCATTGAAGTTGACAAAACTCGGTTTGGTATTGGATAGGGAACAAGTTCCAAAAAGCTAGTGTGAATCGGTGGTCGTACCAATTTACAAGAAGGGCGACAGGTCCTCGTGTGAAAACTACGGTGGATTGAGTCTGGTTGGCATCGCAGCTAAATTACCTATTGATATTATTCTCCACCGCTTATCAGCCGCTCGTGAACAGTGCTCGCGCGAGAATCAACCTGGATTTAGACCTGGTCGAAATTGTGTTGGTCACATCTTCACTATTCTGGAAATGTTAGAACACGGGTACACCTTCCGAAAGGCGACTTTTTTCTTGATCTTTAAGAAGAATTCGACTCAGTCGATCGCACAGGTCTCCAGCGTTGCCACTCGTTGAAGGGAGAGAACTACAGAATTCCGTACAACAATAATTTGGAAAACAGTCGATACATAGAACGGGTTAGCGGGTGTGATTGGCTCAGGGAAAGATCGCAATGCATAGACGTGAAGAGTCCGATATGATCTTCGCTGCAAATGAAATAGATGTTATTATGTGCTTATATGAGGTCTCTTAAGACTATACCAAAACAAGGCTAAGGATTTCCAGTACTACGTGACTGATGAACAACGGGAAAACTTGGTAGACAAACTTAGAAATATGAATAACCAGAATGGTTCAACAGGTTGTCATTTATTTAGACAGAAAAAGCACTCCGAATATCGCAAACGATGCTAACAACAAAGGGTACACCGTTGAGAAGATGCGCATAAACGTTAACCGAAGTTACATAAATGATGATGTATTTGTGAAAACGTTGTGAACAATAAACCAACCTCTGACCCACTCTAGCTATAAACCCCAATCCAAGTTCCATCAACCGTATACCAGAGTGATTACGGAACGCGGACATCGGGACACATCCTTGCCAGTAGATGGATTTTGAATGTATCCGTCATTGCGCGGAATAGGGGGATAAGGCAGAACTGAGTTTGAAGTTGTTCATTGTCAATCAAAGAACCACGGGAAAATAAAGGTCACAGTTTTCGGATTAATTATATGGTAAGAAACGAAACAAAGTGATGTTTATTCGAAGAAGAAGTGCACGTGGACACAATTGTCTTCCGTTCAAATTATTATCTATCAAGTAAGTTTTCAATACTATCGATCATGTTCTGAAAAACAGAAACAGGAGTACGAACCGTTAAGGTGAATTTGGGTAGTTACGTAAAGTTCAATTGTCAAATGTCATACGAACATAAAACGAACTGATTTCGACGAAGGGCACTAATGAATGAAAATCAATTACATTTCCTTGAAAAATGAAAACCCGCATTCTCAGATACGTACCAAAAATGTAGACGTACGTAAACAGTAGTGAATACCCGGTTAGCTTGACGACAGTTGTTCAAGTTGTCTCAGCGGCAAAAGGTTCGACTGCCTCCACCGCCACAGTACGCAGTGGTGGTGGTGATGGTGCCCTCATTCGGCTGATTAGAACTCCTGACCAATTGGGAATTGATACGGCTCTCCACTCAAAGTCTTAGGGTTACGAAGCCGGGTATCTCTTTTAGTGCAACTGAGCTCTGAGGTTTATGGCTGTGCTCCTTCTAATCACATATGCAGATGAACACGTTATTCCAATTTATAGTGAAGACAGTTTCTGATTTGTCTATCGTTAACATCGCCACCTGTCCATACGAAACAGTTACAAACAACTATTGAAATTCATGAGAGCAAGCCGATACAGAACAGACCGATGTACAGTGAAATTTAAATAAACAAAGATGGGATGTGAATACAAATGTACCACCAACCATTCCATTTGGTCATTTTTTCAGTGTCCCAATTCGTGTGATTTTAATTCTATTATGTCACGCCAGGGACTGGCCATAGACGTATACACAAACATCAGGAAAATGGACTCCAAGTGAAACGCTCACATTTGGTGGCGAAGTGGAAGTGTAACGCTCATAAGGAGCTCCATCACGGCCAATCAAAAATTTCACAAAATTCCATTCGATGGATCTGGAGAATAGAGAGCGAAAAGAATATGAAATAAAAAGGCAGTCAGCTACTCTAAAAAGAAACGCTTGCAACTCATTGGTTGCTCAGGGCAAAAACGTCGGCCCAACAGATCTGCAGAAAGTTTGATACGAGATAAGAACGAATGCTTGCATTAGCTCATTGTACTTACCATATGAAGACCAAGCGAGATTCAGAAGTGATACCGAAGACTCGACGGTATCTTCCTCGTTAGGCGCACACCAGACATCCCATTGTTCAAAGCTCCGCGGTCCGCCACCGCCAATGCTCAACTCGATGAACAAAAGATCGCTAATGCATAAACACGATCAAAGGACGATAACATTTTTACTTGTATTCTGCTGAGTGACGATGTTTAACCGTATTATAATCTGGCTACAAATTTTCCCGTTCAACCACTCCCCAAAGTGGATATTGAGCAGCGTGGAAACCCAACACGCGAAATCGCATCCAAATAACCTACTGGAATGCGAGAACGCCCTTGGACACCGAAAACCAAACCACAAGAGCAAGCACGTTATATGACTACCGAATCGAAATTGCATTTCTTGCTAAATTTTGGCTACCGAATTGTGGCAAATGTGTATAAGGGTTATTGGAGCAGACGACCGTTACCACAACTACCACAGCACACTTATGAACGAATCCGTTTTCCACGGCGTTGTGATAGTTATCACCAACACAGCTGGCAGAACGCTGCTCGCATGGAACCCGATATTCAACCGGAGCGCCTTAGCTCATTTCCATTTCACTTTTGAGCATACCGGTTGTCGCTTCCTATGCCCCGACGATGGCCGCCGAAGAGGCAGTAAAACACAAGTTCTACGATAGACTACAAGTGGCAAACAACGTTCTAAAATGACATTTTACGTGTCGCAGGAGACTGGAACGCCGACACTGGTGCCTCCATCTGATCAACCAGACATTTTAGGGAAATATGGTCCTAAACAGAAGTGCAGCAATGGCAAACATCTCGTCAGCTCTGCAGAGTATAACTGTTTAACTGCCACCAACATCCGCTTTCAACATCCCAGAAAGCGCCCGCTAACGAAGTACTCTAATGACGGCTACACAGCACAGTAGGTTGATTATATTCTTGTGCGATCCCGTTCGTCATTTATGACTGTAGATTTTCGGTAATACCGAGGCAACAACAACAGTACCGACAACACCCTCGTCCCTGTACGCTTTAAGATTCAATTAGCCAACCAACGCAAAGACTGCGCCCGAAGTGGATTAACACAGCTGCGTTGAGATTATCGAGAAAACGCCGAGCAATCTCGGACGCTAATGCCTCCCATCTAGTAATCACATACTCAGATGGAGTAGAAATAAAAGTGGGACTTCACTAAATCCATCAATGGAACAATCTGCTTTAGACGAACCGAAGTTTAGGCGACAGAAGAACTGGATCTCAGGGACGACTCTCCAGTTATCCGCAAATGCCAGAGAAGCTCGTCTAAATGATTACCCAGAATTCCGGGACAACCAACAACAAGTCAACCATTCAGCCAGAAGAGTATTGCAGAACTTCAATATTACTCCACCTTTCGAGTAAACATGACGGGACTGAGTGCACAAACTACCGTGGCATCAGCATAATCGATGTGGCGACCAAAATACTCACCGCGCTTTTGCTGAACTGCTTGACAGCTGTGCGCGTCGACAGTACACACCCCAATCAAGTAGGCTTCTGCCGTGGATCGATTACTGATTCCCCGCGAAGTATTAGAACAATGGCAAGAGTTCGAACAGCTGACTGCAGCTCGCTCCATTGATTATTGAGCCACCTTGAATTTTGCCGACAGGTAATCACTATGAATTATACTGCAAGCGGATGGAATGCCCAGAAGCTTGCCAGTCTCATGAGATCACATATCCTGATGCCAATTCTTACCGACAATCGCCAAACTACCTAAATATCAAACACAGGTCTGGGATCAAGCGTCTCTACATTTAGACGAGAAAGCTCCCGAAGGTGAATGTACCAAACAAGCCCACAGCCAGACGGACTCCAAAAAGTATCGACCAACAGCTCTATGTTCGCTAACATTGGAATTTGCAGAACGCGCTGTGCTGCGTCGTCTTCAAACCACTATAATAAGCCCAACCGACGAGGTACAATTCGCGTACAAACCCAAGCGCCTAGGAGTTGATGCAGTAGCCTCCATTGTGCACCATATTGATAAATCCCTCGACAATTCCAGCAAGTCAGTTAGATGTGCTTTTTTGACTACACGTCAGCCTTTGGCAGTTTACCACGCTCACTTCTAAAAGAACTAGAATTTTTGGGGGCCGTGCATATTAAGTAAATTGGTTGAAAGACTATTTTTATCGAAGAACGTAGTGCACTAAAGTAGGCAGAAAGGTCTTCGAACATCTGTTACCTGGTGCCGGTGTACTTCAAGGTGCCGTCCGTTCTCTGTATCTGCTTTCAACTTTCATTTATGATTTTCCTGTCACCCACCCAGCTGGCATCTTTAAATATGCCGATGACGTTGTTTTGGCTAGGACTTTTCCAATCAGTCTGATCTATTGAACAGTAATAAATGTCCAGATTGCATTTTTTTCCATCGCTTGTTCCCGGTTCATTGAAGATGCTTTCACTATTAATTCTATCCCCCTCGCACGTATAAACCATGTGAAATAACTTAGTGCTACGCTGCAGCTTAATTCGAATTGGTCTTTGCACATTGAAATCACAGTGGTAAAACTGCGTCGCATGTCGTATTAAACTAGAAAACTACGGCAATTTCGCGCTACACAGTCTATTCAACCGATATTCGTCAACGGTGAACAAATCGAGCACGTCATGTATTTCATATATCCGGGCTCCACGAAACTGCAAGGTCCAAGATAAAGACAAATTACGTATTACCAAAGCCAAGACAGCTTTTCTTTAGCTTCGCAAGTAACTTTCGCTTACAACGAGATCAGTCTTCGAACCAAAGCCCGCGAGTTCCAGGCAAATATTCGACCAACACTGATCTGCGGCTGCAAAACATGGCCACTACGCGTCGAGGACATCAGGAGTCCGGAACAATTCGACCATTAGTGTCTGCGACGGTTCCCGCAAGTGGTTTGGCCCGAGATGCTTGTAAACCACGCTATCATGCGGTGCCGCTTTGATAGCAGGAAGCTGTCAATGCTTTTCCATGATGGCGATGTCGACTTCGAGGAGAGCTGAAAACACGGACTAGTACTATCAAACTTGACACTGAACAGATTATACTGGTAACAACAATGAAGCCGTCACATCCTTTCGCAGGAGCTAGCCGCAAAACAATTATGTCCGAAAAACGACTACTGTACCACCCAGGACATGCGCACCAGTTAACCAGTCATGTATAAACTTTTACCATCTGAGTACTGCTTATCGCTCGCGGGGATTTTTCTGTAGCTCAACGCCCCAAGTTTCACTCGCAATCGCTCTATCATCGAATTGTCTTCTCCTTAATTTCCACAGTACTCCCACCGACCACATCTTCCCGTCCCTAAAATTCGTCAACCAGCTCAAAACACTTTGACTCCACGCTTCTGCCCAAACCGACAATGTTACTATGTAACTGTTACTGCATTATTGGCCACACACTGTTCTTCTTGGAGGATCAAAAACTAGTTACATCAAGTAAAAAACAAAGTCGATCACACAGTTAGGGCACAAAAATTCAAAGCACTCGCTGATTGATGCAGTTTCATTTTTTCAAAAGCTGACCCACCCACACACTCATTGGTGGAACATTATAAGCAAGCCTAAACATATCCCCGTTTTCATGTCCCACCATTAGCGAAGAATAATGAATCACTCTTTTGGAACAGACACGCGAAACATATCCGTATTTTAGCCTGACGTCAAAAAAAAGTTCATTTTGAATTCTAGTCCAAAACGATATACATTACGGAGTTTCTCAAACAAAACCTTTCTTCAATAACAAAAAACAACCTCTCACCGCTACGAATTTGAAAACAGAAGTCAAAAAAACAGATTGCACGATGTATCCGGGATCATCTCGCTACACCTTTACAAAGTGCATACTGCAGTCGAAGTGATTATTTTCACAACAAAATTAATGAACGAAATCTTTATAAACAAAGGCAAAATCACATGACGCACACATCCATAAATGTTTATCGGATAATCACACAACAATTATCACACTTCGTTACCACGGTAATGATAAATTGAGTACAAGTTCGCGTTGTTTGCACAGTTCAGGTTTGTGCGCACGGATCAACAAGACCTTCATATATCTTAACAGTTTGGTACTGGTGGTCGAGTAGATCACTTTGAACGCTTGACTTGCGTTGACGCAATGCTCAGTATCGTAAAGATGTTGAGAAATTGATGATCTGATTGACCTTTGTTCGGTTGATGAAGCAGTTGTGGTGAAATTGCTACTCATTGTCTTCTGAAGCCACTGGAATGTGTTCAGCTATTCGATGACGTAACTGCCTTTCCGTTCTGCCTATGTATGTGGCTGAGCACTCACATTTGAATTGGTATATGCGTTTGGATTTGGCGTGGATAGGTAAGGGTTTTTTCATCGATGTCCCTAGTCAACCGATTAGTTGTAAATATAACCACCGGATCGGCTGCATAGTAGGTGCGGCTGACAGCTGATTGCAAACGTTTTTTGCTCAACTCACATTTTCACCTTTGTAGGGGAGTTTTAGATATAATTTCATCTTACACACTGCATCTGAAATATCCCCTCTTGGCTTCAGGTGACGATATTTTGCCAAGAATGATGTTGGGGTTCCATTTTCCATCAGAAATTTAGTGATATTATTTATTTCGTCATCCAAAGTGTCCGCCGTGCAAATCTTCTGTGTATTGTAGAACAATATTTGCACTGTGTTTATCTTGTATTTTATCGGGACGGAGCTGCTGAAGTGCAGATATCGCCTTAACCAGGTGTATTTTCGATAAACGGACTTCCTAATTGAACCACCTTCTCTGCGGAAAACTTCAATGTCTAGGAAGCTTATGACGCCATTATCCTCATTGTGGATCGTCAGCCCTATATTTGGGTGTAGATTAGTAAACAAGGCATGCAACTCTTCACCTTCTTGTTTGCCCTTTGTGATAACGAAAATATCATCCACGTAACGGCGATAGAGTATCATGTCGGATATTTTGTTCTCAGTGAGCAACAAAAATATCCGCGAGAATAGGGCTCAATGGACTGCCCATGGCAACTCCGTCAATTTGTCGATATTTTTCATTGAGAAAGCGGAACTTCACACTGGATGTACATAATAGCAGTAAACGTGTCAATCCGGTATTCGGTAATCCGATATGAAAATTATGCTGGTCGATTATTTGGCATATAAGATCGACAGTATCTTCCAGTGGGATTTTTGTAAATAGTGAGGTAGTATCCGTAGTAAGCAAATATTGGTTCTGGATATTTTCTTTTTGCAGTAGGTTACACATTTCAAAACTGCCCTTCGCTGCGTGACTCGCAACCGTGTCCCTCCTGACTGGCTTCGGTAGCTTAGCTAACCATTTTGCCAGTTTGTGTTATGGAGAGTTGACCATTGATAAGATTGGTCGCATTGGCATATCTGTTTTGTGCACTTTTGGTAGATCATACAGCTGTGGTGTTTGACTCTCTCTGCGTCTCAGTGACTTGGCCGTTGACTCGCGAATAAGGCCCGCTTGAAACAGAGTTCGCAGTTCCGTGTTAATTCGCTGTTCTAGTTCACTTGGATCATCTGGCATTGTGTCCTTCCGGAATTTTGCTTCATCTCCCAAAATAGTCAACACTTTTTGCATGTATGACGATTTATCCACAATGACAACTTCCGATCCCTTGTCTGGATGCAGGACCACTATATTAGGGTTCTCCTTCAATCTGTCGAGAGCTTTAATGTACCTGCTCGTTAACAACGATTGTTGTTAAGTTGTTGCTGTTCGATACTGACGTTCCATTTCAACCAATTTCGCCTTAAACCAGCTCAAAGTATCTGCATTTGTTGGCTTCAAAACACAAATCTGTTCGGGGAACGCTTTAAAGTTTGCTTGTGAAGAAATGTGACTAATTTTCTTCGGTGGAGTACAATAATTAGAGCCAAACGAAAGTGCCCGGAGTTGTAAGTCGTATAGTTGATAAGTGGATAAAATTTCCAACATTTTTCCATGGATTATTCGGAATTGATGGTATCAACATTTCATATTTTTGTTGCTCACTGAGAACAAAATATCCGACATGATACTCTATCGCCGTTACGTGGATGATATTTTCGTTATCACAAAGGGCAAACAAGAAGGTGAAGAGTTGCATGCCTTGTTTACTAATCTACACCCAAATATAGGGCTGACGATCCACAATGAGGATAATGGCGTCATAAGCTTCCTAGACATTGAAGTTTTCCGCAGAGAAGGTGGTTCAATTAGGAAGTCCGTTTATCGAAAATACACCTGGTTAAGGCGATATCTGCACTTCAGCAGCTCCGTCCCGATAAAATACAAGATAAACACAGTGCAAATATTGTTCTACAATACACAGAAGATTTGCACGGCGGACACTTTGGATGACGAAATAAATAATATCACTAAATTTCTGATGGAAAATGGAACCCCAACATCATTCTTGGCAAAATATCGTCACCTGAAGCCAAGAGGGGATATTTCAGATGCAGTGTGTAAGATGAAATTATATCTAAAACTCCCCTACAAAGGTGAAAATGTGAGTTGAGCAAAAAACGTTTGCAATCAGCTGTCAGCCGCACCTACTATGCAGCCGATCCGGTGGTTATATTTACAACTAATCGGTTGACTAGGGACATCGATGAAAAAACCCTTACCTATCCACGCCAAATCCAAACGCATATACCAATTCAAATGTGAGTGCTCAGCCACATACATAGGCAGAACGGAAAGGCAGTTACGTCATCGAATAGCTGAACACATTCCAGTGGCTTCAGAAGACAATGAGTAGCAATTTCACCACAACTGCTTCATCAACCGAACAAAGGTCAATCAGATCATCAATTTCTCAACATCTTTACGATACTGAGCATTGCGTCAACGCAAGTCAAGCGTTCAAAGTGATCTACTCGACCACTAGTACAAAACTATTAGGATATATGGTCTGAAAAATGCCCATTGCACCATACGGAAGTCCAAATCGGCGAAACAATTGTTTTCCAGTAATTCATTCTCAAGCCATTTACAGATTACATAGTAGACATTAGACAAAAGATCATGAACATAGACATGGAATAAACACCAATCCTGGTCAGGGGTTTGTCAGTCAAATTATCCTTATCATGTGATTGATTTATCTAGCTGACGCCGTCTAGGTAACTGGACGGTAGATTCATTCGGCCTTGATCAATCTTGGGCCAGGGGAGTTGGAGTGCCCGGACCAAACGCTTTTGGGCGCACAGGTCAGGGGTCAACTTCCTTATTCCGATTGCCTCGGCTATCGCTAGAGTGCGTAACTGAACATTTTTGCATGTGTGTGGGGGACACGATAAAGAACTTTGAAAGCAGCTTCCGGATTCACCTGATGTCCTGTGTCGACCAAATGCGCCAAGATTGCGCTGTTTATCGATCCAGTTTGTCCTTGACTCAACCAGTGCGGATGATGCTCTTTAATCCGAGTTGATAGCTGTCGTGCCGTTCGACCTACATAAGATGCGTCACAAACACATCTGAAAGAGTATACGACCATTGATGAGGTCAGCATCGGCAGTCTATCCTTGTTCTGAATATGGATTAGAGGAGCACCTCGAAACACAACGTAATGTGGCGGCATTGAAAGTATTTCGAATTTCTCTCCCCAGTCGACGGTTTAAGATTTCACTAACAATATCGCCTTTAAATGGCAAGCTAATATAAAGATCTTTCTTCCTTACAGTTTCCACGGTGATTTTTGGCACTCTTTCGATAAACCGATCCGGGTAACTGTTCTCACGTAGGGTGTTTCTTATAAGCATTAATTCGTCATCTAAAGTCTCTGCGGAACAAATTTTCCTCGCTCTGAAGGCCTGGCTTCTGTTGCATATTAACAAAACTGTTGAAACTGGGATACTGGCCGCTCCACGTTTGTTTTCGGTGCACATTTCGCTGGATCGACCATCCTCCATTCTCGTGAGAGTCACATCGAGAAATGGTAGTTGATTGTTTATTTCGCGTTCAGTTGTAAAGCGTATTGCTTTGTATGCCCCATTGAATAATGTTTGCACAAAATCTAGGTCACAACCAACGTCAGTCACGCAAAATATGTCATCCACATAACGATAGTAATGTTCAAAACTGTCAATTGTAGATTTCAGCTTGGTTCTTTCTAACTTCGCTAGGAATGCGTCGGCAAGAAATGGACCTAGTGGTGATCCTATAGCCACACCGTCCCGTTGTCTGTACAAAGTTCCATGAAATAGGAACTGAACATTAAATGTGCACCGAAGCAAGAGCTCGCGCAAACCTTCTAGTGGTAAACCGACGTTCATATTATTCTCTTTTATGTAGTTCACCACGAAGTCGATGGTTTCTATTAATCGTACATTCGTGAATAGAGACTCGACGTCAATCGAAAACATTATTTTGTCCTTCATATTGACATCTTTTATTCGCTCTATGAAATCAAATGTGTCGTTGAGACTGTGCATAGCCATATGTTTTTTGATTGGTTCCAGTAATTCAGATAACCATCGAGCGACATTATGGTAGGGTGAATTTGTCATTGATAGGATGGGGCGAATCGGTGTTCCAGGTTTGTGGATCTTGGGGAGTCCGTATAGCCTGGGGATTGTAGATCCCGGGGGTCTTAGCTGCTCATACAATTGGTTTGAAATAAAACCAGCATCCCTCATGTGTTTCAAAGTAGTTGTTATCTGGCGCTCAACCTGTTGAGTTGAGTCTGTCTCACCAGGACTAGTGCTGAATTTGGTTTCATCACTCAGAATTGCTGTGAGTTTTCCAATGTAGTCACATCTGTCCATTACCACTATTCCGCTACCTTTGTCGGGTCTGCTCAGTAAGATATCTTTATTATTCAACAATTCCTTCACTGCATCTAAATGCTCTTTTTTGACTGGTCTCTGTAGTCTCGGGTTAATCTTTCGATATGAATGGCAAGTGTTCACTAGAGTTAGAAAGTAATGTTTCTTAACTACGCCGGAGCTATCCTGGAGTCTCGAACAGGGAAGAAACAATGCAATGACGAAAGGGATGGAAGCCAAGACTCCTCTGTGTGTTTTCCCTAATCAACCCAATCGGAATGTGCATAACTGCTCTAACTTGCATTTGAGTGATCATATGATCGAGGCCTTATCACATGGTCCTAAGTTCTGTATCCCTACGCGAAAACGTGACAAGTTTGATAACGAAGTGCATTTTGAAACCCTATATTCTCAAACTCAAGGGCTGATGCCAACATCTAATGAAGCCTTAGAGGAACTCAAGTCAACTCTAGTGAACACTTGCCATTCATATCGAAAGATTAACCCGAGACTACAGAGACCAGTCAAAAAAGAGCATTTAGATGCAGTGAAGGAATTGTTGAATAATAAAGATATCTTACTGAGCAGACCCGACAAAGGTAGCGGAATAGTGGTAATGGACAGATGTGACTACATTGGAAAACTCACAGCAATTCTGAGTGATGAAACCAAATTCAGCACTAGTCCTGGTGAGACAGACTCAACTCAACAGGTTGAGCGCCAGATAACAACTACTTTGAAACACATGAGGGATGCTGGTTTTATTTCAAACCAATTGTATGAGCAGCTAAGACCCCCGGGATCTACAATCCCCAGGCTATACGGACTCCCCAAGATCCACAAACCTGGAACACCGATTCGCCCCATCCTATCAATGACAAATTCACCCTACCATAATGTCGCTCGATGGTTATCTGAATTACTGGAACCAATCAAAAAACATATGGCTATGCACAGTCTCAACGACACATTTGATTTCATAGAGCGAATAAAAGATGTCAATATGAAGGACAAAATAATGTTTTCGATTGACGTCGAGTCTCTATTCACGAATGTACGATTAATAGAAACCATCGACTTCGTGGTGAACTACATAAAAGAGAATAATATGAACGTCGGTTTACCACTAGAAGGTTTGCGCGAGCTCTTGCTTCGGTGCACATTTAATGTTCAGTTCCTATTTCATGGAACTTTGTACAGACAACGGGACGGTGTGGCTATAGGATCACCACTAGGTCCATTTCTTGCCGACGCATTCCTAGCGAAGTTAGAAAGAACCAAGCTGAAATCTACAATTGACAGTTTTGAACATTACTATCGTTATGTGGATGACATATTTTGCGTGACTGACGTTGGTTGTGACCTAGATTTTGTGCAAACATTATTCAATGGGGCATACAAAGCAATACGCTTTACAACTGAACGCGAAATAAACAATCAACTACCATTTCTCGATGTGACTCTCACGAGAATGGAGGATGGTCGATCCAGCGAAATGTGCACCGAAAACAAACGTGGAGCGGCCAGTATCCCAGTTTCAACAGTTTTGTTAATATGCAACAGAAGCCAGGCCTTCAGAGCGAGGAAAATTTGTTCCGCAGAGACTTTAGATGACGAATTAATGCTTATAAGAAACACCCTACGTGAGAACAGTTACCCGGATCGGTTTATCGAAAGAGTGCCAAAAATCACCGTGGAAACTGTAAGGAAGAAAGATCTTTATATTAGCTTGCCATTTAAAGGCGATATTGTTAGTGAAATCTTAAACCGTCGACTGGGGAGAGAAATTCGAAATACTTTCAATGCCGCCACATTACGTTGTGTTTCGAGGTGCTCCTCTAATCCATATTCAGAACAAGGATAGACTGCCGATGCTGACCTCATCAATGGTCGTATACTCTTTCAGATGTGTTTGTGACGCATCTTATGTAGGTCGAACGGCACGACAGCTATCAACTCGGATTAAAGAGCATCATCCGCACTGGTTGAGTCAAGGACAAACTGGATCGATAAACAGCGCAATCTTGGCGCATTTGGTCGACACAGGACATCAGGTGAATCCGGAAGCTGCTTTCAAAGTTCTTTATCGTGTCCCCCACACACATGCAAAAATGTTCAGTTACGCACTCTAGCGATAGCCGAGGCAATCGGAATAAGGAAGTTGACCCCTGACCTGTGCGCCCAAAAGCGTTTGGTCCGGGCACTCCAACTCCCCTGGCCCAAGATTGATCAAGGCCGAATGAATCTACCGTCCAGTTACCTAGACGGCGTCAGCTAGATAAATCAATCACATGATAAGGATAATTTGACTGATCTTTTGTCTAATGTCTACTATGTAATCTGTAAATGGCTCGAGAATGAATTACTGGAAAACAATTGTTTCACCGATTTGGACTTCTATA
The DNA here is from genome assembly GCA_948099385.1 of Fasciola hepatica. Classification (NCBI taxonomy): domain Eukaryota; kingdom Metazoa; phylum Platyhelminthes; class Trematoda; order Plagiorchiida; family Fasciolidae; genus Fasciola; species Fasciola hepatica. Next base: position 6,137,562 of record CANUEZ040000102.1, on the reverse strand, counting down.
TATGAAGGTGATGTCGATCCGTGCGCACAAACCTGAACTGTGCAAACAACGCGAACTTGTAATCAATTTATCATTACCGTGGTAACGAAGTGTGATAATTGTTGTGTGATTATCCGATAAACATTTATGGATGTGTGCGTCATGTGATTTTGCCTTTGTTTATAAAGATTTCGTTCATTGATTTTGTTGTGAAAATAATCACTTCGACTGCAGTATGCGCTTTGTAAAGATGTAGCGAAATGATTCCGGATACATCGTGCAACCTGTTTTTTGACCTCTGCTTTCTTGAATCACTCACGGAATTGTTCAAACGAGGAGTTTCAATTCATCATCAATCATCGTCCCGGTCCCGTATTTCAGCCAGGCCTGTCGTATCGTCGTGTGACGCTTGTCATATTGTCATACTTAAACCGTCCGTTGGATACCAATCCCCCAAAGTGTGACTGCGTTCAATATGAAGACGATCTGTACTGATGCGTAGAACTCCAATTTTAGTCACATCAAAACAATCAAACTGAAGTGATCTAATCAAACAACCGATAAACCATTCAAAATTGTTTACGGAATTCGAATGACAAACTTGATTCGATTGTTTTGTGGAAAATACAAAGTGTTTTCTTGAGATGGTACAAATCAAAGGTCAGGAACCTTCTGCCACCGAGTGAATTAGTACTACGGCTCAGTTGATTCACATGGGTGCAGCCTCTGTTAATTCCATCGATAACACACGATGAACATGTGGGCGGCGATTTGGTAAAGCTAGAACCCCATAGCGAATAGACTACGTTCATCACTGTGTCGATGCGAGACGAGCCAGTTATGGTTGGGCTATCGACGAACATACAGCACTAAAATGCCTTAATGTCACGTTCCGTTTGAGACTTGGTGGCTACAGACCAGCGATGGCTGTTCCATCGTTGACCGAGCGATTTGACGAAGCTAATTCTTTCAAACAACCAATATCGCCTAACTGAGATATGGAGGTTACGCGCAAATTCTTTCAGTTTCAGCGCAATTCGTCCGAACCGGTCCGAATCACACATCGTAGGTTCATATTGTTCATAATGAACTTTCCAGATTTTCGATTTTTAAAAATACTGAAACAGTAAGTCACTAATAGGGGGTGATGAATATCACCATTTTTCTTTATATTCCATAGTCGGTAGGCAGAACGTAGGCATCTATGAACAAACGAATGTTTATTCAGGACGAGCATGGGAGCAGAGACGAGAACACGAGGGTAGGCGAGTTACGGTTCTGTGCACGTGAAAATCGTAAGCTAAGCGTACAATCGGATTAGGCCATACAAAGCCGTTTAACACGTAGTACGATCTGATCGGTCAGTGTGGTCCGCGATGAGGTTTAGCTAACGTCAACTCTGTATGTGTATGAGACAGCCGGCGTGTCCACGCGTTCGACGGGTTGAATCAACCGTGCGCAAAGCGAGGGTGTGCGTGCGTGCGTGCGTGCGAGAATGTCTGTCTGAACAGATGACTGTTCAATCCAATCACAACAGGAACAGCTCTCATTTATTTGTTCTCATGCTATCACCACGCCAATTCTTGGGCTGGGTGTCACGACATCAATAATTGGTTTAACTCATGCATCACAAGAGACATATGAGAGGAAAAATTAGGAGTCAACAGAACAACTACTGTAACACAAGTGTCAGTGGTTTACGAAACAGAACGATAATTGCTTCCTCTTGTCCATCTTCTTGTGTGAAACGCAAGCTCATCCAGAATTGAGGTCACCTGTGGAGCGGGGATTCGGCTTTCTCTATATTTCGTATCGATCGACAGCAACGTGAAACTAGCAGTTTTGTGGGCAATTGTATCTTAATTTCCGGTCTACGAGCGTTAGCCCATTGTTTGGAGGTCGCTATCTTCCATCTATACTCTTTTGCTTTGTTCCTCTGAGCCTGTCTCTAAAATGCTGTTTTTCTGTATCTTCCATTGGCGTTTTGGAATACAATCCGCCCCTCACTCATGTTAAACAGAACTTCCTCAGAGCAACAAAACGTCGAAATGCCGTTTCTCGTTTTCGCCTTCCAATTTTCCACTTCGGAAATTAATTTGAACAAACCACTTCGGCTGTGAGTAGTTTATCAACACTTCGCTTCGCAGGTTGTTGTTTGAACTAAAGAGCTCAACGTTCTCCTTGTAATTGGGTAATGGAAAATGTGGATATCGAACAGATATTCCGTTTGAAGTCATCATTCCAGTTCCGACAAAGAGGAACAATAAGAAAGCAAATGGTTAGTCGCGGGTCGGTTTGAGTCGTAGTTCGAATTCAGAGGCTGTTCAATGAAGTTAACGATTTCTAACAAGCCAAGTAAACGTGGTGGTGGTGGATGACCGTTATAACAGTTTTTTCTTACATTCTTGCCTATGAGTGCAGTGGAAGGGGTCTATACCCCAAAGCCACGAAGGTCCACTGCACTATTAAGGATGACTGGCAACCTGATCCTGAGACTTGGAGTGGAGAACCACTTAAGATACCAACAGGCCAGGTATGGTAACGATTCGGACGACAGTGAATTACTGTTTACCACCAAAGTTTATCACTCCGGAAATATCATCTTCACTATCGCCGGTCATGCAGGTGGTAGACAGTAATGCGTGGTCTCCTGGCTCGTTCCTCACTCCAGATCGAAATGGGAGTTCATCGGTTATCTCCGATAGTACATTCAGTCTTTCAGGTTATGGGGTGTGTTTCTTTCATTAGAAGCATGCGCAGGCACAGAATCAAAAAGGTTATACAGTGATTCCATGAGTTTCCAATGGTGATTGGATTGGCCACACTGCACCACAGTAAATTGACGAAGATGCCTAACTGTTCAACGCGAATTAAAAAACCAAAGGTGAAAAATGTTCACCATCAGCAAGTAAACTTTGGTGACGATGATGATGACCGTTTTCCGTGAGCAGATCAAAATCTGCACTGGCTACGGAATCCACTCAATTGGGTATCTTCAAGGAACCACTGCCCTTAAAAGGGTCAACAACAACAACAACAACAACCGTATAAATCTCTTCCAGATTGAACTTTTTCTGCCAAGCGGAATCAAACAAATGCACAAAACGATGCACGCAACTGCAGTACCATATAGTAAGCACTGCGATTCGATGGATGCGAAACTGGGTAAGTGAAGAAGAATTCGGACGAAAATTCGGTTTCGATAATTAACGTCGAGTCTTACTGAAATGTGACATTCAACACCACGATATTATTGTGTCACATTTATGAGTGTGCAAGCTCAGCCGAATTAAGGATCAGGAGGCTTGCGAGAGATCTTTCTCGATTGCATACAAACGTGGTTTGGTCAAAACGCTTTACCACAAAACCTGAAACGTTTGTACTGATCAACTGCAAAAGGAAGATCTTATCAAGGAAATTCTTTTGGCCAATGGTTATCCACAAAAGCTCATTGAGCACCACAGCAAACCGCGATGCAAAACGGAGCCCACTTTAACAGCTGAACGAAGGTAACTCATTTTATTCGTCCCTTTAAAGGTGACTACATTTTTAATCACTTACATCATAACTTAAGCTCCGCTTTTGGCCGAACATATATGGCAGCCCAATTACGCATGGTTCAGACCACTAGAGAATTAAGATTAAAAGATTACTCTGACAGTCATATTGCTCTTAATGCTTCACATGCTGTCTACCAGTTCACTTGCAGTTGCGGTAAAACGTACATCGGCAGAATAGGACGATACTTGGTTCAAGGAATGACTGAATACATTTTGAAATGGCTTTTGCACTCAATGACTCAGTTGGACTGCACAAAACGAATTCCGGCAAGAAACCCAGCATTGGCTACCGCGGGGCATCTACTTTCAACAGATCATCGAGTTTGCCTGACCCGGTCATTCAAAGTACGATTACGCAGCCGAAATGCAAAACTGCTGGGGTTCAGCGAAGATATGCTGATCAAGACAGAACATCCTCCTCTTCGTTTACAAAAACAATCGTCGCAAACAATCTGCCTTCCCTGGCATCGATCACAAACCCCAAACGAATAGCTGTATTCTTTGTGATAAACATTTTTCTCATTTTTCCACTGAGTCCCCTCTACCATCATATATCATTTATAAACTTACATGTTTCACGCACGCGATCGACAAAAGTGAGCCAAATGCTTGTACCTCACAATGTTGTCTTTTAGGTGCTACTAACTGGATAAAGGGGACTGTTTCAAAGTATGAAATATTGAAATAATCCCTCTAGTGGCACACACATAAGGATTGAGCAAATCACTAGATAAACTGCCTATACCACTCTCAGAACAGTGAAATGCACTCACATACAATTGTGTTGAAATCTCATCACATGTTTAACAACAATTCACAGTCTTAATCATGGCTCACCTGATGAAAAACGGCCCGGAAAGTTTTGATTTCAAAAATGTATAAAGCGGGTTCTCATTTTTGCCATTCACGTCAATTTTAGCAAACAAATCAAACGTCACATTGTAATTCTTCAAAATACGGGATTTGATTTCTTCATCTGTACCCGGTTCCTGTGCGAGTTGAGGAAGAAAGATATCGATTATTTCCTCCAGAATATTCCACAAAATACTCACCTGACTCCCAAACTGATTGCAAGGGAAGGCCAGAATACGAAGACCACGATCAGCATACTTGGTATACAAAGACTGAAGCTGTTCGTAGTTCGTGGCCGTGAGACCTCAGTAGGTGGCCACGTTGACAATGATACAGACACGACCTCTTTAGAGATGTTCAACGAAATGTGGGTTATCACGAAGCACTACTCACTTGTACTTGGTCAAAGGGATCAACTCGTGATCTATGCTCAGTGCCTTGAAGTCGTAAATTGTATCACTCCCGGTCGTTCTCGAGGGTTGTACGCACTGGAAATGGAGAAAATTGATAAAAAGTACTTGCAAGACAGAGGTGGATGAGCGGATTTTTGACGGTTTAGAACAGCCCCTATCAATTATACATGCTAGTGCTCATGACTGTGGTGACAGAGATTTTTCAATTGTAAATGTTCAATCAAACTACGGTTTTATACCACCAGAATGTGAGCGACAAAGAACGGGGCAAAATATCATCGGGGTATAGGTGAGGAGAATTTAAAAATACTTACCCAAATAGCAACAACCAAAAGCATGGTTATCAGTTGAGAAACTAGTCCATACATTTTGGGAAATCTATCACAGAACAGAATAAGAGGGAAAAAGAAAATGATCATACCGCATCGTAGTGTTTGGATTGGACCATTGCTGAGAGTAAAATCAAGTTATCTATTAGTAAAATCGGAAACAGAAAACTAACGAGCATTTAGAACGTTTAACTGGGAAACGAATGCGGTCAACCGTATTTGATAACTTGACAACGCAACAAATGAAAGCAAAACGTATCACACTTCAATCTTCTGGTTTCGGTCCCTTATTCGCAGTTACCCAGTATAAAACCAAATACACTCCATCATGAAGAGCAAAACAGTGCAGCCTAGTAGAACAGAAAGCAAAAAGAGATAGAGGAATAAAAATTTTGAATATACATGGATCTTGCTTTACATCTGTTCACTGAAAACAACTCAACTATGAACAATCGACACAAATCACCATTCTACAGGTTACTATATTTGCCTCAGTTCCTTACACCTGTTTTTACTATTATAAATATTGGAACTTGATGCGGTGAGCTTGAATGAGTTTCCCTGATTACGCACATCTGACACTCGAAGTTGAATTTTGAGTGCTCACCCCCGTTATTTGCTTCACCGACGAATCAGACGGGAAGTGAGACCAGTGCTGATTCTTTTGGTGATTGAGAACTTTCGTCTATGATGTAGGATTCGTTCCTTTTGGGTTGTCATAGCTATTTTCTTTAGACACACACTTGTTATTGCATTTTGTGCAATGTACCAGCTATTCATATTTCACTCACTATACTGTCGTTACTAGACAAGTAAAACGCTCATCAGCACTCTTGATGTTACCATGTTCTGGTCTCGATCTGCTAACGCCATAATCATAACAGTAGTTCGGCTTGCGATACATTTATTCCGTCCGAAACGAACGCAAGTTCTATGACCGGCACTGATATCCTGCAATCCCCGAGCTTTTCTTTCTGTCTAATCCAGCAGCTTCTTTATTTAAGTTTTTTCTTGCCTGGTCACACTAGTTTCAAGGACAATCCTGGAAACCGGACTGCAGTGCTTACCCAGGACAATGTCGATGTTTGTAACATCCTAACCTCCAGCCGCTCGCTGGTATTATTCTCAGTCGGTCTTTTCTGTTTTCTTGATATGAAAGTGCCGTTCGACTCCGCCAACCGTACAGTTCCCTGACGCTGCATCTTGCTCAAAGGTGTCTCAAGAAAATTTGTTTCCATCATAAAACCTCCAAGCCTGAGCCGAATTCGGGCTCACGATAATCCATCACTTGAGTTTCCCGCAAGAAGCGGTTTTTGTGAGGAATTTCCTACTTAATTTGCTGCGTCACTCCGTGGTTGATATGGTCCCAGGAACCACTGTCTCGTAATGTGAGCACAGTGCAATCGGAGTTTTCCCATCTGGCAATGTTCCAGACCTCGAAAACGCGGACGACACTGCTCTTCGTCATAATCAACATCACCAACGTAAACGGTCAAGCAGCAAGGCGAACCCCACTGACCACTGCCTGTCTCATCATCTTGCATGTAAAAATAGACAATGAATAAACAAGATTGACAGGGAGTGAACCCACACAGGTGGGAAAAGGAAAGAATGCCCTAGTAGCCAACACACGGAATACACAGTCTAACTGTACAAACGCACACTGATCAATCATTCTGATTCGATAGAAAGTGACAACACCATCACCACTTTTCACGGTTCTCTGCCATATCCTTCAGTGTCTCCAGACAACTGGTGTGCGGATCTTTTGGACCCCAACCACGAAGACGTGAAGCACCTACTTTTCCTAAGTTTGCTGTACATTTTTTCATTCCACGCTGCCACGTCATCTGTTGACTTCCACTCTCTAGGAAAAACGGAAAACAGGGCACGGTACGGTAGACGTGTGTTTGACATACGTAACACGTGTCCCAACCAACGAAGTCTACTAAGCTAGATACGCTGTGGCAGAACATTTTCTGAACTAATACCCAATACTCGATCTCTTCCTTCACCATTGCTCAGCTGGTCATTTCATCCAATCTTAGCGATCCTACGTAAACATCGGTGGTCGAAAACCTCAAGAAGACGAATATCCTCAGCACGCAGGCCGCAATTCTCGCAACCATACAACGAAACTGAACGCATCGCGGCACAGTGCACACGACCTTTCAACTTCAGCGAAATATCAGGTCGGCGTCACAAGTGCTTCAGTCCAGCATACTCTGCTCGAGCCTCGGATACACGCGTACTCATCTCTACTACTGTGTTCCCATCCGTCGTCACGCAGCTACCGAGGTAGGTGAAGTGGTCGACAACTGACAACATCTCCCAATCGAGCATCAAGCTCGGAATCGTTGACGTCCAGTCTTGTAACATCACTTCACACTTTGAGGGTACAAAGCGCATGCCAAATGGAGCTACAGCTCTTGCAAGTCTCTCTGCTGCACGTTTCGCATGTTCTGTGCATTTGAACAAGCAAACAAGGTCATCCGCGTAATCTAGGTCACACAGCTTTTTACTATTTCCTAGTTCGATGCTCACAACCTGAAGATCTCGTAAGTTATTTTTCATTAGTTCGTCCATGACGAAGCTAAACAGGGATGAAAAAATTAGAAACTCTTGCCAAACACCGCTGGTAGTTTCGAATGGACCAGACAGTTCACCACAAACCCTTACGCGGCGAGAAGTTTGAGAGTACAATGACCTCAATACATTTACGAACTTCTGTGACATACCTTTTCGGGGAAGAGCACCGAATAACGCTATTCGGTCAACTGAATCGAAGGCACCTTTCAAGTCTAGGAAGACCATTATTGTCAATCGACGGTGTGTGTGACGCGTCTCAAGTTACTGACGAAGAGTGAAAATCTGGTTGATGCATCCTCGACCTGGGCAAAATCCAGCATCTTGTTCACGGCCGTTTGTCTCGCAAGCCGGTTTAAGACGGTGCAGCAAAAGCAAGCCTAATACCTTGGCGACTGTCAGAATCAAGCTAATTCCACGACTATCACTACAGTCACTGCGTATTCCGTCCTTGAAGATGGGAACAATCAATGACTCGCCCCATAATAGCAGAGTACGGTCTTCGGTGTAAACGTCACGGATCAAAGTGATGAATTTTATCAACGCACCGCTACCCATTTCGAAAATAACTGGAAGGAGTTCGTCAGGACTGGCCGCTTTCCCATGCCTTAGTAATCGCATGCTCGACTCTATTTCCGCTTTCGATGGCGGTTCAGGTGATACTCACCAAGGAATCGTAGCTGTTCACATCGGAATAACTACATTGGTGCGCGGCCAGCTAAACTGCTCCCTGAAGCATTCGGCTCAACGGTCCACCCTTTGCTGTTTGCCATGAATAGGCTCTCCATTTCGATCGCATACCGTTTCACTGACCGGGGCTCACCGTCCACCGGTTTGGCGAAAAAGGTTGAACAGTCTTTGACCGTTATCTGAAGCGGCGTCCAGGATTCTTTCGATGGTATGCGGGGATCGATACCCGCTATTGCGGCCCTTTCAATCCCTTCCTGTGGTCCGATTCTTAAGTTTTGAAAATGGAGCAGCGGACCACTTGCCAGCTGTTCCAACGTGTAACAGCCATCACATGTGTAACACCACACAGCGCCCAGCTTATAGCCACTGACTTCTAAGATACCTGATACACCGTGAACAGTTTACTGTGCTCCTCTACATAAGGAGGAACATTACAATTTTCAGTATTCCACCTCCGGGAATATCTCATTACACCTAGAATGTTTTTTTTACTACATGCTTACGCTTGAGTGTAGTGGAAGGGGCATTTACCTCATAGCCACGAAGGCCCACTACACTATTAGGAATAACCGGCAGCCAGACCCTGAGACTTGGAGTGGCGAAGAACCACATAAAGTCCCAATAGATATCATTGTTTTAAGATGCCTTTCGTCCTTTACGCAAACCATTTCTTTAGCTAGCCGGTTCTACACTCCCGTTACTCTAATATTGGAGAAATTCGCTCGCACAATTAGCTGAAAGTGCAGTATACCGGGGCAGCACCTCCCGGATTGGGTTGCACTAGCCCAATCTGCAAAAGCAAAGAAATAGAAAAAACCCAACCGTAGCACGTAAGTTCACCAAAAGACACCAACGCTTACATTCACAAGAAAATTAATACAGCAGTCGACAGAAAGGACTCCGACGCTGAGCGAGATTATGATCGGTCTAAAAACGGATACGACGTTAGCATTTGAGAAACAAATACTCGGCCGTGATCATAAACTCGTCAACGCAGCTCATGTAAAGGAAAAGACAGAGGCCGTGAGGTAACGTCTATTGAAAAAAAGTATCATTACAACCGTCACACATTATTATCAACAGTTCAGGGAGAGGGATGGCATATTCAGTGATTCTTCCGCGTCAGAGATCCTCCGTTCTAGAGTATCTGATAGCACTTCGTTTACATCTGTAAGGCAGTAAAGAGAGAAAATACAGCGATAAATGTAGACAACAGTATATGAACTTTGCATGCTATTAAGGAGCAACTATTGCAATTACATAACGCCCCTCCCCTTGAGAAAAAGTGTTGTCCTCAACACCTGTCTCACCCGAAGCTTGCACCTCTGTTTGTATTGATATTTCGGGCACCCCAGCGTGTACACTCGGTAAATGTAGTTCTTGTAGTTCCTTCTTTTATTGCATGCTTGTGCATGAGTGCAGTGGAAGGGGCATATCCCATAGCCACGAAGGCCCACTGCACTATCAGGTATATCCGGCAACCAGACCCTGAGAATTGGAGTGGAGAACCACATAAGGTCCCAATAGCTCAGGTGTGGTAACGATCCGGAAGACAGTGAAATACGGTCTACCACCAAAGTAACCGATGGTGGCGGGAATTCATTAGCTGCTGTAATCGGCTTCGGATTGTTAAAACTTACGATTATTGGAGGGAAGGTCTAGATCATTAGACAGCATTTTTACGCTTCGCATCATTGAATATTTTCAGCACTACATAAACCACGTTTTATGAAGCCTTGCAGGCCTACCTGATGGCGATAGGAGATTGTGTAAACACAACTTTTGGTCAGGTTGTAATGGTCTCGTAGTTATACATCGGTCGTGATAATCTTGATGTTGGAAGGCACTTGGTTCGTGCGGTAACTGATGTGCCCGACTGACATCTTGTTTGAGCTGCCAGGCGAACTCTGATAGTGACAGGAACCGAAAGGTCTGAATTCAGGCGCAAATGGCGTATCCTGTGAAGGTGGATACAGTAACTCTATACACTAACAGACAGCGAAAAACTGCCAGGTTCCACTCACGCGTTGAGCACTCGTTGAAGAATATTTTATTCGTTTTTTCAGACATCGATCCATGCACTGTCTGCTCTTTATCTTAGGATGATACGGAGAAGTGCATGCCTTCGTTATTGAGTAAATTTTGCAAAACTTTACAACAACGGACTTTTTGAAACACGTGCCGTGATCTTAGTGCAATTGTTGTGAAGCACCACAGCGTGCTAACCAGTGTCCAAAGGCCTAATGCAACAGGAGTTGCCTCACCGGACGGTAATGTCTCAGCTTCGCATCAATTGGTGAAACGACCTATCATTACCAAGATATACCTATCGGCTCTAAGAGTTTTCAGTAGAGGACCTACAACATCGGCCCCCTCGAGTTGGTTTGGCTATCTCGTAGACATCGGTTGCAAGAGGGCTCGGTTGTACTCCTGAGACAGTTTTTTTTCGAACATAGTCTACACGATTACAAAAATTAATGACATCCTGTCACTGGCGCTGCCACCAGAATTGATGCGATACGGCGTGGTTCCTGGCGTGTTCTAATTTAACATGAAATTTCTCCAGTATCTGCTGTATGTTAGATTGTGGAACCACGACACGTAAACTACAGCGTTCCCCATTTTGGTAACATAAAATGCTATCCTTCATTTAAGAACTTCGCCAGGCAGACCACAGACAGTAACTCATCCAACAGCTGCCGGACATCTATGCCCTGGTGAACCTCTGACCGACGTGGTCGATTCGATCATGGATCAGACTCGTTCCGGGTTCATTTTTCTGGATTTCCCCCCATTCAACTTATGGCCGTCTAGAATGATAGTTGCCACCTGGCAGGTTGGACAGCCCCTGTGGTTCTTGTAACGTCGGGCGGAAAAGATTGGAAAATGGAAAATATTTAATGACAGAAACCCGAAAATAATGACCGGTTGCCTGGGTACGCAATGACTGGGCAGAATTTCTAGGAAGAGGAACTGCCGAAGCAAGTTCTGAAGAACAAAATCTATGATAGCGAAGCAACAACGAAGCAACCACCCGACGATGGGTTAGTGAGTGCAGAATGGAGGTAAAAGGAGGATCAACGGCCAGCCGAATGGCCTTTCGTTGAACATGATCAAGGGGGAGAAAAGCAGACGAAACCCCGCTCCACAAGTGACTGAAGCATTCAAGCGCGGAGCGCACTTGAGCTTTGTACAGCAGATGAGCTGGTGTGAAACGTCTGCTACGAAGTAGAAAACCAACTCCGCGGGCAACAAGATGAGCGAGCCGAGATATGAAAGTGACCTTCAGGTTCCTTGAAGTTCTGCGGCCACCTTAGAGACTGGCAGTCTGTTCATATTAAGAATCATTTGCCGAGATAATGCTTAAAATATCGGATACAGAGCAAGAATTTACTCGTGTGTGGTACCTCAGTTCCGCTAAGGCGTACTGATACATCAGCTAGCGTATAAAAACTACGTATTCCTGTTGGTCGGCGAGAGGCTGTGACAGCGTTGTGTCATGTTCAGTTGTTGCTTTGTATTTACCTCAGTTCCATTACTATTGATCTCCTGGACTTTTCGCTTGAATGTTTTCAGCTACTCCCGTTCAGCTGTATATGGAATAAAGCATACATTCTAGAATATCACGACGAGACGGCGCCTTGACGTGGTGTAATGGCTTGCGCGCCTCGATGACCCAAAGAGCTATGCAGGATGGCTTCTTTAAGCCGGAGATGCAATCATACTTGACAGGTCAATGGGTAGAGGTCAGACAAGGTCCAGTCTCCTGGTCCTCCAGGTTGGGGGTCGATCTCAGCTGGCAACTCAATCGGCAAAATCAATGAAAGAATAATTGATCCAAGCGAATGGGCTTCCACTCAGCCATCTCGCTGGCTTGCGGATAGGTTCTTGTTAGAACTAAAGGCTTTGGATGAGGACCCTAATCGTTCTCCTGCTTTGTGGCTGGACACCCTTGCAGTACCCGTCGAACATCGCCCATGAACTGCACGAATACAAAGAATTCCATACTGCATCGATCGTCGCGCAGGCCAATCAGGACCACACTGCCCGCCGCGTCGAGCAGGGTGGGTAGTGATAAGTGGGCTACTGCTCAGAGTTCCCTCTCTTTTATTCAACCTTTGTCTTCTGTCCCTAACCATCCCTCTTTGCCCCATCTATCCACCCATAATGCTCCCACTGATAACACGGTCGATACTGGCAACGATTCACTGTCAAATAGTATCGGGAATAATCTGTCTGGTAACTCACATTTTCTCAAGCCTCGTCAGTCTCTGAATCTCGGCTCCTTCAACGTGCGTACACTCAAGCAGGCGGGTCAGCAGGCGTGCCTAGGGCTCACAATAGATTCTTTGAAGATTGATGTCTGCTGCTTAAGTGAAACGCGTATCCAGAATTCGAGCAGTGTAGTTCAACTAACTGCTCTTGGTATCTCATCGAGGTATATTCTGCGCACTTCAGGAGACGAAGGAGCTAGAGCTGTGGGTCAACGTGGTGTAGGAATTGTCTTGACTGACAAGGCTGAGGCTGCCCGTTTAGACTGGATTCCTGTTAACAGTAGTTTGTGTGCTGTAAGACTCCAGGGGTCAGTTGGCGTTCGAAAGGATAGTTGTGTTAAACGCAACTTGTTCGTGATCTTGGCGTACGCCCCAACGGACTGCAGCTCAGACTTGCGGAAAGATGAGTTCTATGATGCCCTCGACACTCTCGTTTGCAGCAGTAAAGGTTCCGACATTGTAGTGCTAGCTGGTGACTTCAATGCACAAGTTGGCAAACTTAGTGTGTCAGAAGCCTGTTTAGGTGGGCGTTGTGCTTTACCTGCTGAGCGTACAGATAACGGGGATAGGCTTCTCCAGTTTTGTGCAGACAATCGATTGTTCTTGTCTAGCATCAATTTCCGACACAGCTGGCGTCGCACAGAGACACGGCGCTCTAACTCTACAGGTACTTTGAGTCAAATTGATCATATCGCCGTAAGCTACCGATGGCGCAGTTCTGTTCAGAACTGTAGATCTTACTGGTCCACGTACGTAGAGTCGGACCATGCCTTAGTTTTAATGCGATTCTCTCTTTAGCTCCATAGTCATCGTCGTAAACCGCAAACCCGGTTAGCTGTGCAACGTGTGTTCCAGAAGTACGCACCCGTTACGAGCAGAAGTGAGCACGAGTTAGGATCTACGACGAACAGTGATGTGAATGAGCATCGGGCTCATGTCAAACAGCCGATGCACGTTGCAGCAGGTTTTGCCTGTGGCCTCAGATCCGTTGTCCATCAAAGACACTGGATTTCACAAGAGTCGCTAAGTACAATGGAGCAAAAACGTCAGATCTCAACTGTAAGATGAATAAGATGCGGAGAAAGCTACAAAGACAAGTTACGAAATGCAGAACCCATCCAATAACAAACAGCAAAGGCTTGGCCGTTGGGTCGAACACTTCAAGGAACAGTTTAGCTGGCCGCACGCTAGTGTAGTTACTCCCGTGTCAACAACTGCGATTCCTTGGGTGGTATCATTTCAGCCCCCATCGGAAGTAGAAGTGGAGTCGTGTATTCGATTACTAAAGCGAGGGAAAGCGGCACTTCCCGACGAACTTCCTCCAGTTCTTTTCAAACTGGGTGGTGAGGCGTTGATAAAATCACCTGCCGCCTTGCTCCGTGACACTTGGAAGGAAGAGCGTATTCCGTTAATATGGAGCGAGTAATTGATTGTTCCCATCTTCAATAAGGGAATACGCAATGACTGTAGTAAACATCGTGGGATTAGCTTAATTCCGATAGTCACCAAAGTATTAGCCTCAATTCTACTGCACCGTCTTACACCAGCTCGCGAGAGGAATGTCCGCGAACAGCAGGCTGGATTCCGACCAGGTCGAGGATGCATCGACCAGATTTCTACTCTTCGCCGACTACTTGAAACACGTCACACGCACCGCCGACCGACAATAATGATTTTCTTAGACCTGAAAGGCTCTTTCGATTCATTTGACCGAGTGGCGCTTTTCAGTACTCTTCATCGAAAAGGTATGCCCTAGAAGTTCGTGAACCTAATGAGATCATTGTATTCTCATACTTCTGGCCGCGTTAGGGTTTACGGTGAACTATCCGGTCGGTTCGAAACGACCAGTGGTGTTCGACAGGGATGCCCTTTGTCTCCATTCTCGTTCAACTTCGTGGTAGACGTGCAAGATGATGAGAAAGGCAGTGGTCAATGGGGCTTGCCCTACTGTTAACGCTGTAAGATGATGATGACATTTCAGGCCTCCATTATCTGTCAGTCTCAACTACTCGGATTTCGTAAGCGCGTACTCATCAACTTATGCGCCATACGACTCGCCTTAGAATGGAACTCTGTCTACGTCCAGAGCCATCCGACGCAGACGAAAATTCAAATACTTCTTCGGAAATCCGGCAACACTGGCTCTGCATGTCTGACGGATTTCTTGCAAAGTCAGCGTAGACGATTCCCAGAGGCTGGACTTCCTATATAAACATATCTTACCGACCGCATACGACTACGAGATTCAATCCACTTCATATGATGGTGTCATTCAAACCCTAGAAAACTTGTTTACAAGCCTCTTGATGCAGTCTTCGAGCGCTATCCGCTTGCAACGTAAAAAACAGAAAAAGGGCCCGGATTTCAATTAATTCTTCAAAGAGCTGAAGTCAAACAAATGATGTAACTTTCAGACTGTGGCAACTCAGCAAAATCAAGATGATGCTATTTGGACGTCTTCACAGATCACAAGCCTTTGGTACGCACTAAAGTCCGCTCTCGATCGACACTCACCTCGCAGGATTCATCGTTCAGACCTTGTTTCAGTTTACTGTGGACATGCGATAAGTCTCTGGGGCACCATCTCGTCACCGACGTCTCATCACGCGTACACCAGCTAAGTCTGTCACCTTCGCCCGACATTGACTTAGACACAACGGCATGTCCAAAGAACGAGCGTGATATCGAGGGACTTCTGGTAAATGATTTACTACGCCGAATGCCACGACTAGCAACCACCGCTCGCGATTGCTCCTAAACAATCCTTATCTGCCAATACCTGCTTTTCTGACTATAAAAACAACGGCAGTGCGGAAGGTCGTTTATGTGTCTGTTATCCTGATCGAACATTTGCTGGCGCCCCAGGCGCAATTTCCTTCCGTTTTGCCTCACCCTCTCAGGCCAATTCACAGTCACACCGACTACATTATTTCCCCGTCGACTCCTGGCACGTTCAAGGTAACCATTCACTAGACAACAGGACGATTGGACAGCGTGGCCCTGGAGACGGCAGGTGGACGCATTGTTGGATGAACTTTGAAGCCGCATATGCTAAACCCTCTCCATTAGTCACCCGACGTCAAGCCGTGAATGCAAGGAGCGATATACGCGGAGTTCCTGGGATATCAACACCACCGGTCTACGTCCACAATCGAAGCCCAACTCCGTCGGACTTCTAGGAAGGGGCCCCTGTAGTGACATTCTGCCTTGCTCATTTGTTTGACACACATCATTGGTTATCTGAACTCGCGCCGCCAAGCGCGGTGACCGCCTGACCGTTGCCCGTGTATGCTACTTGAACGTTCTTCCAATATACACTAACCAATTTCTCCTTACCTGTAGTGTTCTCCTTCTTGTGGGTTGTGGGAAACATTGCCCTGGTGATCGTGGTGGCTTATTGCAGAGTACCACCATAACGGCAGGTGGTCCATGCGTAGTGGGAAGGACTAGCGAACGCGTGTAAAGAGGAAACAGCCTGGTAAGGTCTAACCAACCTCAACACTGAGATCACGAAGGTGACTGGAGTGAAGGACCTTGAGGTAATCATATCGGACAACTTCCGACATGGAGTGCAGTGCTGCGCCGCCACTCAAAAGGCCTCCAGGGAACTTAACCGGCTCAAAAGAACCGTTGTATCCAGAAAGCTGTGGGTTCAATTGCCGTATTACAGGACGTTAGTTCGGCCGCAATTTGAGTACCGTGTCCAAGCGTGGCTACCCTCCTCGGTAAAAGTGTACGGTTGTTAAATCTTACCAGGTTGTTTCCTTTTTACACGCGTTCGCTAGTCCTCCCCACTACGCATTGATCACCTGTCCGTTATAGCGGTACTCTGCAATAAGCCACCACGATTACCAGGGCAATGTTTCCCACAACCCACAAGAAGGAGAACACTACAGGTAAGGAGAGATTGGTTAGTGTATATTGGAAAAACGTTCAAGTAGCATACACGGGCAAAGGTCAGGCGGTCATCACGCTTGGCGGCGCGAGTTCAGATAACCAATGATGTGTCAAACAAATGGGCAAGGCAGAATGTCACTACAGTACGCTCGTAGGACTCTCCAAGATACTCATTCTGTTTGCTGCGTCAGCCATCTCCGTTCATGCTTTTAACATGGCTACGGCAAATCGAGCGTCCAGAATTCCTTCGATGATATCCACACCAGTTATGCACACACCACTGCCGAGTGTATTTCGTCGAATCCCCGCTAAAATAAGAGAGGAACGGAAAACCTCATCACATATCAACTGCGAGAGACTATGCATCCTGAGCGTTTACCGAGACACTATGCAATGAGTGAAAAAGTCGATCAAAAGATTCTCCGGAAGGATCAGTGCTCCCCGTCATCCATCTAGTTAACATACTCAAACCTCACTACGAGGAAACATCTCGTACCACTTGCGATCTAGGGCAAAGGACATCTATGTCCTTCAAAAACAGAATCCATGGCCTGAGTTGATCTGTGCTCCTTGCATAGAGGCGGCCAGTCTGGCCTTTAAACTGCATGCCCAAGGGCAGGACCAACGCCCACCAAGAAGTACCTCGGTCATAAGCCCCAAAACAACGCAATCAGGTTGCAGAAAGTCGTTTGCGGAAGTAGTAGCCACACCTGAGAGGACAGTCATCAGAGCTAGTGGACCAGTTCTGAGAGCTTGTCATGCGGTCGTTGCCTCAAATCCCTTGAAGCAGACCGACGAGGGCCAGTGGACTGAACAGAAGCCTAGAGGGACAAGGCAGCCCAAAAAGAGGAGTGACTGTTATATAGCGAAGGATGGGCCAACTAGGGTGGACGACCCTGCTCTTCTGGTGTTCGAAAACAGGCTGAAGGATCTGCAAGGGCAGATCTTGTCGAGAGGCAGGGTCTCAAGCCACAGGCTCCTGATCCTAAATCAGGAAGAACCCCTTATAAGGGAATCGAAAAACAGGTGTTCTGTACTCTACTACTCTAAGAAGGGTGCACAGAGTGGGGACATGGAAGTCACCACTGGGAAACAAAGGCGAACATCGTGCGAGATCAATCCTAGTGGAATTCGCTGATGAAGCCACCCGGGATAGACTGCTGGCGAGGACAGCAGTAGTGGCTCACACCACCAAGGGCAGGTATCAAATTGTGCCAGACGAGCGTAGAGTAAGGCCTGGTGGTCTAGCTCCGTAAGGTAACCTTGCTCGACCAGCCAGGGCGCTAGTGAGAAACCAACAAGTTCAGCGGAAAGCCGTACTCGGCTCTCAGGCCCCGGCCCCGACAGTAGTAAAGCATCCGCGTGAGGGGTCGGGAATAGTTGTAATTGAAGACGCACTGGAAGATGAAAATTGGCAGTACTGTCC
Organism: Fasciola hepatica; assembly: GCA_948099385.1. Taxonomy (NCBI): domain Eukaryota; kingdom Metazoa; phylum Platyhelminthes; class Trematoda; order Plagiorchiida; family Fasciolidae; genus Fasciola; species Fasciola hepatica. The sequence continues at coordinate 6,119,556 of CANUEZ040000102.1, read as the reverse complement.
GAAGGTGGACAGCGTGACCCTTGTCAACCTGGGTGTTATGGCAACTCCTATAGAGATGGATTGGGAGTCATCGGAAGTTCTGCATCGTCAGCCGGCGCCGTGCACACCTGTGGGGACAACCGAAGCAAAAATCTTGCCACCATCTCAGGCGTTGCGCCTGAGAAACAGACAGGAGTGAATACTAAGGGACACCTAAGCGACGGAGCAAACGCGGCAGTGTTATATACTAACGCGTATAGTATGAGAAACAAATGGGCGGGACTCGCCAAAACCGCTGACGAGCAGAAAGCGTCAATAGTTGCCGTCACGAAAACGTGGCTTTCTGAAGAAGACCACGTGCCACGCCTAATAAGTAACGGTTTTGCAGTCTACAGGCAGGATAGAGAACACGATCGCCTTGGTGGAGGGGTGGCTATCCTCATTAGGTCAGGGACAAACCACCTTCAGTCTCAGACCAAGATGTGCACTCGAAATATCCAGTTATGCGCCGTTACGATCGTCCTTCCAGGCAGAAGGGTTAACGTTGTCTGTGTATACAGGGCACCAAGTACAAACCACGAAGAGGACGTTTGTTTACTGCGGACTTTGACTGAACTAGTGAAGGACGCACAAAAGACCCTCATAGTGGGTGACTTCAATCTTCCGCACATCGACTGGATGACTGAGGTCTGCGTGCCGTGATCGGAGGAGCAAACCTACCTAGAATGGTTGCATGCCAATGCGTTGCACCAGCATATTAGGGAAAATACCAGATATAGGACTGGATGCGTTCCATCCTTGCTGGACCTAGCAATAACGAACCTCCCCAACGATGTGTCTGGACTGCATTACTGTGCACCGCTGGGCGAGAGCGATCACGTGTGCCAAAATCACCCTATGCATGCGGCAACCCAAGGTATCCTCAGGGCTGGTCAGACATTTCGGTAGTATGGACACAGATAGGCTTCGTGATACGGCGATGGGTTTGGCCTGGGACAGATTAGAGGGGGTTACAGTCGAGGAGAACTGGCAGGCCACAAAGGGATCCCTGATCATCATCATCATCATCGTACAGCGTTAAACAGTAGGGCAAGCCCCACTTACCACTACCTTTCCCACCATGTTGCACGTTGAATTAGAAAGTATGAATATGCAAGATGGACAGGGAATGGACCTACATGGGTGGGAAAAGGAAAGAATGCCCTAGTAGCCAACACACGGAATACACAGTCTAACTGTACAAACGCAAATCGATCAGTCGTTCTGATTCGACGGAAACTGATAACACGATCGCCACTGTTCGCGGTTCGCTGCCATGTCTTTCAGTGTCCCCAGCCAACTGGTTGACGGATCTTTTGGACCCCAACCACGAAGATGTGAAGCACCTACTTTTCCTAAGTTTGCTGTACATTTTCTCATTCCTCACTGCCACGTCATCTGTTGACCTCCACGTGGTCTCTTCCACTCTCTAGGAGGAACGGAGAATAGGACACGGTACGGTAGACGTGTGTTTGACATACGTAACACGTGTCCCAACCAACGAAGTCTACTAAGCTAGATACGCTACAACAAAACGTTCTCTGAATTTGTACCCAATACTCGCTTTCTCACCTCAGCATTGCCTACTCGGCTATTCCACCCAATCCTAGCGATACTACGTAAACATCGATGGTCGAAAACCTCAAGAAGACGAATATCCTCAGCACGCAGACTCCAAGTTTCGCAATCATACAACAAAACTGAACGCACTGCGGCACAGTATACACGACCTTTCAACTTCAGTGAAATATCAGATCGACGCCACAAATGCTTCAGTCCAGCGTACGCCGCTCCAGCCTTGGATATCCGCGTGCTCATCTCTACTACTGTGCTCCCATCCGTCGTCACGCAGCTACCGAGGTAGGTGAAGTGGTCGACAACTGACAACATCTCCCAATCGAGCATCAAGCTCGGAATCGTTGACGTCCAGTGTTGTAACATCCCCTTACACTTCGAAGGTGCAAAGCGCATGCCGAATGGAGCTACAGCTCTTGCGAGATTATCTAGTGCACGTTGAGCATGTTCCGTGCATTCGAACAAGCAGACAACGTCGTCTGCGTAATCTAGGTCACATACCTTCTCACTATCTCCTAGTTCGACGCCTACATCCTGAAGATTTTGCAGCGCACTCTCCATCATTTCGTCTATGACGAAGTTGAAAAGGAATGGAGACAAAGGGCATCCCTGTCGAACACCACTGGTCGTTTCGAACCGACCGGATAGTTCACCGTAAACCCTAACGCGGCCAGAAGTATGAGAATACAATGATCTCATTAGGTTCACGAACTTCTAGGGCATACCTTTTCGATGAAGAGTACTGAAAAGCGCCACTCGGTCAAATGAATCGAAAGAGCCTTTCAGGTCTAAGAAAATCATTATTGTCGGTCGGCGGTGCGTGTGACGTGTTTCAAGTAGTCGGCGAAGAGTAGAAATCTGGTCGATGCATCCTCGACCTGGTCGGAATCCAGCCTGCTGTTCGCGGACATTCCTCTCGCGAGCTGGTGTAAGACGGTGCAGTAGAATTGAGGCTAATACTTTGGTGACTATCGGAATTAAGCTAATCCCACGATGATTACTGCAGTCATTGCGTATTCCCTTATTGAAGATGGGAACAATCAATTACTCGCTCCATATTAACGGAATACGCTCCTCCTTCCAAATGTCACGGAGCAAGGCGGTAAGTGATTTGATCAACGCCTCACGACCTAGTTTGAAAAGAACTGGAGGAAGTTCGTCGGGAAGTGCCGCTTTCCCTCGCTTTAGTAATCGAATACACGACTCCACTTCTACTTCCGATGGGGGCTCAAGTGATACCACCCAAGGAGTCACAGTTGTTGACACGGGAGTAACTACACTAGCGTGCGGCCAGCTAAACTGTTCCTTGAAGTACTCGGCCCATCGGTCAAGCCTTTGCTGTTTGTTATGGATGGGTTCCCCATTTCTATTCCAAATCGTTTCACTGACCTGAGTTCGCCGTCCACCGGTGTCACGAATAAGTTTGAATAGTCTTTGACTGTTACCTGAAGCAGCTGCTATTTCCATTTATTCGGCTACCTTGACCCACCAATTTTCGCGATCATTCTTAAGGCTTTTCGTAACTTGTCTTTGTAGCTTTCTCCGCATCTTATTCATCTCTTTACGGTTCGAAAGCTGACGCTTTTGCTCCATTATACACAACGACTCTTGCGAGATCCAGTGTCTTTGGTGGACAACGGATAGAGGACTACAGGCGAAACCTGCTGCAACGTGCTCGCTTGTTTGATATGAGCCCAACACTTATCTACATTACTGTTCTCCGTGGATCCTAGCTCATGTGCTAACTTCTGCTCACAACGGGTGCAAACTTCTGGATCACACAAACGTTGCACGGCTAATCGGGTTTGCGGTTTGCGACGATGACTATGGAGCTAAAGAGAGAATCGCATTAAAACTAAGGCATGGTCCGACTCTACGTACGTGGACCAGTAAGATCTACAGTTCTGAACAGAACTGCGCCATCGGTAGCTTACGGCGATATGATCAATTTGACTCAAAGTACCTGTAGAGTTAGAGCGCCGTGTCTCTGTGCGACGCCAGCTGTGTCGGAAATTGATGCTAGACAAGAACAATCGATTGTCTGCACAAAACTGGAGAAGCCTATCCCCGTTATCTGTACGCTCAGCAGGTAAAGCACAACGCCCACCTAAACAGGCTTCTGACACACTAAGTTTGCCAACTTGTGCATTGAAGTCACCAGCTAGCACTACAATGTCGGAACCTTTACTGCTGCAAACGAGAGTGTCGAGGGCATCATAGAACTCATCTTTCCGCAAGTCTGAGCTGCAGTCCGTTGGGGCGTACGCCAAGATCACGAACAAGTTGCGTTTAACACAACTATCCTTTCGAACGCCAACTGACCCCTGGAGTCTTACAGCACACAAACTACTGTTAACAGGAATCCAGTCTAAACGGGCAGCCTCAGCCTTGTCAGTCAAGACAATTCCTACACCACGTTGACCCACAGCTCTAGCTCCTTCGTCTCCTGAAGTGCGCAGAATATACCTCGATGAGATACCAAGAGCAGTTAGTTGAACTACACTGCTCGAATTCTGGATACGCGTTTCACTTAAGCAGCAGACATCAATCTTCAAAGAATCTATTGTGAGCCCTAGGCACGCCTGCTGACCCGCCTGCTTGAGTGTACGCACGTTGAAGGAGCCGAGATTCAGAGACTGACGAGGCTTGAGAAAATGTGAGTTACCAGACAGATTATTCCCGATACTATTTGACAGTGAATCGTTGCCAGTATCGACCGTGTTATCAGTGGGAGCATTATGGGTGGATAGATGGGGCAAAGAGGGATGGTTAGGGACAGAAGACAAAGGTTGAATAAAAGAGAGGGAACTCTGAGCAGTAGCCCACTTATCACTACCCACCCTGCTCGACGCGGCGGGCAGTGTGGTCCTGATTGGCCTGCGCGACGATCGATGCAGTATGGAATTCTTTGTATTCGTGCAGTTCATGGGCGATGTTCGACGGGTACTGCAAGGGTGTCCAGCCACAAAGCAGGAGAACGATTAGGGTCCTCATCCAAAGCCTTTAGTTCTAACAAGAACCTATCCGCAAGCCAGCGGGATGGCTGAGTGGAAGCCCATCCGCTTGGATCAATTATTCTTCCACTGGTTTTTCCGACTGGGTTGCCAGCTCAAATCGACCCCCAACCTGGAGGACCAGGAGACTGGACTTTGTCTGACCTCTACACATTGACCTGTCAGGTATGATTGCATCTCCGGCTTAAGGAAGCCATCCCGTATAGCTCTTTGGGTCATAGAGGCGCATAAGCCATCCCACCACGTCGAGGTGCAGTATCGTCGTGTTTCCCTGATTGCCCTACAAGAAGAGTTCGCACCCTTGAAACGAAGGAGTGGAGAGGGCAAACCCTTGTGGTGAAAGGCTGCAATAGCCAAAGCCATCAAACGTAGAAACCGCAGCTGGAACCAGTACAAAGCTTTCGGCAGTCAGCTAGCCTAGAAACGCTATAAAAGGCTGAGAAACGAAACTGTGAGCCTTCTGAGAACTTCCAAGCGGGAATTTGAGCTCAAATTGACCCAGTTTGTAAGACAACAGCCGAAAACATTCTACAGCTATGTGCAGTCAAAAGGCTCAGCAAAGAATGCCTTAAACCCACTACCCACTAGGGACCACGGTATTGTCAGTGATGACCAGAGCAAAGCAGACGCCATGGGGGAATACTTTGGTGGTGTACATAGGATAGATAGTGGGGTACGAGTAGATCTGGCTCTGGTACATCCTGCTCCCCAGTTAAACAAGCTAAATCTCAGAGGAAAGCGTGCGTAAGTATCTACAGGAATTAAACAGCCACAAGTCAGCGGGCCCAGATGACATCCATCCAGCTATCATCAAGCCGTTGGCGGATATCATAGCTCCATCGGTATGCAGGCTGTACAGGTCCACGTTGAATCAGAGTAAGCTGCCTCAGGACTGGAAAGTTGCGGCAGTCGGGGCAATACATAAGAGTAGACCTAATTTGGCTATGCAGAACTACAGGCCGGTAAACCTAACTAGCATCCTATGTAAAGTCCCTGAGAAGATCATCCGTGCCCACATCTGCCAGCAGTTACTGGAGCACTCCATGCTAAGTCCGGCCCAGCATGGATTCCTGAAAAATAGATCTTGTCGGACCAATCTCTTGTGCTTCTTAGATGAAGTAACTCGACGACTGGACGTAGGTAAGCAAGTTGAGGTATGCTACCTCGAATTCAGCAAGGCGTTCGACTCCGTTAATCACCGTCTTTTGCTATGCAAGATGGAGACGTTCGGCATATGTGGGCCAGTATATAGGTGGCTGGCTGACTTCCTCTCCCACAGGACGTTTTACGTCAAAGTAGGGGGCAGGTGCTCCAGTTTGGTGAATGTCACCAGTGATGTTCCTCAGGGATCCGTCCTAGGCCCGGTCCTATTCTTGTTGTTTATTAACGACCTGGCATCCGCTCTTCAATCGCCTAGCTTTATTTTTGTGGACGATGTGAAGATTGTTGGATCTGAGGGTAGGATGGACTTGGGCAGGGATATAGGTACCGTCCTGGACTGGGCATACAAACGGGACTTACCCGTGAACGTTCGTTACAATACTCAATAGATCAATTTGGAACGAGGAAAAACACGCAAAATGCCAAGAAAAGGATCGAAAACATTGGAATCCGGACAGGAAGTAACACGGCAAGTCACTGGGGAGGTTTTGGGCACATTTGATTCTTTAGTTAATGTTAGATCGCCTAGTCCTGTCAGTGCTAGTTAATGTGTTAATGAGAGCAATATGGATCGTAAGGATGTTGATTTATATAGGCTGAGAATACTAGACCTAGAACAACAGTTACTATCAGCTAGACTACAGGCACAGGAAGCAGAAAAGAAGTGTACACAGAAAGAGCGAGAGCACGAGACCAGCGACTTCGACACCTCTGATAGATCAGGGTGCAAACCACCACAACGGCTACATCCTGCAGGTGCGGTCACCTAGTCAAGATTGCGTGGACCGACCTCGGTGCTCGCATGGGAAGATCAGCTAATGTGAATGCCTCCGTTGGTTCAATTTCCTCGTCAGTGTGTAGAGAGATGAGTTGCAGCCTCAACTTACCGGCAGTCATTACCTGTGTTCCGCCCACCGTGCTCACTGCCAACGACGTCGCACCTTTAGCGAGTTGGTGTTTGTCGGCAAACCGCTCTTTCACTAGAGTAGTGTCGGATCCACTATCGACGAAAGCCAACGCTTTGACCACCCCAGTCGGGGTCACTACTCCCACGGCGACTACGCCTAAACGTACCGGTTTACTGGCAGACCGCGACGTTGAACAAATAACACTGGGCTTGGTACTCGCCTCGGATAAGGTTACTCTAGCCTGGTGCAGCAATCGGTGGTGTCTGCCCGTGCAGTCCTCGTAACCACATCGATTCCTTGTCCTACAAGCTGCCGCCCGGTGCGTGGTGTTGAGACAGATAAAACATGCTCCTGCCATCCTCGCCATTCCCCACCGTTCGTCTATTGTGGCGTTGCCGAACTTGGAGCATTCTGGTAGTACATGGCTAGCACCACAGGATCTGCAATTTGGTTGCGCCGTGGCATCGCGTGAAATGGCATGGGTGTCGGTCCAAGGATGGTATTTTGGATGTTCCCATGCAGGGGTTTGAGCTTGGCTAGTACTGGGCTTGTTTGCCCGGTTGCTGTCCCGGACGAGTCGGCTGAACCTGCTGTCAGCTATCTTGGTTTGCCTGTCCAAGTATTCGGTCAGGTCTTCGAAGTTAGCTTCCATGTCGCTTCGGCTTATCCGTTGTGCTTCTTCCGCCCACCGACCCTGTAGTTCGGGAGAAAGGTGACGGACTATGTTTTCCAAAGTGTGCATGGCATCTAGGTCAGCCCTGCAACCTAAATGGTGGAGGGCTATTGAACAGTTTTGCATCTTAATCACCAGGTCGGCCATTATGTAGACGTCGCCCTTGGTTCTCTTTGCCTCTACCATCACGCCCTCTATTAGGTTACGGGCTACTTTGAACGGTTGGCCAAACAAGTCCCTCAGAATCTTCCTTGCTCTTGTGTAGCCTTGCTCCGGGTCGAGCATGGTACACCCGTCGATAGCTTCTCTTGCTCGGCCACGACAGTATTGAGTAAGGTAGAGAAGCCTTTGCCCTTTTCAACGAACATCTCGAACTGCTTGACAAACTTGCAGTATTGTTCAGCTCGCCCGTCGAAAACCGTTAGTTCCACTCTAGGCAAATCGACCGATGGTGGTTTGTAGTCGGCGACCGGGCTGAGGTTCCCTATCTTATTGCACCCTGATCTATCGGAGGTGTCGAAGTCGCTGGTCTCGTGCTCTCGCTCTTTCTGTGTACACTTCTTTTCTGCTTCCTGTGCCTGTAGTCTAGCTGATAGTAACTGTTGTTCTAGGTCTAGTATTCTCAGCCTATATAAATCAACATCCTTACGATCCATATTGCTCTCATTAACACATGAACTAGCACTGACAGGACTAGGCGATCTAACATTAACTAAAGAATCAAATGTGCCCAAAACCTCCCCAGTGACTTGCCGTGTTACTTCCTGTCCGGATTCCAATGTTTTCGATCCTTTTCTTGGCATTTTGCGTGTTTTTCCTCGTTCCAAATTGATCTATTGAGTATTGTAACGAACGTTCACGGGTAAGTCCCGTTTGTATGCCCAGTCCAGGACGGTACCTATATCCCTGCCCAAGTCCATCCTACCCTCAGATCCAACAATCTTCACATCGTCCACAAAAATAAAGCTAGGCGATTGAAGAGCGGATGCCAGGTCGTTAATAAACAACAAGAATAGGACCGGGCCTAGGACGGATCCCTGAGGAACATCACTGGTGACATTCACCAAACTGGAGCACCTGCCCCCTACTTTGACGTAAAACGTCCTGTGGGAGAGGAAGTCAGCCAGCCACCTATATACTGGCCCACATATGCCGAACGTCTCCATCTTGCATAGCAAAAGACGGTGATTAACGGAGTCGAACGCCTTGCTGAATTCGAGGTAGCATACCTCAACTTGCTTACCTACGTCCAGTCGTCGAGTTACTTCATCTAAGAAGCACAAGAGATTGGTCCGACAAGATCTATTTTTCAGGAATCCATGCTGGGCCGGACTTAGCATGGAGTGCTCCAGTAACTGCTGGCAGATGTGGGCACGGATGATCTTCTCAGGGACTTTACATAGGATGCTAGTTAGGTTTACCGGCCTGTAGTTCTGCATAGCCAAATTAGGTCTACTCTTATGTATTGCCCCGACTGCCGCAACTTTCCAGTCCTGAGGCAGCTTACTCTGATTCAACGTGGACCTGTACAGCCTGCATACCGATGGAGCTATGATATCCGCCAACGGCTTGATGATAGCTGGATGGATGTCATCTGGGCCCGCTGACTTGTGGCTGTTTAATTCCTGTAGGTACTTACGCACGCTTTCCTCTGAGATTTAGCTTGTTTAACTGGGGAGCAGGATGTACCAGAGCCAGATCTACTCGTACCCCACTATCTATCCTATGTACACCACCAAAGTATTCCCCCATGGCGTCTGCTTTGCTCTGGTCATCACTGACAATACCGTGGTCCCTAGTGGGTAGTGGGTTTAAGGCATTCTTTGCTGAGCCTTTTGACTGCACATAGCTGTAGAATGTTTTCGGCTGTTGTCTTACAAACTGGGTCAATTTGAGCTCAAATTCCCGCTTGGAAGTTCTCAGAAGGCTCACAGTTTCGTTTCTCAGCCTTTTATAGCGTTTCTAGGCTAGCTGACTGCCGAAAGCTTTGTACTGGTTCCAGCTGCGGTTTCTACGTTTGATGGCTTTGGCTATTGCAGCCTTTCACCACATGGGTTTGCCCTCTCCACTCCTTCGTTTCAAGGGTGCGAACTCTTCTTGTAGGGCAGTCAGGGATCCCTTTGTGGCCTGCCAGTTCTCCTCGACTGTAACCCCCTCTAATCTGTCCCAGGCCAAACCCATCGCCGTATCACGAAGCCTATCTGTGTCCATACTACCGAAATGTCTGACCAGCCCTGAGGATACCTTGGGTTGCCGCATGCATAGGGTGATTTTGGCACACGTGATCGCTCTCGCCCAGCGGTGCACAGTAATGCAGTCCAGACACATTGTTGGGGAGGTTCGTTATTGCTAGGTCCAGCAAGGATGGAACGCATCCAGTCCTATATCTGGTATTTTCCCTAATATGCTGGTGCAACGCATTGGCATGCAACCATTCTAGGTAGGTTTGCTCCTCCGATCACGGCACGCAGACCTCAGTCATCCAGTCGATGTGCGGAAGATTGAAGTCACCCACTATGAGGGTCTTTTGTGCGTCCTTCACTAGTTCAGTCAAAGTCCGCAGTAAACAAACGTCCTCTTCGTGGTTTGTACTTGGTGCCCTGTATACACAGACAACGTTAACCCTTCTGCCTGGAAGGACGATCGTAACGGCGCATAACTGGATATTTCGAGTGCACATCTTGGTCTGAGACTGAAGGTGGTTTGTCCCTGACCTAATGAGGATAGCCACCCCTCCACCAAGGCGATCGTGTTCTCTATCCTGCCTGTAGACTGCAAAACCGTTACTTATTAGGCGTGGCACGTGGTCTTCTTCAGAAAGCCACGTTTTCGTGACGGCAACTATTGACGCTTTCTGCTCGTCAGCGGTTTTGGCGAGTCCCGCCCATTTGTTTCTCATACTATACGCGTTAGTATATAACACTGCCGCGTTTGCTCCGTCGCTTAGGTGTCCCTTAGTATTCACTCCTGTCTGTTTCTCAGGCGCAACGCCTGAGATGGTGGCAAGATTTTTGCTTCGGTTGTCCCCACAGGTGTGCACGGCGCCGGCTGACGATGCAGAACTTCCGATGACTCCCAATCCATCTCTATAGGAGTTGCCATAACACCCAGGTTGACAAGGGTCACGCTGTCCACCTTCGGACAGTACTGCCAATTTTCATCTTCCAGTGCGTCTTCAATTACAACTATTCCCGACCCCTCACGCGGATGCTTTACTACTGTCGGGGCCGGGGCCTGAGAGCCGAGTACGGCTTTCCGCTGAACTTGTTGGTTTCTCACTAGCGCCCTGGCTGGTCGAGCAAGGTTACCTTACGGAGCTAGACCACCAGGCCTTACTCTACGCTCGTCTGGCACAATTTGATACCTGCCCTTGGTGGTGTGAGCCACTACTGCTGTCCTCGCCAGCAGTCTATCCCGGGTGGCTTCATCAGCGAATTCCACTAGGATTGATCTCGCACGATGTTCGCCTTTGTTTCCCAGTGGTGACTTCCATGTCCCCACTCTGTGCACCCTTCTTAGAGTAGTAGAGTACAGAACACCTGTTTTTCGATTCCCTTATAAGGGGTTCTTCCTGATTTAGGATCAGGAGCCTGTGGCTTGAGACCCTGCCTCTCGACAAGATCTGCCCTTGCAGATCCTTCAGCCTGTTTTCGAACACCAGAAGAGCAGGGTCGTCCACCCTAGTTGGCCCATCCTTCGCTATATAACAGTCACTCCTCTTTTTGGGCTGCCTTGTCCCTCTAGGCTTCTGTTCAGTCCACTGGCCCTCGTCGGTCTGCTTCAATGGATTTGAGGCAACGACCGCATGACAAGCTCTCAGAACTGGTCCACTAGCTCTGATGACTGTCCTCTCAGGTGTGGCTACTACTTCCGCAAACGACTTTCTGCAACCTGATTGCGTTGTTTTGGGGCTTATGGCCGAGGTACTTCTTGGTGGGCGTTGGTCCTGCCCTTGGGCATGCAGTTTAAAGGCCAGACTGGCCGCCTCTATGCAAGGAGCACAGATCAACTCAGGCCATGGATTCTGTTTTTGAAGGACATAGATGTCCTTTGCTACTCTTGAACACCTTGGGTGAGCCCATCTGTTGCATACCCCGCACTTTATAACACTTACCATACGTTTTCCGCACTTTGATGAGAGACACGGGTCAGAAACGCATGTCATACCGAAATCCACAAAACGAGGGCAAAAACAGTTCAAGTGCCCTTTAATCAAACACAAAATAAGCACTCTGACATTTGTAGGTAATGCCCGCTAACACAAAAGTACAAAAAGAAAGACTAAAAGCGAGAAAAGATCGCTTCAGGCACACCGAACACTACTCGGAAGTACTATAAGGAGAATAAAGATATTCTCCAGATAAAATGCACTTTAACTGCAATTCTGATACGCTCAGTAATGTGAATTAAACTAGGTTAATTCACAAAACTATTTAAAAACCCAATTTAGGGATAAGAGCGAGAGTGAAGTAAGTTCCGACCTGGCTTGGTATAATGCAGTCTCAACCAGCTGACAGAAAGGCTCCTGAATTAAAATGGAACAAAACGCCCTGAAAGTGTGCGTAATGAGCACGGCTTTTATAAATTTATATCCTATATTTTGATGAATCTTGTTTTTCTCGGTCAAATCTCGGTAATCAGCTCTCCAGTCATTGGCTTAGCCGTTGCTGATTGTTCATTAGGTTAGTGGTCATATATAAGCTGTTGCACGAAGTTCGGTTCTTACCTGCCGTTCGCTGCGACGCAGTTGCTAGTTGTCCGGTGTGCAATGGAGCGTCGCTGGTGATTCAGCCCAGATCCCGAATTTGCGTTCGATTTTCGGAAATTCCAACCACTGAACTTCACGGGATGAGACCGCCTGCGTTGCTGCGTCTAAGTCAGGCCACAGTAAAATCTTGATAGTGTCTAAACATACAGGCTTAAATATAGCCCGAATGAAGTTGTGGGACTGTTATATGTGGAACGGTGGGATACGTAGTTTTTCAGATTTTGAAAATAACTTCCGGGTTTTTCAAAGTGAAACTTCAACTTTTTTCCATGCTTATGAAAGTGCAGTTACCGTGCGCCGTATAACCCACCAGGACGAGTACCAGCTATCGCGCATGTTTGAAAGATGCGCCAAAAGACTTGAAGTCTTGAAGTCTTGAAGTCTTGAAGTACTACACGGGTTCGAGGCTTTAAGCCCAATTGTCCCGGTTCTTTAGGAAATCTTTGATCTTCTGTCGGATTCACCGAGCTGAAACGAGAGTAAAAAGAAGCGGGGGGGGGGGGGGGGGGGGGCGGGGGTGGCAGCGAAAACAAGATACATATAACCTCATTCAGTGTCACACTGTGGACAGTGCCTTAAGCTGAGTGGGGGTGCGGCATTCGTGAACATATATGCGATAAAAGACAACTATTTTGTTTGTTTTTTTTGACAAAGGGAATTATTGGGAGAGACCCAGGTAGATGTCTAGCTTTTTCTTGAAGATAGTTTTGTCCTGCGACAGAACAATATCTTCCGGAAGTGCATTCCACATGGTAATAACCCTATAGCTAAAAAAGTTAATCCTTAGTGAAGTGCGTGGCCTCGGTTTGAAAACTTTCCTGCTGTGACCACGGAGAGAGGAGGCTGGACAGACGGAGAAGAAGTAATCGCTTTGACCTGTTTCAAAAAGGTGAAACATCAAAAACAGATCACCTCTTACGCGTCTTACGTCAAGGGGATAGAGGTTGAGGAGTGAGAGGCGGACGGGATAAGGTAGATGGGATAGACCACTTACTGCCTTGGTGGAGGCCCGCTGAACCCTTTCTAGGATCTCACGGTCTCGGACAAGACCAGAGTGCACTATCTGACTACCGTACTCCAGCAGAGGTCGGATATAAGTGCCGAAAATTATGGGGAAATCATCCTTAAATATGCGCGGGAAGGACCTTCGAATCATGTTTAGAACTCGAAAGGCAGACTTGCTCGCAAGTTCGTGATGATGAGAGAAGGATAAGTTACAATCTAACCAGAAACCGAGCACCTTGTGTCGGTCAACCCTTGGCAGAGTGGCTGCTCCATTAATGGAAAACGTGTGACCAGTCTCTCTGCCGAAAGACATGCTCACGCATTTGTCATCATTAACTGGGAGGTTCCAATCCTCGGACCAGCGTTTTGTTTCATAAACTGCAATTTGCAGGTCTTCAACGCTTGAACTCCAGAGGGTTACATCATCTGCGTACATGGCAATGTTCGCAGGAAGGGCTGTCGGTAGATCGTTTATATAGATCAGGAAAAGAAGAGGACCTAAGACCGACCCTTGGGGGACCCCAGTTGTTACTGGGGAGGGTTGAGACAAAACATTCCCGACTTTAACCACAAAGGTGCGGTCGGTAAGGAAGCTACGTAGGATGCCCAACATGGAGCCTGTGATCCCGTACGTCTGCAGCTTATAAAGAAGAGGGGCATGTGGGACCTTATCGAAGGCCTTAGCAAAATCGATGAATACAGCGTGTGAGAGCTGGCCATCATCATAGGCTTTCGTTAGACTATCCATGACAGTAAGCATATTGGTGATGCATGACCTGCCAGGAAGAAACCCATGTTGGGACGGGGAGAGGATCTTATTTCTATGAAGATGGGAAAGGATCTCACTCTTAAGAATTCCCTCAAAAATTTTGCTAGGGATGCTAGTGAGGCTTATGGGTCTGTAACTAGAAGCAAGGTGTCTACTACCCTTCTTATAGATGGGTGCGATCACTGCTTTTTTCCAGTTACAGGGGAAAACTCCATCGTCAACACATTGCTGAAAAAGCGAGGCATAAGGAGCAGCTAATGTATCCGCGGCTTCCTTGAGAATACGGGGATGGATTAGGTCAGGACCCATGGAGCAATATTGGTTGAGCCGTCGGAAACCTTTTGCGACTGCACCAATGGGAATAGTTACGCGGTTAAGGGTAGTGGTCAGAGATAACGGGTGCATAGTAGGGTGGGATGATATGGGAAAGGAGCTAAAAATTGTACGGAAGTAGGAGCTGAATGCCTCGGCTACTTGGCTAGGGGAAGTGATTGGAGATCCGGCACTATCTTTGAGAGCTAATGGCGTCGGAGCTGTGCCCCTTAGACGGCGCATGTACTGAAAGAAAAATGCCTTATTGGTCCGTGCTCGATCAAGTACAGATCGCTGGACTGCATTCTGATAGGACCTAATCTTGTCTTTGCATATGTTCCTTATGATCCTGAAGTCTTCTGCATCACGGGCAGGGCCTGTGGCTTTATATCTAGCAAAAAGGAGTGCGCGTTCGTCTAGAATGCGCCTAATGGGGCGAGGGAGTGGTCGCTTAGCGGTCTGTGGGCGACGAATTCTGGGGACAAAAAGCATATCAGCTAGGGAGATTAACTCTCTGAGATTCTCTGCCATTTCATCCGCAGAGTTACCTGGGTTAGTTAAATTTAGCTGGGAGCGAAGAAATGCACAGACTTGGTCAAAGTTGGTCCTTTTGAAGGATCTCAAAATCTTAGTTTCTGACGGAAGAGGAGGCCATTTCACGATATAATCGAATCCAATGAGAATGTGATCACTTTTGCCGAGGGGCGGCAAGTAATGCACCACATCTATTAGGAACCGATCATTGGTGATGACCAGGTCTAGTAGGGACGGGGCGTGGCCTGTGCGATATCTAGTCGGATCTCTTACGTTCTGCACCCATGAGTTTTTCAGTACGAGATCAAGGAGGGGTTTACCGAAAGTGATATCCGGGGCATCAGCTCTTTGCCAGTTTGTACTGGGAGAGTTGAAGTCACCAGTGACTAACAGATGGGTGAAGTCTGTATAGCTTTTCAGGGAGCCTAATAAGTCTATGAGACCTATGCTGTCAGTTGAATTGCATGCGGGAGGACGGTAGACAACACCGAGCAATAGGGTATCTGTCCTAGAGAGGTTAAACACAACCCACAGACAATCAATACATGAAAAGGTTGGTGTTGTCAGTAAGGTGGGAGGAGGGATCGAATTATCGTAGTATATGATTACCCCGCCGGCACGACCTCTACTGGAGTCCCGCCTTACTGTGAAGTATCCCGGAATGGATATTTCGGCATCAAGTATGTCAGGGGTGAGCCAGGTTTCTGTGAGGGCTATGATCTGAGGCTCCTTATCCACTGCAAGCTGCCGAAGCTCCGGGATCTTATTCAACACACTCAGGCAATTGCTGTAAAAACACTTGAGCACATGCTCAGGAGTTGTTGCAGAATCGCCAGAGGCAGCTGGTTTTGGGTTTGAGGAGGGGGAAAGAGGGGGATTTGAGGATGGAAAGGTCCTGGGAGAGTCGGGGGCTGAAGATATTGGGGGGCTAGAGGGTAAGCAGACTGCTGGGGGGACCGGTAGGTTTTGATGTCTAGTAACCTGGGGGGTATCAATCCAGGTGGACGGCCTACATCCTTCGGTCTCCGAAAAGGGTGGGCTGCCTTTCGTGGTTTGCCCTTCTGCGCACTGCTTGATGCCCTATTCTGAGTTCTCTTGTTGAAGAGCTTATTTTTCATGACAGCACCAGATGTATTATCTGGTGCTTTAACCTCCTCACTGCTTCTTTCAGTAGAAACAGATT
The DNA here is from genome assembly GCA_948099385.1 of Fasciola hepatica. Classification (NCBI taxonomy): domain Eukaryota; kingdom Metazoa; phylum Platyhelminthes; class Trematoda; order Plagiorchiida; family Fasciolidae; genus Fasciola; species Fasciola hepatica. The sequence continues at coordinate 6,103,636 of CANUEZ040000102.1, read as the reverse complement.
GCAGGTTCATGTCTAGGCTCAAGGATGAGTGAGTCTCGTCCGTTGAAACAGTCTTGTTGGCTATGATGGGGCCTGGGATGCTTTTCGTAGGCGACAGATGTTTAGTGGCACTAGGCCTACTACTGGGAGTACTTTCGGCGATGGGAAATGGTGTCAGTAGAGAAGCGAGGGATGGTGGGCATGCAGCTCGGTCCTCAAGGCGAGTTACCTGGACAACTGGCAGCACTCTGAGCTTAGGATCGGCTTTTTGTGGAATTGCTGGCTTAGCCTTCTCACTGCGGAGCCTCAGATGAAGTGGCTTATCAATGGATACGCCCTTGAGCCCTTTAATTTCTTCCTTGAGCTTTGCGGCCAAAGAAACAATTCGTTTGGCTGCATCTGTGGAACCCATTACAATGAGAATACCGTGCACCCGGTTGGTGCGTTTGGTTACCAACCAAGTGGACCGACCTTTAAGTGGGAAAGGGAGCTTAAGGCGGTTAAACACCTGGGCGTAGGTGTCATGAGGGTGATCTGAACTGAGGAAGCGGCCCCAAAGGATGACTCGCTTGGAGCAATTCTCGGTATCTTGCAAAATCTTGGCGGCGTCAAGAATTTGCTGCTCAGAAACTCTACAAACCTGATCGGCTGCCTGGGACACCGGGAGGGATTTGATTACCAAACTCCTCAGGCTGGACAGCTCATCCTTAAGGGTGTGGACGGTGGCCCTTAACTCGGCTATCTCTGCAGCCTGACTTTGGACTGCACATTTTAGTGCATCCGTTGCCAGCGCATTATGAAGGACTGTTTCGTCCGGATTGAGGAGTGAGGCATTGGCCACGGAGGGGGAATCGCACTGCCTCATGGGGAAAGTAGCCTCATCTGAGCAAGCGGTTATATCAATGGTGTGGGGCATTGACATTATTCAGGATCCAGTCAGCACAGATAAAGATAAACTTAAATGGAGGAGGACGAGCTGTGTGTTCTAAAAATTTCAAAAACAGCTACACTCACCGAGGGAGACGACCGCACCGCTGGTGTACCGCAGTTCAGTTCAGTTCCAAGTCTTGAAGTACTACACGGGTTCGAGGCTTTGAGCCCAATTGTCCCGGTTCGTTAGGAAATCTTTGATCTTCTGTCGGATTCACCGAACTGAAACGAGAGCAAAAAGAAGGGGGGGGGGGGCGGGGGTGGCAGCGAAAACAAGATACATATAACCTCATTCAGTGTCACACTGTGGACAGCGCCTTAAGCTGAGTGGGGGTGCGGCATTCATGAACATATATGCGATAAAAGACAACTATTTTGTTTGTTTTTTTTGACAAAGGGAATTATTGGGAGAGACCCAGGTAGAGGTCTAGCTTTTCCTTGAAGATAGTTTTGTTCTGCGAGAGAACAATATCTTCCGGAAGTGCATTCCACATAGTAATAACCCTATAGCTAAAAAAGTTAATCCTTAGTGAAGTGCGTGGCCTCGGTTTGAAAACGTTTCTGCTGTGACCACGGAGAGAGGAGGCTGGACAGACGGAGGAGAAGCAATCGCTTTGACCTGTTTCATAAAGGTGGAACATCAAAAACAGATCACCTCTTACGCGTCTTACGTCAAGGGGATAGAGGTTGAGGAGTGAGAGGCGGACGGGATAAGGTAGATGGGATAGACCACTTACTGCCTTGGTGAAGGCCCGCTGAACCCTTTCTAGGATCTCACGGTCTCGGACAAGACCAGAGTGCACTATCTGACTACCGTACTCCAGCAGAGGTCGGATATAAGTGCCGAAAATTATGGGGAAATCATCCTTAAATATGCGCGGGAAGGACCTTCGAATCATGTTTAGAACTCGAAAGGCAGACTTGCTCGCAAGTTCGTGATGATGAGAGAAGGATAAGTTACAATCTAACCAGAAACCGAGCACCTTGTGTCGGTCAACCCTTGGCAGAGTGGCTGCTCCATTAATGGAAAACGTGTGACCAGTCTCTCTGCCGAAAGACATACTCACGCATTTGTCATCATTAACTAGGAGGTTCCAATCCTCGGACCAGCGTTCTGTTTCATAAACTGCAATTTGCAGGTCTTCAACGCTTGAACTCCAGAGGGTTACATCATCTGCGTACATGGCAATATTCGCAGGAAGGGCTGTCGGTAGATCGTTTATATAGATCAGGAAAAGAAGAGGACCTAAGACCGACCCTTGGGGGACCCCAGTTGTTACTGGGGAGGGTTGAGACAAAACATTCCCGACTTTAACCACAAAGGTGCGGTCGGTAAGGAAGCTACGTAGGATGCCCAACATGGAGCCTGTGATCCCGTACGCCTGCAGCTTATAAAGAAGAGGGGCATGTGGGACCTTATCGAAGGCCTTAGCAAAATCGATGAATACAGCGTGTGAGGGCTGGCCATCATCATAGGCTTTCGTTAGACTGTCAATGACAGTAAGCACATTAGTGGTGCATGATCTGCTAGAAGGAAACCCATGTTGGGACGGGGAGAGTATCCTATTTCTATGAAGATGGGAAAGAACCTCACCCTTAAGAATTCCCTCGAAAATTTTGCTAGGGATGCTAGTGAGGCTTATGGGTCTGTAACTAGAAGCAAGGTGTCTACTACCCTTCTTATAGATGGGTGCGATCACTGCTTTTTTCCAGTTACAGGGGAAAACTCCATCGTCAACACATTGCTGAAAAAGCGAGGCATAAGGAGCAGCTAATGTATCTGCGGCTTCCTTGAGAATACGGGGGTGGATTAGGTCAGGACCCATAGAGCAATATTGGTTGAGCCGTCGGAAACCTTGAGCGGCTGCACCAATGGGAATAGTTACGCGGTTAAGGGTAGTGGTCAGAGATAACGGGTGCATAGTAGGGTGGGATGATATGGGAAAGGAGCTAAAAATTGTACGGAAGTAGGAGCTGAATGCCTCGGCTACTTGGTTAGGGGAAGTGATTGGAGATCCGGCACTATCTCTGAGAGCCAATGGCGTCGGAGCTGTGCCCCTTGGACGGCGCATGTACCGAAAGAAAAATGCATTATTGGTCCGTGCTCGATCAAGTACATATCGCTGGACTGCATTCTGATAGGACCTAATCTTGTCTTTGCATATGTTCCTTATGATCCTGAAGTCTTCTGCATCACGGGCAGGGCCTGTGGCTTTATATCTAGCAAAAAGGAGTGCGCGTTCGTCTAGAATGCGCCTAATGGGGCGAGGGAGGGTTCGCTTAGCGGTCTGTGGGCGACGAGTTCTGGGGACAAAATGCCTATCAGCTGAGGAGATTAACTCTCTGAGATTCTCTGCCATTTCATCCGCAGAGTTACCTGGGTTAGTTAAATTTAGCTGGGAGCGAAGAAATGCACAGACTTGGTCAAAGTAGCGATTTCAGTTGCCTTGAAGTCTTGAAGTTCAGTCTGCACAGGACAGGTAATGGCCACGGCCAATCGAGCGTCCAGAATTCCTTCGATGGTATGCACACCAGTTATGCATCCACCACTGCCGAGTGTATTTCGTCGAATCCCCGCTAAAAATGAGAGGGAAACGAAAAACCTCATCGCACATCAACTGCGAGAGACATTATGCATCGTGAGCGTTCACTGAGACAGTATGCAATGAGGGAAAAAGTCTGCTAAAACACTCCAGAAGGACCACAGTGCTACCCGTCATCCATCTAGTTGATATACTCAAGGCTCACTACAAGAAAAGATCTCGTACCACTTGCGATCTAGGGCACCTTTGAAGGATTGGACTGTCTGCAGATCTACCATTTCACCAGGCAGACCGTTCCAACTGTTCACAACCCTATTGCTGAAGAAGTGCGATCTAGCCATCAACCTAGATCGGGCTTTTATCAACTTCTTTTCGTGTCCCCTTGTTCTGGAGTCTACGGCCACTTGGAATAGATTATCTGGTCTAAGGCCAGAAAAGCCCTTCATTACCTTGAACGTTTCAATGAGATCCCCTCGACGTCTCCTCCTTTCCAAAGAGAAAAGATTCAGGTCACAGAGTCTCTGCTCGTAAGTCTTACCCCTCTGCCCTTCAACCATTCGCGTGGCGAGACGTTGGACTTTCTCGAGGCAGGCGGCGTCCTTTTTGTAGAAGGGTGACCAAGCCTGCACGCTACCTTCTAAGTGAGGTCGTACTATAGCCATGTAAATAGGTACAAATACCTCCGGCTTCCGGCAGGACAAAGCTGATCGCAGTCTAAAGAGCTCCCCACGAGCCTTATGCGCAGCAGCATTGCATTGCTCCGACCATTTGAAGTCACTGTTCATGATGACCCCCAGGTCTTTGACCCTACTGGCTGCCTCTACGGTGAACAGCCCTTGATCATGAGCAACTGTTAGGCTCTCTGTTGCCCTTGACAACAAATGGCTTTTTTGAGCGTTTAGAGGTAAGTCCCATTTGTATGCCCAGTCCAGGACGGTACCTATATCCCTGCCCAAGTCCGCCCGACCCTTAGATCCAACAATCTTCACATCATCCGCAAAAATAAAGCTGGGCGATTGAAGAGTGGATGCTAGGTCATTAATAAACAACAAGAATAGGACCGGGCCTAGGACGAATCCCTGAGGTACACCACTGGTGACGTTCACCAAACTGGAGCACTTGTCCCCCACTTTGACGTAAAGCGTCCTGTGGGAGAGGAAGTCAGCCAGCCACCTATATACTGGCCCATCTATACCGAAAGTCTCCATCTTGCGTAGCAAAAGACGGTGATTAACGGAGTCGAACGCCTTGCTAAAGTCGAGGTAGCATACCTCAACTTGCTTACCTTCCGGCGCTAGGATGTTTTGTTTAAACCGTAAAATCCTCTACTGAAGGTTTACGTCACCCAGTTCACCTCCTCACCAAGGAAGAATCGTCCAATTATTTCTCAAGACAAATTTAGCAGGTAAGTCACTTAAAACTCAGCAATTAACTTGTACGTCAAAATAATCTCAGCAGACCAATTTAACGTTTTTCAAAAATCACTTCACAGAATTCCAGGATTCCACGCCAATTCAAACATCTCCAGGTCGGAACTAACGCGCTACCGCCAAGAGCACCATGAATTCAAACCACGATGCACTCACCGTTAGCAATTGGAAGACCGTCTCACCAGTGTTAACTCCCTTCGAAAAACCGGTAGGGTCAAGTTGCATTAGAAATTCACTCTACTGTTAGCTTGACAGAGCGTTCAAATAGACCTCCTCGATAAAAGCATGGCCCCGTGCCACAGCTTCATGGAACTTCCTTCGTTATCATCAGCGATTTTGGAAGGCCTCCGGGGGGGGGGTGTTCAGCCATTTTTCTGAGAATCGTCCCAGAAAGCGAAAGAATTCCCACGATTTTTTTCAATAATCGTACAACGCAAGCTATTGAAAAATACCGACAGAGGATTTGAGTTAGGAAGCCGCTCGATAAATGAATCAGTGCCCGTGTCGTTGATTGACATCGGGGGGGGGGGAGATACTGAAGTGGATGACTATCAGAAGGCTAAGAACAATTCAGTTCAGTTCAGTTCGGTTTGCACAGGACAAGTAATGGCCACGGAAAATCGAGCGACCAGAATTGCTTCGATTATATCCACACCAGTTATGTGCACATCACTGCCGAGTGTATCTCGTCGGATCCCCACTAAAATGAGAGAGGAACGGAAAACCTCATCGCACGTCAACTGCGAGAGACATTGCAGATACAGAGGCTTCGCAGACACCAATTGCGAGCTTAGAGCGTAGGCGCACCTTGTTCACAAATAGGTATTTTCACTTAGATTTACTCGGAAATGACAACCGCTCCTCAGGAGCGGCCAATTCCGGTGTCAGGCCCTCTTTTAGCTATAGGCAATCTTCCTTTTCGAATCTTTCTTCTCAGTCACATAAATTGGCTTATAGTCAGGACAAAAGTACTTCAAAGTAGTTTCACTCACCCGGACCCGATTAAACCGGTGCGGTATTATAATCTCCTTCAGTCGGACACATCAGCTTATCTTAGAAACCCTGTAGGGCATTTAGGTGATCCTCACCAGTCATCCATTGGGGTACGCAACTGGTTTAGCAAATGTTGACCAGGCTTTTCAATAGGTCGGAAATTTGGTCTAGCATCAGGGTTCCTTCAGTCGACTGGCTGCTTGAAATCTGATTTGTTTAAGTCTACCCGGGACCGGAAAAGTCGATTGCAGCGGAAAACTTACGTCACACTACGCAGGCGGCAAGGCGCACTCCAGCCCATCAGCTCTGGCCATTAGCTCGTTCAGTCTCCCATCTCATGTCATTTATACAGGGTAACCAATGTAATTACTAAAATCCACCAATTGATATCGTTTTGAGTCTCCATTCGCTGGAGGGAAGTGTGGTCCACAAATCGTGTGTGCGACTACGTTGGTGAGCCCGTTTCAAGTTATTATTGAAATTTTTTTATCTCCTCCGTGCCTTACAGCGTTCCCTTTATTTTCGTTTTGCACATACGTACTGAGGTTTAACTAGTGTTGATTTCGGTCTGCCATCGTATATTCATTTTAACGTCCTTTTTGATATGGATGACGCTAAGTTAACTGTGTTCGAGCCCGTGGTGCCTGAAAGACTCTCTATTGCGCCTCCAGTAAAGGCTTTGCCTTTTATTTCGGGTAATCCCTCCCTTTGGATGACTCGTCTGGAGGCACAGTTTGCTTCTGCCAGAATCACCTCACAGCAACAGAAGTACGTGCATCTCGCTGTCGAACTTCCTTTGAATATTCTTGAAACTGTCAAGAATATCATCTGCAACCTACCCACGACAGACCATATGATATGCTTCGCCAGCCTATCCTAGAACGCACCGGCGTCTCCGACTCGAACCGTCTTCGTCAGCCGCTTAGTGGCATTTCCCTCGGTGACCGGGAGCCCTCACAGCTTCGGCGTCTTATGCGACAAATGGCTAAGGGCATCCAAGTTGGGGACATGAGGGTGCGAGAATTGTAGATGCAGCAGCTACCCGAAAAAGCGCAATGAACTCTGGCCCTTCTCGTAGATGAAGTGTCACTAGACAGACTGGATTTGGCGCGGACCTTTTTATGGAAACCGCCTCCGCCCAAATTAGCCAGTGCGGTCGTCCGTCCACGACAACCACGGGGGCGACTCTTACATATAGCTGCACTACTTAGTGCCCTTCGGGCGGACGTGACCGCTATTCAGTCTTCGCGTTCGGCAAGTCGTGGCCGCTCTCCGACGCGCACTCGCCGGTCTATTGCCGCTCGTAGTCCTCCCAGGCCAGCCTCTCGGGATGTAACGAACGTTTGAGCAATGCGTAGCCAAATTCGCAACGGATCCCGAAATCAAAACACGATTATCCGTGATATTCTACGATACTAGATTATTAAAATAAACAATGACATAAAAAATATACAAACCTCAATAAAACGATCACAAGGACTCAACAACGAGAAACCGAATAGCAGCTTGTGAGCAAACAGCACGTGCGTCACGCAGGTCCTGAACAAGGATATGTGAAAGTAGCTCTCTGGACGCGAACAAACAACAATTTGTCCATAGAAACAACCAGTTCGTAAAGACAAGTCAATAGTGTAGGCAAATGAGTGATGTTAGGAAAAACACTGAAACGCGAGGGAAAAAGGGGGATTTTCCACGACCGGCTGTTACACCCGATGCGCACACTTTGGCATGGTGTTGGTATCACCACCAGTATCGTGCCAACGCCCGGAAGTGTATGCCCCCTTGCACGTTTTACGACAACCAGGGAAACTCGTCGGCCAGCGAGTAGGTACGGCAGCGCTCGTTGGCCTCCCGAGGTCCTGCCGTCTTCTGTTTATCAAGGATCTCATCTCACACCGTCAGTTTCTGATCGACTCTGGCGCACAGATCAATGTCGTTCCCTCTAACCATTCTGATCGTCAGCACCGACACATCTTAGGGCTTCGAGCTGCCAATGGGTGTTGTATATTCACTTTTGGTACCAAGCGTCTCAAACTAGATTTGGGTTTGCGTCTTTCTTTTCAGTGGACTTTTGTGATTGCAGATGTTTCGCAGCCCATCTTAGGCGTTGATTTTCTGCATTTTTTTAACCTCTCGTTACATTCAGCCTCTCGTAAATTAACCGATCCTGTGACTCATCGTGCTGCTGTTGGATCTGTCTGTTTGTTCAACGTTGTTCGACCATTTGAAGCTCCTGCTGCCAACGAAACCTTCGCCAAAATCTTAGCTGGGTTTTCGTCTCTAACCGGGCTGGCAAACCGCTTACCCTCGGTGCCCTCGGCGGTTGTAAATCACATCAGTACCGCGGGACCTCCTGTTTTGCCAGTCCTCGTCGCCTTGTCCTGGACAAACTGTCCGTCGCTCGTCATGAATCCTGGCAAATGATGGACCTAGGCATCATCCGTCCTTCGAACAGCCCGTGGACCTCTCCATTGCACATAGTCTGGAAGAAAACTTCAGGCGACTGGCATTCTTGCGGTGACTATCGTCGCCGCAATCAGGTCACAAGGCAAGACCGATATCCCGTTCCCTAAATTCATGACATCGCGTCTGCTCTGGCTGGATCCAACATCTTCAGCAAAATCAGCCTCGCCCGGGCCCACTATTCAATTCCAGTCACCGACGAGGACGTTGCAAAAACGGCCGTTACCACTTCATTTGGTTTCTCCGAGTTTCTCCGTATGCCATTTGGCTTGCGCAATGCGTCCCAAAAGTTCCAGCGGTTTATTATTGGTATTATCCGCGGGCTACCCTTCGTTCACCCTTACATCGATGATATTGTCGCTAGCCCCGGCGTCGCTGAACATCAGCTCCCTCTTCGACAGATCTTCCAGCGGTTAACAGAGCACGGTGTTACCACCAATGCTGCCATCACCGAGTTAGGGAAGCCGTCATTGCTCTTCCTCGGTCACATCATCGACGCCAACGGCACTCGTCCGGCTGAAACAAAGGTTAGTGATATTGCTGAATTTACACGACACAGTCCCTCCAACAGCTCAAACGTTTTACCGGCTTTGTCAGTTGTTACCTCCGGTTCATTCCGCGCCGCACCATCCCGATGCAATCGCTCACCGACCTTTAGCGGGGCAAACAACGAGCCCTCATCTGAACCGATCAAGCCCAGGAGGCCTTTTCTCAGCTCAAGCAGGCCTAGGCATCTGCGGTTCTTCCCCGTCATTCAGATCCCCATGGTCCCGTCAGTATCGCCGTTGATGCTTCCGATGTCGCACTTGGCTGCGCCCTCCGGGTCGTGGACGGAGCTTGGGAGCCGCTGGCCTTTCACTCACGCCGCCTGTCTTCCGCAGAATCCAAATACAGCGCGTTTGGTCGTGAGTTACTTGCCGTCTACACTACCATCTGTCACTTCCACTACTCCTTGAAAGGACGGGAATTCATCATTTTCACGGATCACAAGCCACTATTGTATGCTTTTCGCAACGCATCTGATCGTCATTCTCCACGAGAAATTCTCCAGCTGGATTCCATATCACATTTTCCCACCGACATTCGTCATACCTCCGCGTCAGCTAAGGTGGCTGCAGATACTCTTTCCAGGATCCACAGTCTCGGGTCGTCCGCTGCTCCCGGTATCAATCTCGAGGACCTGGCACAAAGCCAACAGAATCCTGAGTTTCAACAGACCATTCACGATACAAGTATCCGAGTGCGGGCTTTGCCTCTTCTGTCACCTTCTGGCACTATCCTCGGCGACACCACTTTGGATCACCCAAGGCCAAATGTACCACTTTACATCGCCGTCCTGTTTTCGATGTGTTGCACGGTCTATCCAATTCGGGTATCAAGGCCACATGCAAACTGGTCAGTGCCCGATTCGTTTGGCCAAACATAGATCGCGAAGTTCCTCAGTGGGCACGTAACTGCACTGCCTGTCAGCGAGCCAAAATTCAGCGACATACAATCGGGCCAGTCGTATCTTTTGAGACTCCAGACGCTCGTTTCGCTCACGTGCACGTCGACATTGTGGGACCCTTGCCACCATCCCGAGGTACGATCTATCTACGCACTTGTATTGATCGCTTCACTCGTTGGCCCGAAGTCATAACAATTCCGGATGTATCCAGTGAAACTGTCGCCCGTGGGTTCATGGAACACTGGATTTCCCGCTTTGGTTGTCCTACCACAGTAACCACCGATTGAGGAGCTCAGTTTAAATCTGCTACTTTCGACAATCTTCTTCAACGGGCCGGCACTCAGCACATTCGCACCACAGCTTATCATCCCCAAGCAGATGGCTTGGTCGAACGTTTTCACCGGCACCTCAAAACCTCGTTCAGTGCCCACTAAAATCCTCAGAGGACGGAGGTCTTACCACTGGTTTTATTGAGCATTCGCAATAGGCTGCGCAGCCACACGCCCTGCACACCCGCGTCCATGACATCTGGCACCACCGATCGTCTTCCCGGTGAACTTGTCGCACCCAAGGCGAGCGCACCCGTCTCAAGCCTTGGAGACTGCTCTCAATGTCTCATGATCTACATGCGTCAGGAGATTGGTATTCCTGTGCGTTCGGCAGCCCGGCCGTCGTTTATTCCCAGTCATCTCCACACGTGCGCGCGCGTTTTTCTGCGTACGCCGAGACGCCGCCCATTGACTCCAGCATATTCTGGCCAGCGCAAAGTCATTCGGCGTTTAGAGAAAGCATTCATCATCGATCTCGATGGTCTTTAAGATACCGTCAGCATCGGCCGCCTTAAGCCAGCTTTCGTCGACTCGGAAACCCGGCCTAGGCCGTTGCCTGCCGATGGCCGAAGTACGGACGTTTGCCCGACTCCAACGACTTCTGGCTCCAACACGCGTGAGTCATAGGTCGACCCTCATCACATTCCACCAGGTCAGATAGGCACGTTCGTTTCCGTGCAAGATTCGTTGATTTTATTGTTCCTACATAGGCTTTCCATTCTTGATCGCACACTGTATCCATTTATTCCGATCTCTTCCAGGGTAAGTCGCTTTTGCCTAGGAAGGATCTGGCACACAACCAAAAATGGAAATGTGTCACTATATGAACATTACCATTTTGCTGTTGTTTTTGTTGTTGTTTACGTGCCTTGTACATGATTTGGCACGTCCTTGTCCCCAAATAAGATTTATAGATAGAGAGCGCGAGGAGAGGACAACCCACCGGTTCACGCGTAAGTAACCTTCTCTGCGGCCATACATGCCTCAGCGGTCCTCAGATCACCTAAGAGCTACTGAGCACAAATCTTTTCCAGCTGGAACTATTCAGCTGGATTTTGGCTCAACTCACGACGCTCTCTTAGGTTGAAGTTCTCCTACTCGGTCGTCCTTCTGGAGGGGGGCCGATGTAGTGGCTTCGCAGACACCAAACTCAATAAAACGCATTTGCGAGCTTAGAGCGTAGGCGCGCCTTGTTCACAAATAGGTATTTTCACTTAGATTTACTCGGAAATGACAACCGCTCCTCAGGAGCGGCCAATTCCGGTGTCAGGCCCTCTTTTAGCTATAGGCAATCTTCCTTTTCGAATCTTTCTTCTCAGTCACATAAATTGGCTTATAGTCAGGACAAAAGTACTTCAAAGTAGTTTCACTCACCCGGACCCGATTAAACCGGTGCGGTATTATAATCTCCTTCAGTCGGACACATCAGCTTATCTTAGAAACCCTGTAGGGCATTTAGGTGATCCTCACCAGTCATCCATTGGGGTACGCAACTGGTTTAGCAAATGTTGACCAGGCTTTTCAATAGGTCGGAAATTTGGTCTAGCATCAGGGTTCCTTCAGTCGACTGGCTGCTTGAAATCTGATTTGTTTAAGTCTACCCGGGACCGGAAAAGTCGATTACAGCGGAAAACTTACGTCACACTACGCAGGCGGCAAGGCGCACTCCAGCCCATCAGCTCTGGCCATTAGCTCGTTCAGTCTCCCATCTCATGTCATTTATACAGGGTAACCAATGTAATTACTAAAATCCACCAATTGATATCGTTTTGAGTCTCCATTCGCTGGAGGGAAGTGTGGTCCACAAATCGTGTGTGCGACTACGTTGGTGAGCCCGTTCCAAGTTATTATTGATAAATTTTTCTATAGTCCCTGCTCCGCATCATCAGGGCTCACTACGAGGAAATATCTCGTGCGAATTACGATCTATGGCAACTCCGAAGGGTTGGACGGTGTGAAGTTCTGTCATTAAACCAGACAGACTGTTTCAACTGTTCACTTACCTGTTGATGAAGAAGTGCGATATCGTGAACTACATGAATTTCTTGCTGGCTCGCTGAGACCAGTTCCTTGTTTACGAGGTTCTGTTTCCTTTCTAGCTAACCACAGCTGATTTTCTAATTCTATCATTCTCACTCTATAAATACTAACATCTTCAAACTCGCCGCGATTACATATATATGACTTGGCACTGACAGAACCAGTAGACCTACCATTATCCTGAGAAAAAATAATGCCCACACCATCCCCAGAGACTTGCCGAGTTAGAGAGCTCGGGGAGAATGTCACAGCCGGTCGTGGAAAATCCCCCTTTTTCCCTCGCGATTCGGTGTTTTTCCTAACATCACTCATTTGCCTACACTATTGACTTGTCTTTACGAACTGGCTGTTTTTCTGGTCTAATTGTTGTTTGTTCGCGCCCCGAGCGCTACTTTGACACATCCTTGTTCAGGACCTGCGTGACGCACGTGCTGTTTGCTCACACGCTGCTATTCGGTTTCTCGTTGTTGAGTCCTTGTGATCGTTTTATTGAGGTTTGTATATTTTTCATGTCATTGTTCATGTAATAATCTAGTATCGTAGAATATCACGGATAATCGTGTTTTGGTTTCGGTATCCGTTGCGAATTTGGCTACGCATTGCTCAACAGTTCGTTACAATACTCAATAGATCAATTTGGAACGAGGAAAAACACGCAAAATGCCAAGAAAAGGATCAAAAGCAGTCGAATCCGGACAGGAATTAGTACGGCAAGTCTCTGGGGAGGTTTTGGGTGCATATGATTCTTTAGTTAATGTAGATCGCCTAGTCCTGTCAGTGCTAGTTCATGTGTTATTGAGAACAATATTGATCGTAAGGATGTCGGTTTATATAAGCTGAGAATACTAGAACTAGAGCAACAGTTACTATCGGCTAGACTACATGCGCAGGAAGCAGAGAATTGTACGCAGAAACAGCGAGAGCATGAGACCATTGACTTCGACACATCCGATAGATCAGGGTGCAATAAGATAGGGAACCTCAGCCCGGTCGCCGACTACAAACCACCATCGATCGATCTGCCTAGAGTGGAACTAACGGTTTTCGACGGGCGAGCTGAGCAATACTGCAAGTTTGTCAAGCAGTTCGAGACGTTCGTTGAAAATAAGATAACCCACCCTGGGCAAAGGCTTCTCTACCTTACTCACTACTGCCGAGGCCGAGCAAGAGAAGCCTTCGACGGGTGCACCATGCTCGACCCAGAACAAGGCTACACAAAAGCAAGGAAGATTCTGAGGGACTTGTTTGGCCAACCTTTCAAAGTAGCCCGTAATCTAATAGAGGGCGTGATGGTAGAGGCAAAGAGAACCAAGGGCGACGTCTACATAATGGCCGACCTGGTGATTAAGATGCAAAACTGCTCAATAGCCCTCGGCCATTTAGGTTACAGGGCTGACCTAGACGCCATGCACACTTTGGAAAACATAGTCCGTCACCTTTCTCCCGAACTACAGGGTCGGTGGGCGGAAGAAGCACAACGGATAAGCCGAAGCGACATGGAAGCTAACTTCGAAGACCTGACCGAATACTTGGACAGGCAAACCAAGATAGCTGACAGCAGATTCGGCCGACTCATCCGGGACAGCAACCGAGCAAACAAGCCCAGTACTAGCCAAGCTCAAACCCCTGTACGGGAACATCCAAAGTACCAGCCTTGGACCAATACACACGTCATTTCACGAGATGATACGGCGCAACCAAATTGCAGATCCTGTGGTTCTAGCCATGTACTACCAGAATGCCCCAAGTTCGGCAACGCCACAATAGACGAACGGTGGGGAATGGCGAGGATGGCAGGAGCATGTTTTATCTGTCTCAACACCACGCACCGGGCAGCAGCCTGTAGAACAAGGAATCGATGTGGTTACGAGGGCTGCACGGGCAGACACCATCGGCTGCTGCACCAGGCTAGAGTAACCTTATCCGAGGCGAGTACCAAGCCCAGCGTGATTTGTTCAACTTCACAATCTGCCAGTAAACCGGTACGTTTAGGCGTAGTCGCCGTGGGAGTAGTGACTCCGACTGGGATAGTCAAGGCGTTGGCTTTCGTTGATAGTGGATCCGACACCACTTTAGTGAAAGAGCGGTTTACCGACAAACACCAACTGGCTAAAGGTGCGACGTCGTTGGCAGTGAGCACGGTGGGCGGAACACAGGTAATGACTGCCGGTAAGTTGAGGCTGCAACTCATCTCTCTACACACTGACGAGGAAATTGAACCAACGGAGGCATTCACCATAGCGGATCTCCCCATGCGAGCACCTAGGTCGGTGAACGCAATCTTGACTCGGTGGCCCCACCTGCAGGATGTAACCGTTGTAGACTGGGAAGATGATGAAGTGGATCTCCTCATCAGATGCGACGTGCCAGAGGCTCATTGGGTGCTTGACCAAAGAGTGGGCGACCGCCAGGCACCTTATGCCGTACGCATGGCTCTGGGATGGATGTTATACGGTCCAGTAGGGGTACGCGGTTCCGTGAATTATCTATCCGCCGAAACGGACCGCATAGAGTATCAGCTGCAACGACTGTATGAAAAGGAGTTTCATGACATTGGAGACGAAAGACCGACGTTGTCTCAAGGGGATCACTTCGTTCTACAAACGGTGCGGCACGGCATTAGAGGCCTCAAAAAACAGTTCGAGGTTCCGCTCCTATGGCGCACACCGGTCGACCCGTGGACTGACAACAGAAATTATGTTCTCCAACGATTACTACGACTAAAATAACGCTTCATTCGAGACCAGAATCTGTGGGAACGATACGCGGATTTGATGAAGCGAAACGAGGCCCCCTGTTACGTTGAAAAGGTGCCTGTCAACACCGACAGCAAAAGGGGTATCTGGTATCTGCCTCACCATCCGGTTATCAACCCCAAGAAACCCGATAAATTGCGGGTGGTTTTCGACTGTGCGGCCAAGTTCCAGGACAAGTCGTTAAACGATCGCCTACTACAGGGGCCTGACTGGACCACACCACTGATCGATGTTTTGTGCCGTTTCAGAGTGGGTAAAGTGGCTTTGTCTGCTGACATTAGGGAAATGTTCCATCAGGTGAAGATTCCGGTAGGAGAACGAGATGCTTCGCGTTTCCTGTGGTGGGAAGGGAGCGACCGGGACAACGCAGTGGTGAATTATAGGATGACCGTCCATCCCTTCGGAGCCATATCGTCACCATTTTGTGCGAACTACGCCCTCCGAGAATCAGCGAACAAACATGGCGATCTAGTACATCGGACGGTGGTAGAAAGCGTCAGCAGGAACTTCTACGTCGACGACTACCTTGGGTCATTCGATGATGTGGAATCAGCTCTAGAGCAGTTCAGGGGTCTGACGAGATTGCTGGAAGAGAGCGGCTTCCATCTAACTAAATGGATGTCGAACGCTTCAAAAGTGCTGAAGGTCATCCCGTATCACGAAAAGGCCGAAAGGGTAAGAGATTTGGACGGCTCTCCACTTCCTATCGAGCGCACTTTAGGGATACAATGGGACGCGGAAACGGACGATTTTGTTTAGGAGCTAAACTTTCCCGAGCTGCCAATAACCCGTCGTGGCATACTATCTGCCGTCTCAAGTTTGTTCGACCCGCTCGGTTTCGTCTCACCATGGCTGCTACCCGGAAAGATCTTGCTGCAGCGGTTGTGCCGTAAGAAAGTTGATTGGGACCAGTCACTGGACCGAGGGGACCGGCTGGACTGGGAAGAAAGTTTGAACACCTTGAAGAAATTAGGGGACAGAAGAATCCCACGATGTTCGACTCCTGGCCATACGACACGGACTGGAGAACTACATGCCTTTTCCGATGCATCCGAAGTCGGTTATGGAGCTGTGGTGTACGGACGATGGTGCGCAGGAGATGGACAATATACCACGAGGATCCTGTTCGCCAAAGCCCGCGTTGCTCCACTGACGTCGGTCTCAATCCCACGCCTTGAACTCAGCGCAGCCGTGTTGGCAGTCAGGGTGGTGCAAGCTGTGAAGAGATGTCTCGATCTCTACATTTGGTTGGTGAGCCTCTGGACGGATTCAACGATAGTACTTTACTATATCAACAAAGTCCGGAGCCGGTTTAGTACTTTCGTTGCTAACCGGCTCACGATTATCCACGATGAATCAACCACGCACCAGTGGAGTCATGTCAGGTCTGGCGATAATCCGGCCGACCTGTACTCCCGAGGTGCGAACAACTTCAGGCAACTGGACACGTGGACGAGAGGGCCAAACTTCCTGCAATTGCCCAAGCGGGACTGGCTGGTGTTCGAATTAAAACCGCTACGGAAGTGGAACTGGAGATCAAAGGCGTAGTGATAGCAACCAACGTCGTCGAAGCGTCATCCATTCTATCGCGACTGGTCAGGTTTTCTTCCTGCATGGAGACGCTTCGTTCGCTAGTTTGGTTAACCAGGTTCAAGAGAAATTTACTAGTCATGAAAGGGCTACGGCCCTCAGGTCGGATACGGGTCGGCCCGATAGGTCCCGATGAGCTACAAGCGGCATAGTACGATATTTTCAGAATGATACAACGCGAGGCTTTCGCCCGAGAACTCAGGAGGGCGGAAGAAGTGGGGCCGACCAATAAAGACATGCCATCTCCAAGAGGCGAGCTGAAGCGTTCAAACCACAAGCTCATCGACGGACTGCTGCGGGTGGATGGTAGGCTGACCAACGCCCACCTGAACTTCGACACAAAGTATCCTATACTGCTGCCTGCGAGACAACCTGTAGTAGAGCTAATGATTCAACACGTCCACGCAGTGGAGGGACATGCCGGGGAAAGTCACGTGACGAGCGTCATCCGAAAGCGTCTTTGGTTGTTGAGGGGACGAGAGACTGTAAAACGCGTAATCCGACGGTGTGTGCAATGCAGGAGACGCAATGCCACAGCAGGCAAAAAACTCATGGCCCCTCTACCAGAATGCAGGCTGACTACGGGCTGGTGGCCGTTCAGTGACACTGGGTTGGACTATTTCGGGCCCTTGTGGATAAAGTGCGGGAAAAGATTAGAAAAGCGATACGGATGTATCATGACGTGCATGAAGTCACGTGCGGTACACCTATAAGTCGCACATTCGATGACGACCGGTTCGTTTCTACGGGCCTTGCAAAGATTTATCAACCGAAGAGGCGTACCGGCCGATATATACTCAGATAATGGGTCGAACTTTGTGGGCGCTCACCGTGAATTGCAGCGTTGGCACAAGAGCATAAACAGGGACGAGCTGCAGGATCGAACCGTGGCCTACGGCATACGATGGCATTTCAACCCCCCACAGGCCAGCCACCGAGGCGGCGTATGGGAACGCCTGATCCGGTCCGCCAGACGGATATTGCTGTCAATCATGGAGCAGCAGCCGCCCGACGACGAGACGCTGAACACCGTCATGACTGAGGTGGAGCGAATCCTGAACAACCGCCCCCTGGTTCCGGTTTTGAACGGCGACCCCACCCACCTGGCGCTCACCCCAAACGACTTATTGACGTTAAGGTCGAACGAGGGTTTCCAAAGGCCAGTAAACCTTCGTAAGAGCTACCTCCACGGGTGGAAGCAAGCAAACTATCTGGCCAAGGTCTTCTGGAGGCGATGGCTGCGGAAGTACCTACCGGCTTTGCAGACTCGACAGAAGTGGCTGGCCAAAACAAGACCATTCAAAGTTGGGGACGTGGTTATGATCGCTGACGAACGTGCACATTTCAGCACTTGATCTTTGGGAGTAGTTACGGTAACCATCAAAAGCACTGACGGAGCGATAAGAACGGTGAAGGTGAAGACAGCTAACGGAGTGCTCATTCGTGACATACGCAGTATTAACCTACTCGAGAGCGAAGACGGGGGAGCTGATAACCCTGAGGCCTAGTAAACCTTTTCACACCAGTCATCAAGGCGGATAAAGAAACACACATGCTGCATTTGACTCGTTTTCTTGCCACACGGTCTCTGACAAACACGTTACAGTGCTCGCGGTCTTTCTTTGACATTACAGAAGGTTCTTTCAGATATGTGTTGATGAATGCGATCCCATTGAATATCCCGATACATACACACATGCAAGACGCACTCTACATCCCGTAAACCCACCAAACATGTGACAGTGTTCGTCGTTTTGCTTTTCGTTGACGTTACCGAATGCCCCTTGCATATGTGGAAGTAGCGGAGCTCAGGTCACACACACATGCTACATTTGACTCGTTTTCTTGACACACGGTCCTTTTTTGACATTGCAGAAAGTCCTCCTTTGATGTGTAGCCATACCTATGATTTCATTGTACACCCCGGCACACACACACACTCACACGCACACTCAAGCACATACATCCAGGACAGGACGGCCCTTTGCGAGGACAACATTTATGTGACCCTTCACGCCCGCCATAGGTCATTTGGTCTCGTGGAAGATGTAGACTAGCCTCACGTCTATGTAGCCAATGGGTTAGGTGCGACCAGTAGTAGAACGTTGACGACGAGCATTAGACGCGCGCACTGACAGCAGGGCCTAGGCAGGTAGGAAGAATCAGTACCTTTATACCGAACCTTTGACTCTGCTAAGGATCCAGGAGGATTTTGGTGGGCGGTGTAATAGCCGATCGTGGAAAATCCCCCTTTTTCCCTCGCGATTCAGTGTTTTTCCTAACATCACTCATTTGCCTACACTATTGACTTGTCTTTACGAACTGGTTGTTTTTCTGGTCCAGTTGTTGTTTGTTCGCGCCCCGAGCGCTACTTTGACACATCCTTGTTCAGGACCTGCGTGACGCACGTGCTGTTTGCTCACGCGCTGCTATTTGGTTTCTCGTTGTTGAGTTCTTGTGGTCGTATTATTGAGGTTCGTAAATTTTTTATGTCATTGTTCATGTAATAATCTAGTATCGTAGAATATCACGGATAATCGTGTTTTGATTTCGGTATCCGTTGCGAATTTGGCTACGCATTGGTCAAACGTTCGTTACAGAGGGGACAACCCATCAGTTCACGCGTAAGTAACCTTCTCTGCGGCCATACATGCCTCAGCGGTCCTCAGATCACCTAAGAGCTACTGAGCACAAATCTTTTCCAGCTGGAACTATTCAGCTGGATTTTGGCTCAACTCACGACGCTCTCTTAGGTTGAAGTTCTCCTACTCGGTCGTCCTTCTGGAGGGGGGCCGATGTAGTGGCTTCGCAGACACCAAACTCAATAAAACGCATTTGCGAGCTTAGAGCGTAGGCGCGCCTTGTTCACAAATAGGTATTTTCACTTAGATTTACTCGGAAATGACAACCGCTCCTCAGGAGCGGCCAATTCCGGTGTCAGGCCCTCTTTTAGCTATAGGCAATCTTCCTTTTCGAATCTTTCTTCTCAGTCACATAAATTGGCTTATAGTCAGGACAAAAGTACTTCAAAGTAGTTTCACTCACCCGGACCCGATTAAACCGGTGCGGTATTATAATCTCCTTCAGTCGGACACATCAGCTTATCTTAGAAACCCTGTAGGGCATTTAGGTGATCCTCACCAGTCATCCATTGGGGTACGCAACTGGTTTAGCAAATGTTGACCAGGCTTTTCAATAGGTCGGAAATTTGGTCTAGCATCAGGGTTCCTTCAGTCGACTGGCTGCTTGAAATCTGATTTGTTTAAGTCTACCCGGGACCGGAAAAGTCGATTGCAGCGGAAAACTTACGTCACACTACGCAGGCGGCAAGGCGCACTCCAGCCCATCAGCTCTGGCCATTAGCTCGTTCAGTCTCCCATCTCATGTCATTTATACAGGGTAACCAATGTAATTACTAAAATCCACCAATTGATATCGTTTTGAGTCTCCATTCGCTGGAGGGAAGTGTGGTCCACAAATCGTGTGTGCGACTACGTTGGTGAGCCCGTTCCAAGTTATTATTGATAAATTTTTCTATAGTCCCTGCTCCGCATCATCAGGGCTCACTACGAGGAAATATCTCGTGCGAATTACGATCTATGGCAACTCCGAAGGGTTGGACGGTGTGAAGTTCTGTCATTAAACCAGACAGACTGTTTCAACTGTTCACTTACCTGTTGATGAAGAAGTGCGATATCGTGAACTACATGAATTTCTTGCTGGCTCGCTGAGACCAGTTCCTTGTTTACGAGGTTCTGTTTCCTTTCTAGCTAACCACAGCTGATTTTCTAATTCTATCATTCTCACTCTATAAATACTAACATCTTCAAACTCGCCGCGATTACATATATATGACTTGGCACTGACAGAACCAGTAGACCTACCATTATCCTGAGAAAAAATAATGCCCACACCATCCCCAGAGACTTGCCGAGTTAATTTTCCGCCTCATAAGTTCATTGCTTCATTGCCTGGGCATTTGCAGTGAGTTGTCTCGTCCAGGTTCCACTTGGGTACCGTAGGCCAATTCACGCAAATCGAGCAACGCGTAGCCAACTCGAACGAAACCCAAAACCAGAACAACATTGATCCGTGGTTTTCACGGTGCTGAATTGAAATTCAGAACAATCAAAAATATATAAAAACCTTAAGTTTACTGCTAAATAGACTCCACAGTGATACCCGAATGTTCAAAGCCCCGCGGCTCAAGCACGACAGTCAGAACCGATTCAGGACCTAGTTCAAATGCTTCACACAAATAAAATAACACGCAAATGTTGTGTATGGACGAGCTTGTCAAAGGGATGTCAGACATGGCCACATTCACAAGGCACATAGAACGTTTGGAAGGATTTCCAATATTCGTCCCTTACGTTGATAAGGATATGGATAATTGACTTGTTGTTTGCATTAGACGTGAGTGATTAAAGGAAGTCTATCTGACACTTGAGTAACGAACGGGACTTTCGGACCCCTCATTGGTCGTGGTCGATAAGATATCCAGGGGCCAATAATTTTGCAAGCTGATCCTTTAAAATCCTCTCTATTAGACTGGATACGGCTGAAGTGCAGTTTATGAGACGATGGTTGCCCCGATCATGCACAGGACCGGCTTCTGCTTGCGGGATTGCACGAAGCGCCATACGCCGAGCCGTAAGGTCCCAGAAGATGCGCGTATTGTACGGTTCAGCAACAGGAGTTCCGGGCCAGGCCCCCTAAATCTAACTGAGACAGTTTGAGGATCATCACGCCCTGGATGATAAGAATGTTCATTGTTGGCAAATAATTTCGTGATGTTGCCCATGGTAAGTGTCATGTTTGATAGTGCTTCTTGTTTGTGCGTCGGAGAGAACAGTGACGGCAGGTTAGTACACGTAACAGAAGCCGAGGCGAAATAGCAGTTTGAGGCCTCAACCACATCTTTAGGTGAATCAAGGTCGATGTCATTTTGAACGAGGAACGAGACTTTTCCCTGTGCTGCGTGCACCACAAGATTTCAGCCGTCTTCAGTGGTGCGTTGCACTGTGGGGCTTTTGTAGTGCAGCATTTTCTTGATTTATAAGATTGTCTCCATTAGCCGCATATAGTTCGCGGCGGAGCCGGTTTATCCTTGATGTCAGAGAGAAATCCCGACTCACGTGAAATAAGTTCTGGAGCTTCACAACCCTATGTCCCAGTCTGTCAAGTTTTAGTCCTAGAAATTTTACTGCTTGGAGCAAGGCTGTTTGCGGGGAAAAGTAACTTGGCATAGGATGTAACGGCTGCTCTTTGGGGATCGGACTTTGGGAAGAAGTCGGATCAGCCAATGCCCGGTAGGAAGGTGGGCACCGGTCCCCAGTTCACCAGCCTATACTTTTTGGTTTCGCATCTCACTAACTTCAGGCAAGCATGATCCATGCGTAATAGGGGGGTGGCATGTGAACATGTTGTGGTCACTAGTGAGAAAGTTTGGTGTGACGGAGAGAGGCCACGGCTGAATACCAAGTCGAGGATACTGTTATGCCTTGTTGGAATGGAGACACGTTGTGTCCATCCTGCATCATAAGCTTCCAGAATGAGGCCCGGTGGATAGCAAGGGACGGTCTTTGTATCCCGGCAAATACTGGGGGTATAAAGTTCTCCTGTCATGATTTTCGCTTGCAAGGATAGGGCAGAAATGCACCCAAAGGCCCTAATGAAATGCAGAAATTCAGAGTTGCTGGGAAAAGCCGTTCGACGACGCAGCCAACATGGAACAAGGTTCCGGGATTTTGGACAGCAAGCCACAAGGAGTCTGGGGTAGAGTCCAGCACTGGATGGTAAAGAAGAGTGGCAGTAAATTTTTGTTTAATCTGCGAGAGACAGCCACTGGCTCGGTAGTTCACTTTGCTTGCCTAATAACAAGACCGGAGACCGGTTTGCGAAGCACATGCAGATGGTATTGGTTGGGCGGTTGCCCCTGACGCTTCTCTTTGAGGAGCAGCGCTGTCAGCCGTAATCCTGACTAACTTATATGCGGTGCTGGGGAAGGCAAATGCCGCCTTTCGATAAATTCTCTTGCCTTTCAGTCGGAAGAGAATTGGAAGAGGATGGGACATGTGTGAAAGTGTGAATACTTTCGTAGCCTTGTCCAAGTGCATGAATAAGGCTCCATGTCAGAAGCTCTGATCGAGGCTCATTTCAGTGTTGACATTGAAGCCTCTTCCAGGAGACTGAAAGCTAAAACACTTTCGCCTATTGAGACATTCTTGAATGTCTCACCGGGAGAAGATTCAAGAAACTCAGGAGAAAACTCAGGCTGCGGTTGCCTACAGTTTACCGCGGGGCCTATAAGTCAAAACAATAGGGGGGGGGGCGGTTTGGAGACGTTGTCATTGATGATGGTGATTATCGTTGAGCTGCCGGTGGGGGCAGCAGTAGTGGCTCACACCACCAAGGGCAGGTATCAAATTGTGCCAGACGAGCGTAGAGTAAGGCCTGGTGGTCTAGCTCCGTAAGGTAACCTTGCTCGACCAGCCAGGGCGCTAGTGAGAAACCAACAAGTTCAGCGGAAAGCCGTACTCGGCTCTCAGGCCCCGGCCCCGACAGTAGTAAAGCATCCGCGTGAGGGGTCGGGAATAGTTGTAATTGAAGACGCACTGGAAGATGAAAATTGGCAGTACTGTCCGAAGGTGGACAGCGTGACCCTTGTCAACCTGGGTGTTATGGCAACTCCTATAGAGATGGATTGGGAGTCATCGGAAGTTCTGCATCGTCAGCCGGCGCCGTGCACACCTGTGGGGACAACCGAAGCAAAAATCTTGCCACCATCTCAGGCGTTGCGCCTGAGAAACAGACAGGAGTGAATACTAAGGGACACCTAAGCGACGGAGCAAACGCGGCAGTGTTATATACTAACGCGTATAGTATGAGAAACAAATGGGCGGGACTCGCCAAAACCGCTGACGAGCAGAAAGCGTCAATAGTTGCCGTCACGAAAACGTGGCTTTCTGAAGAAGACCACGTGCCACGCCTAATAAGTAACGGTTTTGCAGTCTACAGGCAGGATAGAGAACACGATCGCCTTGGTGGAGGGGTGGCTATCCTCATTAGGTCAGGGACAAAACACCTTCAGTCTCAGACCAAGATGTGCACTCGAAATATCCAGTTATGCGCCGTTACGATCATCCTTCTAGGCAGAAGGATGACAGACTGCGACATAGGGTTGTGAAGCTCCAGAACTTATTTCACGTGAGTCGGGATTTCTCTCTGACATCAAGGATTAACCGGCTCCGCCGCGAACTATATGCGGCTAATGGAGACAATCTTATAAATCAAGAAAATGCTGCACTACAAAAGCCCCACAGTGCAACGCACCACTGAAGACGGCTGAAATCTTGTGGTGCACGCAGCACAGGGAAAAGTCTCGTTCCTCGTTCAAAATGACATCGACCTTGATTCACCTAAAGATGTGGTTGAGGCCTCAAACTGCTATTTCGCCTCGGCTTCTGTTACGTGTACTAACCTGCCGTCACTGTTCTCTCCGACGCACAAACAAGAAGCACTATCAAACATGACACTTACCATGGGCAACATCACGAAATTATTTGCCAACAATGAACATTCTTATCATCCAGGGCGTGATGATCCTCAAACTGTCTCAGTTAGATTTAGGGGGCCTGGCCCGGAACTCCTGTTGCTGAACCGTACAATACGCGCATCTTCTGGGACCTTACGGCTCGGCGTATGGCGCTTCGTGCAATCCCGCAAGCAGAAGCCGGTCCTGTGCATGATCGGGGCAACCATCGTCTCATAAACTGCACTTCAGCCGTATCCAGTCTAATAGAGAGGATTTTAAAGGATCAGCTTGCAAAATTATTGGCCCCTGGATATCTTATCGACCACGACCAATGAGGGGTCCGAAAGTCCCGTTCGTTACTCAAGTGTCAGATAGACTTCCTTTAATCACTCACGTCTAATGCAAACAACAAGTCAATTATCCATATCCTTATCAACGTAAGGGACGAATATTGGAAATCCTTCCAAACGTTCTATGTGCCTTGTGAATGTGGCCATGTCTGACATCCCTTTGACAAGCTCGTCCATACACAACATTTGCGTGTTATTTTATTTGTGTGAAGCATTTGAACTAGGTCCTGAATCGGTTCTGACTGTCGTGCTTGAGCCGCGGGGCTTTGAACATTCGGGTATCACTGTGGAGTCTATTTAGCAGTAAACTTAAGGTTTTTATATATTTTTGATTGTTCTGAATTTCAATTCAGCACCGTGAAAACCACGGATCAATGTTGTTCTGGTTTTGGGTTTCGTTCGAGTTGGCTACGCGTTGCTCGATTTGCGTGAATTGGCCTACGGTACCCAAGTGGAACCTGGACGAGACAACTCACTGCAAATGCCCAGGCAATGAAGCAATGAACTTATGAGGCGGAAAATTAACTCGGCAAGTCTCTGGGGATGGTGTGGGCATTATTTTTTCTCAGGATAATGGTAGGTCTACTGGTTCTGTCAGTGCCAAG
This sequence comes from Fasciola hepatica, assembly GCA_948099385.1. Classification (NCBI taxonomy): domain Eukaryota; kingdom Metazoa; phylum Platyhelminthes; class Trematoda; order Plagiorchiida; family Fasciolidae; genus Fasciola; species Fasciola hepatica. The sequence continues at coordinate 6,078,644 of CANUEZ040000102.1, read as the reverse complement.
TCATATATATGTAATCGCGGCGAGTTTGAAGATGTTAGTATTTATAGAGTGAGAATGATAGAATTAGAAAATCAGCTGTGGTTAGCTAGAAAGGAAACAGAACCTCGTAAACAAGGAACTGGTCTCAGCGAGCCAGCAAGAAATTCATGTAGTTCACGATATCGCACTTCTTCATCAACAGGTAAGTGAACAGTTGAAACAGTCTGTCTGGTTTAATGACAGAACTTCACACCGTCCAACCCTTCGGAGTTGCCATAGATCGTAATTCGCACGAGATATTTCCTCGTAGTGAGCCCTGATGATGCGGAGCAGGGACTATAGAAAAATTTATCAATAATAACTTGGAACGGGCTCACCAACGTAGTCGCACACACGATTTGTGGACCACACTTCCCTCCAGCGAATGGAGACTCAAAACGATATCAATTGGTGGATTTTAGTAATTACATTGGTTACCCTGTATAAATGACATGAGATGGGAGACTGAACGAGCTAATGGCCAGAGCTGATGGGCTGGAGTGCGCCTTGCCGCCTGCGTAGTGTGACGTAAGTTTTCCGCTGCAATCGACTTTTCCGGTCCCGGGTAGACTTAAACAAATCAGATTTCAAGCAGCCAGTCGACTGAAGGAACCCTGATGCTAGACCAAATTCAATAATAATAATAATAATAAAGTTTTATGTCTCTACCTAGGTCCATCTCCGTTGCTACCGTATATCCCTCCCTGCTCCACCAGACACCAGCGCTCCATACTATAGCCCCAGCATGCCTCCGCTGTTCCCCCCTGCTCACCTCCACCAACCCTCATCCAACCCTGAAGTACCACGTACATACCCTAGCAGATACTCTAGGTTCGTTCCTGTATCCCGCCTCCTCGCCCAACCCCCCCACTTACCGGCTCCCCTGCCCCTCATGAGCCTCCAAACCTTTCCAAATTTCGCCAGTCCCTTCTCGCCCCCCACCTCACACTAAGTAATATAAGTAATATTGGTATATTTCTCGGCCATGGTCGAGACGCACGCGTTAAAGCATGATCATGGTGTACACGTTACTCAATAAGATGAAATGTTCACATATTCTAAGTATGATAGTCGAGAGTATTAGAGATGAAAAAACAATGACAGGAAAAGTTTGAATGGACCATTCTGATAATGGTTTGCGCGGCAGTTTTAAACCGGTTTCGAATCCGGATCAGGCAGTGGTGCGCGGTGGAGATATTGAGAAAATCGTTAGCGCAGTGCTAAGGAGGCATTATTAACAAGAATGATGCAAGCCCAGGAAACCAGAGGCCAACTGAGCTTCTGCAGATGGAATAAATTTTGAACAAGAAAAAAAGGGTGGAAAATCGACGCATGCGAAGAGGATAGCGATCCATGAAGACAATGCAGACCCTGAATGACGGATTTACCGGAGTTCTGTAAACGGAATGAGATTTGAAGCAGGGGGACATGAGGCCAGTTTCGTGAAAGTGAACACCGGTGGATGTGGGAGAAACAGCAGTCCATAAAAAGGTGAGTTTAGATTCAGGGCTAGTAACATGTACTATTCAGAAATGAGAAGGCGCAACTGGAGGGTCTTCGAGAAATGGAGAGTCAAATTCCAGCCGGCTACGGTTCGGAGAAAAGATAACCTGTGTTAACGGATAATAAAGTGGGAAAATCTTCGCATGGACTTCAGCGTTATGCTGCTTCAATGACAAATATATATGTATGTGATGACGCATTTGCCTTCAGTGTTATTCTGGTAACGTACTACATCGAATGCGTAAGTTTCATCTGGCAGGGCAAAGTATGTGTCAGTCAATCAGCCGAGTGTGGCTGTATGTTAGCGGCATGCGCGTGAGCTGGAATTCGTGTTGGTTGCGTTAGAAAATGCTGAACGATCTGATAAGCAATTGAGGGTATCTCCTGTTGTGTGGTTGGATTTCTGTCCCAGTTGCCATGGTAGGTTCCACTTGAGTCTCTATCCGTGCGAGTCAAAGCGGCCTCCTTGGTTAGCCAATTTGGCGACTGAGATAGTGGGAGACAACGACCTGAAATAAAGGGAGATTGCAGTCTGGACGTGGTTCCAGCTGTGGGTTATGATAATATGTGAAGACAATAAACAATGGATTGGTTAGGTCTATGTGAGTGGGGCATGGGTAAAATAGGCTCGCAGTGGATTTGAGCTATACTGCTGCAGGCTGATGAAGTTGCGTACACAGGCTTGGTAGCTGTATGCATTTCAAAGGATTTATGATTTGCCCGTGGTTAGTAATGATAACCTTCAATACCGTTTGCTTACGCAGAACGCAGTTTGGCACGAGGCGATAAGATAGGTTTGAAATAACAGACAGAGCGAGTAGGACTATCATACTGTTTGCGTGGCGCTACGCTGTTACTGTCTCTTTCGGTATAGTGGTTGTTCTATACGGAGGAGTCCAAGTAGAAGGAACTATTGGGGTGACAGTGGTTATAGATTAGAGGTAATTATTCTGTTTAGGCATTGTAAACTGTTAGGTTTACGCTTAGGTGATGGCAACTGCGGCGTATGGTGTGGCACATCCTAGATTCTCAAGGGTTCAGGTTAGTATCCAGCGCTTTCCTCATAAGCTCTATCAAAAGACATATAAGGATTCGTAAGAGCGATCAGTTTTTGGATGTCCAGAGCTACGTGTAGTCCAGGCTTAAACATAATCAGGGAATCTACGGAACGGACTCCAGCTGGGAGTTTATTCCACAGGGTTGCATATTTCAGGAGGAAGAAGTTGATGGTAAAAAGTTGGGACATTTTTGCTGTCCTAGATCGTATGGATGAACCGCTGAGTTTCGTAATTGCTGCAGCGGTGGGGCCAACCCTATGCGGGTCTAATTGAGCCTAGGTTGCTCAGAGCGGTTATTCGACTTATTGGTACCCTATACCTACCTCAAAGGCCTGAGCCCTTGAAATATACGGATTGTATAACATAGTCAGCGTGTCCATCGTTAGGGCTATGCTTATTTCCTGTTTGAAAGCCACCGATGTCGGTGATAACGCCCGAATTCGTTGTGGTAGCTTATTCCACAATGAAGCGTACTTGTTAATGAAGAAGTTTGACCGAAGAGCAAGCTTCGGCAAAGGGACAGACACCAAGAACTCATTGTTACGTAAGGGATACGTAGAAAGGGTTCTTACCTGCGGTGCTGAACTACATGATCTATTCTTCAAGATATTGTGAAAGAATAGCAGGTTATTTCTTACGCGGCGTAGCCATAAGGGATCGATTTTCAGCCGCTCACAACGTTCCATGTAATTAGAGGGCGTAGAAAAACCTATGAGCTGTTTCGTGAATGCCCGTTGTACATTCTCAAACGCTATGCGGTCCCTTTGTCGCATGTTGGAACAAATGATTGAGCCGTATTCCAGAAGAGGTCTAACATGGGACTTAAAAATGTTGAGTTTACTTTCTGGCAAAATAAATGTTTGGTGTATTAGCCCGATCGTACGGCGTGCTTTAGCCACCTGGATGGCTGCGTGTTCCGAAAAGTCAAACGTACATGAGTAGTGTAGACCTAAGTCACGTACCTGAGAGTTATTGGGGATGAATTTGCCGTTTATACTAAATCTTCCAGTGGGGACGTGACATTTATATGTAATAATATTACTTTTTTCGGCGGAAAAACTCATTTTCCAATCATTACTCCAGGAGCTGAGAGCGAGCAGTTCCCTTGTAATGTCATCTACGGTAGAGGCTAACGCCACGGGATCAAAAGTGTACACGATTTTGATATCATCTGCAAACAGGAAGGGAACTCCCCGTTGGAAAATGGTAAATATATCGTTAACGTACATTAGGAACAGTAATGGGCCCAGTACACTACCTTGTATCACCCCACTGGTTACGGGACGGGGTTCGGACAAATTTCCACCTATACTTACTACGTCCCAGTTACTCTCCCACATGCCTTCACCCCCGTACCGACCTACCGGCCTTATACTGACTCTGCCCAACAGGTAGGTTACCTGCAGCCAAGATCTCGTTTTTTCCTGACCGGTACCCTCCGCACCCGTGGCCATATTGCTAGTCGCCCTATGGACCATATCCATAAACTTTCACAGGCCCATATCACTGTTCGCTCCCCACTCGAGGCCATGCCACTCAGCACCTTACACCACGCACTCCCCCCTGTCCACCCCGCTTCGACAGATATTCTTAACCTCTCACTTTGCCATATGGTGCCCCCTGCCTCTGCACCGTGTGACGCCCCTCCGGCCCACATCAGCGGTGTGCTGCACACCCACCGTATTGATCACCCACAGCGATCAGCTGCGCCTAATGCTAACGCTTCTCCTACTTCCCGTCCCCCACCCAACACTGCCTGCCCTCCCCCTTCTACTGACGCTCTATTCCCACTGAGACCCAACTCCCCGGGTCTGGAGCCTGCAAAAATTGACTCTGCCGTGGATGACTTTAATGCTGCGCTTGACTACCCTGCCAGTGCAAAAATTATTGCGGGTGACTTTAACTTTCCTTCAATTTGCTGGTCCTCCCATACTAGCCCTCCCGCCCTCTCCACCTTCCTTTCTTGTGTCCGTCTTGGTGGATGGACCCAACATGTCTCCTGCCCTACTAGGGGGAACAACATCTTGGACCTAGTATTCTCCATTGATGTTCCTGATATGATCACCCAGATTACTGACCACTTCCGGGTAGTGACCACCGTATTGTCAGGTGCAAGTTCAGCTGTTCTCATCCGCTGCAATCCTCTCCCCCTGTTCTGACTTCCTACCGTTCCTGTAACTGAAGGTTATAATGAAGGTTATAATGATTGTATATTTCGGATGCGCCCGAAGCATGCTAGAATGCATGGCTCCTAGTGCCAATGATAATCCGCTCCCTTAACTGGGACACATTTTTTCTTTCATCCGATCCCCTCACTGTCGTGAACTCTTTCTACTCCAACCTCCTACACTGCCTTAATACCTCCAACCCATGTGTCGATCCACGCCCCAATTCCAGCACCTCACGCCTGTCACTTTTAGAGCGTAAGCTGTCTAAGCTGCAACTTACCTTCGCTAGATCACACGACTTTACAATTCTCCTGCGCATAAACCAGCTACAACTGAGGCTGCGTTGCATGGTCGATTCGCATCTGAGAAGGCAAGAGGCCATCGCCCTAGCACACCCAAACAAAACTGGCTACCTGTCCAACCTGCTTAGTAAAAGGTCCAATCAATCCAATCATACCTCGCCCAAGTTCCTCATATGCGGTTCATCTACCACTAATACTCCAGCATCTATTTCTGAGGCCTCCAATGAGCATTTTTCTTCCTCCCTTATAAGCTGTCCTGGTATTCCCCCTCCTACAATCCATCCCTGCACCTCTGCCTCTCTTTCGTCGATTCCCTTCACCCATATAGAAGTTGAAAAATCAGTTTCGTCTATTAAACCTTCCTCGAAACCGGGACCAAATGATCTCCCACCGGCCCTCCTCCGTTTCGGTGGTCCTGACCCCCCTTTATTGTTACTTAATATGTATACCAACTCCATGCTTCACAGTTTCGTCCCCCCTCAATGGAAATCCTCTGTTATAGTTCCGCGCTTCAAAAAGGGCGTATTACACGACCCAGATAACTATCGGCCCATAAATCACACCCCAGTAGTCTGCAAAATTATGGAGAGAATTATCAGAAGACACATTGTCCAGTACCTCTTATCTAATGACCTGCTGAACCCTGGTCATCATGGTTTCTTGAACTCCCGTTCCTGCTCTTCCTGCCAGCTTGACTTTCTCAATGTCCTATCGTCTGCTGCCCGAAGACGGCAACTCTGTAATTGTCCTGTACCTCGACATGTCTAAGGCTTTTGACCGTGTACCCCATATTCATCTGTTGGCCAAAACCCGATCTCTCGGTATTACTGACCCTCTCATCTCCTGGCTATCCTCCTATCTCTCTAACAGATCACAAGCCGTGCTCGTCGACGGCCACTTATCTTCCGCCAAACCAATTACTAGCGGCGTCATCCAAGGCAGTGTCCTAGGCCCATTACTATTCCTTATTTATATCAATGACATTTTCTCTTCTATTCGACACGGCACTCCTTTCCTCTTTGCCAACGATATAAAAATAGTGTACTCTCTCCTCCCTAGTGACCTATCCGTGACTCTATGCAACATATCGCATGACTTACTCGTTCTCCAAACTTGGTGCGTCTCTTGGTTCATGAAATTCTATGCGGAGAAAAGCTTCCTCCTACCATACAAGTGCACGATACCACCAGGCCAAATTTGTCTGGACGGCCTGCCCATCCCCATACACCCCATGGTTACCGATATTGGCGTACGCTACTCTTGTTCCTTTAACTTCTCCGAACAGGCATCATTCCAAATCGCTTAGGCTAAGAGAACCCTAGGCCTGATCAATCGGTGTTTCCTAATACCGGCCAGTCGCCTCTCCATGTATCTCTCACACGTGAGACCGCTTCTAGAATATTGTCCCATTACCTCCAGCCTCTGGCCACGTTCCTCCATTGTATCTCTTGAGAACGTTCAGCGTACTCTCACCAAAAGGTTGTTGGGCGTATCCCTAGCCCTAACATACCGCCAGCGGTGTGAGCTCCTACAAATTGAGCCTCTATGGATTCGTCGCATGAGGCTCAACCTGATTTTCCTCTTTAAGCTAATCCATAACCTGGCCTACACCTCTTATCCCATCTCATTCGCTGCGCCCTGATCCTACCCCATCCGGCGCCGTGCCTTCTCTCTCACTGTTCCTCATTCTAATCTCTGTCTGAAGTCCCGATTCTTTCTGTCAGCCTATTCCAAAATCTGGAATAAGCTGCCCCTTAGCTTACGCAGTGCCTCCTCAATGTTCGCTTTTAGGCGCGCATTTTTGCCATACTTAACAGTCCCCAATGCTATATTGCTCACCAATGAGCTCGTCTCCGCCGACCTGGCCTTTGAAGGAGGCCTCACACTGTAACTCTACAGCCTCTGCGTCACAAGCCACTAGGTACACCCCGCGAACTAAGGCCATTGCCTTCACTGATCCACAGCGAACCTACCGCCTGCCATCTTAAGGTAACCCTATTGCTCACCTACGTTCATCTCTTATCCATCATATTCACTTTTTTTTCTCCTCAGTATCCGTTGATTCTCAGCTGGGGCACACCCAGACTGCGCTTCTCTATCCCTTTTCCCTCTCCAGTGATCCCCGCTGAAGGCCAACCACTTCGGGCACTTTACTTACCGTCTCCCTGGCAGATGCACCTGGATAATATTGCTACACGGTCGTCTACCTGTTGCTGTTTCCGTTGGCTCTCCTGTCCATGGTCTCACGGCTTGGTCAATTGTTCCTGGTTCACGCACACCCATCGCGGTCGCTTTGTCCCCTGTACAATTATCCATGAACACTCGTGCCACTCCCAACAGTGCGAAACGCGGTCAGATCCACCGCTATGGCTGGCGCACATCGGGCGTGCAGGCCGTCTGCAACGATGTGCGAGCGCAACTAGACTGGTGGATCACACCTCCTGCGTTCACTTCACGAAGTGTTTTTCAGGTTGGGTGCCCAGCGCACGGCCAGTCCCACCCACTAGCACCGGTTGCGGATGGCACGCCCTGACTTTTCTTGATCTACCGAATCCAATGCTGTCGGTTGATAATTGCATGCTCCTCATCGTTCTTCCACCACAGCTTGTTCACCTATAGCTCTTATCATCTGTTTCCACTTCCTGTTTTTGTCGCCCTACCACGGTATGCACACCTTCCCGTTTTGTTTTCCCTCCTATTGCCTCTCTCTACATCAACTTTCACTGCTTTGAGTCACTATCGTCCCAACCACTCTTCTCTGTCGACGCTCGCCAATAACTCTTTTCCTACCTGCCGTCATTGCTGGCTTCTATCATCTATGCGCTTGGTGTTACCCTCTGCTCAGAACGCCCATTGATAGCTTCCTTAAACCTGTCCCCCTGGTAATCCCTCCCTGTGCCCCATGCCATGATGCACCAACCGCACCCGCACTCATGCCCAATCCGCATATATTAGAAATTGCCGCTCCAAACTTTGCATCTTTTACAGTCGTATTTATTATCTAATCACCACCACCATATCTTCCTCACTTGGCCTCGCGATTCCTCTGCGGTTCTTTCCAGTGTCCTGATTAGTATCCACCTGTTCAATTGTCTGCCGGCACACAGCTCTCAAGCTCCATTGCCCCACCTCCTTTGCGCATTCATTTTTTGTGCCTTTTTGCTCTATCACTGATCCACTTATCTCGGGGCTTCCCGCTTCCTTGTCCGCCTCCTTCGTGTTTCATCTGCAGTAAAATGATCTGATTGGTGGTTTCTTACCTGTGTCTCCTCGGTCATTGCCTTCATCCCTTGATCCGTTTATTGCTCGCTACAGGCATTTTTCTGTACCTTCCAGTGTGGTCCGCTTTTCCATGTTCCACCATTGTAATGACAACGTTACGTCGTGACGTTCTTTTACAGTTCCAAACTGTTTGACCTGTCACTACCCGATTCCTCTGGTCCGTCATTACATCTCGCACCTGCATCGATCAAATAATTAGACCCATTCTTACCTGTTTTCCTTGATCCTGTCTTTCATCTTCACTCTTCCATGAACTGCTCCTAACAGTCTTCATCACTTCTGTGCTTCCGCATTCTATTTTTCTCTCCGTTGGGCTGCCACGTGCACTTGTCATGAAGTTAATCCACCACGACATTCCAAAGTTAATCCTGCAACCAATTGATCTAACATTACCTACTCCTCCTATTGACTGATAATTTCTTTCTAGAGCCCCATTGTTATTGCTTCTGCTTCTCTTAAACCTATGCATATATATATATAATAAATCTATATATATATATATATAAACTTACGCATATATATCTATGTGTATGCGCTCTGCATCCTGCAGTTCCTCACCTGCCATTTCTCTTGCTATCATCCCAACGACCGTCATCCTAGGCATCCATCAACTCTACATCTGTGCCTCACATCTACCATATCCAATCCTTCTAAATCGTTTTTTGTCATCTGATCATCCCTCTACGTCTTGCATTGCTCGCTTCCTGTTTTACGGTGAGTTTTGTGTCCTGTCCGCCGACAATTCACTGCAAAGTACAAATGCTTCATTGTCATCTAATCCACTGGAGTGCACCTCACCTTTTTCTCCATCGTTCCTCGCTCCTGCAGTTCTTTATACCGATTTCCAGCATTTCTCATGTTTACCAGTCTGCCTCCATATATAATTGCCCGGGACCAGCCATTCAGTCCACCTGACCTTGAATTTCAAACTCACCGGGCGTCCATTCAAATCCGTTCTTGAGCTCATTTATACTCCACGCAATCTCCATGGTGTGCATACGTTTATACTATTTTCATCCTACCTTATTCCCCCTTCTGAGCCGTTTTATCCAATATTTCCTTGAGAATCACCATATTTCCATGAATTTTATCTGTCCATTCCATCACCTGTATCTACATGATCATGCACATGGCATGCTTCGGGCGCTTCCGAAATAAACCATTATTATTATTATTATTATTATTATTAGGATGTTAGTATTTAAAGAGTGAGAATGATAGAATTAGAAAATCAGCTGTGGTTAGCTAGAAAGGAAACAGAACCTCGTAAACAAGGAACTGGTCTCAGCGAGCCAGCAAGAAATTCATGTAGTTCACGATATCGCACTTCTTCATCAACAGGTAAGTGAACAGTTGAAACAGTCTGTCTGGTTTAATGACAGAACTTCACACCGTCCAACCCTTCGGAGTTGCCATAGATCGTAATTCGCACGAGATATTTCCTCGTAGTGAGCCCTGATGATGCGGAGCAGGGACTATAGAAAAATTTATCAATAATAACTTGGAACGGGCTCACCAACGTAGTCGCACACACGATTTGTGGACCACACTCCCCTCCAGCGAATGGAGACTCAAAACGATATCAATTGGTGGATTTTAGTAATTACATTGGTTACCCTGTATAAATGACATGAGATGGGAGACTGAACGAGCTAATGGCCAGAGCTGATGGGCTGGAGTGCGCCTTGCCGCCTGCGTAGTGTGACGTAAGTTTTCCGCTGCAATCGACTTTTCCGGTCCCGGGTAGACTTAAACAAATCAGATTTCAAGCAGCCAGTCGACTGAAGGAACCCTGATGCTAGACCAAATTTCCGACCTATTGAAAAGCCTGGTCAACATTTGCTAAACCAGTTGCGTACCCCAATGGATGACTGGTGAGGATCACCTAAATGCCCTACAGGGTTTCTAAGATAAGCTGATGTGTCCGACTGAAGGAGATTATAATACCGCACCGGTTTAATCGGGTCCGGGTGAGTGAAACTACTTTGAAGTACTTTTGTCCTGACTATAAGCCAATTTATGTGACTGAGAAGAAAGATTCGAAAAGGAAGATTGCCTATAGCTAAAAGAGGGCCTGACACCGGAATTGGCCGCTCCTGAGGAGCGGTTGTCATTTCCGAGTAAATCTAAGTGAAAATACCTATTTGTGAACAAGGTGCCCCTACGCTCTAAGCTCGCAAATGCGTTTTATTGAGTTTGGTGTCTGCGAAGCCACTACATCGGCCCCCCTCCAGAAGGACGACCGAGTAGGAGAACTTCAACCTAAGAGAGCGTCGTGAGTTGAGCCAAAATCCAGCTGAATAGTTCCAGCTGGAAAAGATTTGTGCTCAGTAGCTCTTAGGTGATTTGAGGACCGCTGAGGCATGTATGGCCGCAGAGAAGGTTACTTACGCGTGAACCGGTGGGTTGTCCTCTCCCCGCGCTCCCTAAATGGGCTAGTCTCTGGGGATGGTGTGGGCATTATTTTTTCTCAGGATAATGGTAGGTCTACTGGTTCTGTCAGTGCCAATTCATATATATGTAATCGTGGCGAGTTTAAAGATGTTAGTATTTATAGAATGAGAGTGATAGAATTAGAAAATCAGCTGCGGTTAGCTAGAAAGGAAACAGAGCCTCTTAAACAAGGAACTGGTCTCAGCGAGCCAGCAAGAAATTCATGCAGTTCACGATATCGACGTCAAAATGTCTACCTAATGGACGAACACTATCCATTGAGACCGCCTGAAACTATCGGGGCTTCAGCATTCGACCCTCCTGAGAGTGAAGCTAGTCCCTTTCGACGAAGCAACCCGAGCAAGACTGTGTTTTTTGAAGCGATTTGAAACTTTTGTTGGCCGAGAAGTTGCAGATCCTGGGAGAGTGTTTTTGCACTCAATGCATTAATGTCGCGGGAGGGCCAAAAGTGCTATCAAAGGCTGCACGATGCCCGATCCGCCAATGAGGTACATCGGGCACGCAGAATCTTCAAAGATTTGTTTGGACAACTATTTGAGTTAGCTAGAAGCTTGGTTGGTACTGTATCACCGGAGGTAACGATAACTGGGAGCAGCGCTGAATTACTGTCAAACTTGATGATGAAAATGAGAAATTGCAGTATGGCACTAAATCACTCAGAATGCAAGCATGACTGCTGCCCTCATTGTGCACTACCTGCCATCATCAACAACCAAAGTCTTTATGAAACAAAATACCAACCACTTGGTTATTCTTTCTTTTATCACTTACGTAGAAAATCTCACTTCTACACTCAACTTCCTCTGTTCCCTCTGATGTGGCCTCTCCCAGTCACCGCCGTCTTCCCTCCTCTTCCCCACCTGTGCTTGTCTGCTTGGTTGCATCAGCAGCTTTTGTCTCCAACAGAGTGTTTCCTCGACGGCTTCTTGTTGAAATTCCCCTTCCTGTGTCCATTCACCATTCAAGCTCCTTAAAAGCACACTGCTTTCCTGGTGAAGGTTTCTGCCTCCATGTGATTTTCCATGTAGTATCGGAATTACCTATACGGAAAGGCCAATGTGATTACCCCATTCGACTCACTTGCATTTGTACCACAAGCTCCCTCCGCAAAGAGGTTACCAATGGAGGACCAATCCTCTCCTTTCCCTGCAGGCATCTCCGACAGCACTTTCATAACACCATGTTAACTCCAATTTTAATTTTATTTTGGTAACACTCTCAACCAGTTTCTCGTTAATGATTCCTCAAATATCCAGTCGGTGCCACACCGCGCCTTCTTCAACATTTCCCGACTTTTCTTTGAATCTCATTCATTACACCGCTCTCTTTCTATCCTCATCGACTGCACACCAAGTTCCGTAGATTGCCGAGATCCATTCTAGACTACCGGATCCGTCGTAGACGGTTATCGGAACCAATAAGGCTAGTTCTGTATTATTCCTGCTTCAACTCCTTGTTCATATTGTGATTTCCGACAACAGTTGCTTTATGGGTTCTCGCAAACACTGCACTTTTACCCTTCTTCAGTACCGCTTTATCTGCATTCCCACGTCCATCCCGCCAACCACTTCCTCCCCGTCCCGAATTTGAAACCGATTCACAATGGCAGCGCTGATCCTCCCCGCTTCAGTTCACTTAAACACCGTCCAAGCTCATCGTTCCATTAATGGAATTGTGTGAACCATGAACTTCAAAATGGTGATTGCCCCACATTACTATGAATTGCTGTGTTCTCTGATCACGCCTTGTGCGTGGGTCTTGACCACGATCAGGAAGTATACCACTATTATTATTACTATTATTAATACTATTATTATTATTGAGCTGCACACACAGGACGCCTACCTATTGATTTACAGAGCCGATGGGCAGAGGAAGCTGAGAAAATGAGTATACTTGGGTGGGAATCCACGTTCGGCGGTTTGGTGGAGCTCGTATATTGCATATCTGGAAATGCCAAAAGCCGGCTTGGGGAAACCGTTCACTAGAGTTGCAGGCTGTCGCAAACGGAACTAACAGCGGCTCAAATCGTAAGGGGTGACGTTAGCCGAATCCAGTTTTCGGCTAAAATGCACATGATAAGTCGATAAACTCAAAGGTCAACTGAGTGCAGGTTATGCAACTCACTGCATCTGTTACCAGATTGACTGACCTTTCATGGAATGAGTGTACCCGATCAGTGGTCCGCAGTAAAGAGGATCGGTTCATGCTTTGTACGTTTAAGCAACTCTTATCGGGCCTCTGAAGGCAGGTTTAGAGTGAAATGTGACCAGGGAGGATGCTTGAGTAATCATCACCCGTTAATAAAGAGCCCTCGAGTAAACAGTCACACTCAGCCGGCTAAACGCAGGATAAGCTGTTCAACAGTACATGATGACTTCAGACCAGCTGGATAAGGCGTCGTATCTGTCGGCTTCCTGACGCCTACAGAACTGAGGAGATTCAAGGCATTTTTATACGGGATCGGATATTTCGCTGATTAAAAGAGGGCTTATAGAAATATGTGAACTGGGCGGCGAGCCCACCGTGAAAACCGTGCTGATTTGAAAGTTCCTCTTGTGCTTACCTTCATACACTTTCTGACTAATTTTGGACGGCTTTCTCCTATCTCATTCGAGCTGAAACTGTTTTGTGGTCGACAACTATTCTACGCTCGGTGAACTTACTCTTCCTTTTTATGATCGCGCTTCCTCACTTAGATTATCTTGAGGACAGTTGGTGCGGTAGTGAGTCACACTGGCTCGACAGTTTTTGTTTTATCACGACTAGGTTTCACTTTCCCGCTTACTCGATCGATCGTAGCGGTTCAGTTACTCTGATTTTTGGCCACCACGCTCAAAACATTGTTCTTCGGGCCTGATTAGGCTTGGGGAACTTGTTCTATTTGTTTGGACTTCAGGACAGCCACTTCTCTTATACTCATTTTGGCGAACCGTTCCCACTTTACAGAGTTTTCCTGTTTGTGACTACTTTATGGCTAGCTAATGACTGGGGCTCACTGTCAAAGGTATGACTCTGTTTGCAATTTTACCCGCTTGTAGTCCCGTAGAATTTATGCAGCCTTCGTGTTCTTAATTTGGATTTTGCATTGATTTCGGCTACGCATTGCTTTGGTGCTCCAAGAAGTCACCCAGAACGAGTGAAGCTTATTGGTCGGTGAATCGAGCATGGAGCCGCTGGTTAGGCCTCACCCGGACCAGGACTTGAGCGTTCTTTGTCGGTACACCCGATTCCTACACTATCAGCACGATTGCAGGCGGTCTTGTTGACAACTGAATCAGGCTGACCTTGCAGTAAACATCTTGAAATTATGAAGAGACCGTGGACATTTTGGAGGCCTTTGATATGGACAGCTCACCAATGAGACCAGTCCACTCTACTAGATCAAGAGCAAAGAGATGGTCCCGTCTAAAGGAATTAGTGATCAATGAATTGCCTATCATTCTGGTTGATACTCATTGGATGCAGTGTACCAAAGGCCCGTTGGCTGCTTGAGCAGAGCATAAGCCATCCAAAGGAACTATTCCCCACGCGAACGATACTTGGCTGAACACGTCTGGGATCCATGACAAAGGAATTTTAACAATCCGCACCAGTTAGTTGCTTAGCTGCAGCTGAGAAAAGTGCCTATATGAAACACAACCAACTTTTCTATATTGAATCTATCAGTCTATCTCAGGAAAGTGAAGTTCACTCAAAAATAGATCAGTTGGTGTTTTCAATGGTGAATTCAAAGACAATATTTTACGATGGGCAACACCAGGTTGCACCACCGAAACGATCACCGTCAAACCGCCTGTCAAGAAATGGAGAAATAGCCCAAAAACTTTTGATATATCTCATAAGAAAACCTTTTCGGGAGCCCAGTTGAAAGTCGAACACCATCAGTTCACACAAAGCAGTTTAGAATTGGCCGGCCTAGCTGCAATGTACGGTACCAGGGGGGAACTGCATGGCCGGCGGTGAAACACGGTACCATTTGCCAAAGCAACAATTACCGAGCTTAAGTCGGTATCCGTAAATGAAATCGAAGAGACCACAGTGTTATTGGGTTTTGAGGTAGTGACAATGCTTAAAGAGGACTGTACCACCATCGAACTGAGCACTGAACATTTGACAGGTCCCAAAATTGTAATACGTTACAGGAAACAAAGGAAACGAAGAGCGCGATCGGAACACCAGAGAGGTAATTCACTAACAGCGGGAAACAGCAAGGGATATGCTGACGATTCCAGCTCGAACCTGCATACGAGGGACATACAAGTTTGTAGACCGCCTAGTCCCGAGTTATTCAACGTTTTATTCCGTTTCATGCCACTTCGGTATTCAACCCAACCCATTTATCTAGATCAATTGCAAAATGTGATAATAATACTGCAAATAATAACAATTATTGGTTTATCTCAGCTAACCTCGTGGCGTGCTGCAACGCAAGATAAGACGGTACAGTTGGAAGCGGAATCCGAATTCAAAAAGGGTGGTTCTAGCACGTGCATTCGACATAGTGTAGGAGAAAGTATTTAGGTTACTGTTTTTGAAGGTGCCCGGAAAATTTGAGCTCAAGATAGGGTGGCCAGGCCGGCCGAGTCCAGGTGAAGCTGGCGGGAAGCAGTAGACTTACAATCAAGTATTACAAAAAGTGGACTGCGCAAAGGGAGAATCAAAAAAGATTGGCGGAAAATGTTTTTATCTTGGGAATAAAAAATTTCCAGGGGGGACGTGGACCAGCCATAGTGCTCCGCGGTGTGTAAAATGGCTTAGGATTGAAATCAAAAGGTAAAAAGGAGTGAAACCGCGGAAGAAGATTGCCTTTATAACGCTTAGCGACCCAATATCGGCTGAATTAGTTAAATGCCCAGTGGAGGACTCATCTGAAAAAAGAGAGATTGCCTATGTGGTGATAGCAGAAGTGACCAGACTGAAACAGGTAACCGCTGAGCTGTTCGTTTACTTTCAGAAAAGTGAGATATGATGCCCCAAAATGGAAGTGGGAACTCGGCGACAGATCAATGTGATCCGCGTAGCCACGATAGTAGCAGAGACACGGTTTGAAAAGGGAATGAGTAGTTAAATGACAAGCAAAATATTTACTTAATGACTAGCGTTATCTAATGGCTCAACATAACAACACATTTGCAGGGATCAGCATCGTCTGAGAGGATTTACGAAGATGGAACGCCGGATATGAAAAACACCAAACAACCGATGAATACAGTTGCGAAGTTGGGTGGCTGAATGTAGGCGGAGTCAGCGCTAAATCAAACGGACAACACACCTGGAGAGGGGTCGCTTGAGTAGTAGTGGGGGAAGTGGCCGGATGTAGGCAAGTGACCGTTGAGCAGGTTGCTTACTCTCCGAAACGTGGAATATGATGCATCAACATAGAAAGTGGAACTTGGTGGCAGACCAATGTGTGATGCATAGCTACGACTGTAACGTACACGTGTGGAAATCCTCCCTAGCCGTTGTCACATACTTGTATTGTTGAGACCACGGTCTTTATCTCATTGACCCTCGAACAAGTACAGCATGCATCAATCACTACACTCCAACACTTGTTTATATTTCACTCACGTGAAGGGGCATGATTTTATTTGAACTTGGACTGCCATGACGGTGGTACCTGACATTGACTTTTGTTGCTAGACGTTATGGCCGTACAGCTGAGGTTTGTACATATTTGTATGTGCGTATGATTTGTTGATCCAGTACCGTGGAAACTGCGAATCATTCTTGTTCTGGTTTTTGGATTCGTTTTGGATTGGCTACGCGCTGCTCACAGCTGGAATAACCGTTACAATACTCAACTTGGAATCACCGGGAGGAAATCAATCAGAAATGCCAAGAAGAGGACAAAGGCAAACCGAATCTTGACAGGAAGTAACCCGGCCAGTCATTGGGGTGTTTTGGGTGGTACTGATTCCTTAGATTTTGCCAGGTCCTCTAGTTCTGTCAGTTCAACTTCATGTACTTCAGCTAGTAGTAGAGAATTTAAAGGTGATGATATCTACCGGTTGAGAATAGTTGAATTAGAAACCCAGGTTAGACAGGCTGCGGAAGATGCTGAATCTGCCAGGATAGATCGGCTCCAACGACGGCGGCGACAGGTGACTTTGGAGACCACGAAACATACGGCCATTCAGCCTTGCATTTCTGTAGAAAGATGGAAGTCGACATGTACCAGTGTAGCCCACGCTCCTGACTTACCAAGGGTGGAATTGTCCCCCTTCGATAGAAGCGCACAATAGTATTGTAAGTTCGTTAAACAATACGAGAACTTTGCGGAAATGAGAGTATCCGATCCAGGACAGAGGTTCTTGTATTTACTGCACTACTGTCGTGGAAGAGCCAGGGAAGCAATCGACGGGTGTTCGATGCTGGATCCCGAGGAAGGTAACACTCGGACACGTGAAATCCTGGAAGACCTATTTGGGCAACCATTCAAAGTCGCCCGGAATTTGATCGATGTTGTGCTATCAGAGGCAAAACTTTTCAAAGGCGAGTCGGGCTCTCTAGCCAGCCTGGTGACAAAAGCGCAGAACTGCAGCATCGCATTGAATCACCTTAATTACCGATCGGACCTGAATGCACTGCACACACTGAAGACCCTGGTGCGCAGTTTACCCACAGAACTACAGGGTACGTGGGCCGGGGAAGCCGAAGGAATCAGTAGATTTGGGCGAGAAACCACATTTGAAGACCTGACGCAGTTTAAAGACCGTCATGCTCGAATAGCAAACAGTCGTCCCGGTCAACTTGTGCGCGAGACGAGCAAATTACCTAGGGTTACGACGATACAAAGCTGAACCAAGGAAACAAGTAGGAGCCAACCATGGGCTAACACGCGCATTATCTCGCGAAGGTGAAAACTTGCCGGTGTGTAAAGTTTGTGGGGCGCTTCATCGCCTAGTGGAATGCCCTTGCTTCCGCAAAGTAGACGTCGACGAATGATGGGAAATGGCTAAGAGACTGGGCGCGTGCTTCGTTCGTCTGAATGATTCACATCGAGGAACGGCGTGCCGAACGAAACCCAGTTGTAGTCAGGATGGATGCCATGAGAAACACCATAACCTACTACACAAATGCCGGATTTTGAATGCCAAGGAAACCCCGAAGCCAAGTGCAGTCTGCTCAGGTTCTCGCTTTACTAACAAGCCTACTCGCCTGGGAGTAATAGCAGTCGGCGTAGAAACCCCAGTTGGGGTTATAAGGGCGTTGGCCTTCGTAGATAGTGGCACGGGTACCACTCTGTTAAGGAAGGAGTTTGCGGAAAGATATGGGACCACAGGAAATCGATATTCGTTGGCGGTGAGCACAGTGAGTGGCACCCAGGTCATCCAGTTGACCAAACTACACCTACAACTCGTTTTTTGGTCAACAACGATAAAGCAGAAACTCTAGAAGCATTCACTATAGAGGATCTGCCGATGAGAGCACCACAGACAGTGCAATCGATTCTGACTCAGTGGCCGCATCTCGACGGGGTTACGACCGAGGAGTGGCGGAATAACGAAATTAATCTGCTGATCAGTTGTAATGTACCGGAAGCGAATTGGGTCCTGGATCAAAGAATAGGAAGCAACAAAGCACCCCACGCAGTAGGCACTATATTTGGCTGGACTTTATATGGTATTACAGATGGAAGATGCGGTAAACAAATCCAAATCAACCGCACCTCGGTGGAAACGGCGAACATTGAACAGGCATTCCAACAACTGCATAACACCGAATTTGCAGACCTGGCCAGTGGTAGAGATGCCTCATCACGAAAAGATAGGGCGGCTTTGAAAATGGTAGCCAAGAACGTCAGGTATGTTGTAGATCGTTTCGAGGTTCCTGTCCCATGGAGACCCAACATAGAACCCACGCCAAAAAGCCGAGAAGTGGCTCTGAGAGATTGCGCTTCCTCAAAACCAGACTAATTCGAGAACCATACATAAGGATAGAATACACGCGAGCCACGCAGCATAAAATAGACTTGGGTTATGTAGAACGAGTGGATACAGCAGTAATCAGCACAAATTTGAGATGGTATCTTCCTCATTACCCGGTCGTGAACCCAAAGCAACCGGGGAAGGTCAGGGTGGTTTTCGACTGTGTCGCGGAATGTCAAGGTGTGCCACTCAACGACCATATACTACAGAGCCCAGAATGGACGGATATAAGTTGTGAGCCAAACATATTTCAAATGTGATAACACCACACGTTGAGCCGCTGATGTTCGAGTACCCTGAAGCCATTTCGATTTTTCGTCAAGAACTCTCAGCCTTCATCTTGTCACGTACTTCACTCTTGTTTGGGCAGCCTTTTCCTCCACTTTCCGTAATCTATCTACGCATCCAGATCACATCGGAATCTTTTTTCGCTTAAAGATAATGTAGTATCATTCCTGAAAGAGACTCTAGATGTCGAGAGATGGGGCATAAAATTAAGAAAACCTACTAGATTGCCTTGGACTGGCCAACGATAGATGAAGCCCATAGCGACTTACTTACGCACTGAATGATGGTCTAGGTAGGTTAGGGCGAATCAGTGCCTCTATTTACTCTTTGAATGTTGACCTTTTCGTGGGAGGATTTGATGGACGGTGCAACGTACAAGTGTTGAAATCCTCCCTAGCCGTTGTCGCATACTTGTATTGTTGAGACTACGTTCTTTATCTTATAGACCCTCGAAGAAGTACAGCATGCATCAATCACCACACTCCAACACTTGTTTATATTTCACTCACGTGAAGGGGCATGATTTTATTTGAACTTGGACTGCCATGACGGTGGTACCTGACATTGACTTTTGTTGCTAGACGTTATGGCCGTACAGCTGAGGTTTGTACATATTTGTATGTGCGTATGATTTGTTGATCCAGTACCGTGGAAACTGCGAATCAGTCTTGTTCTGGTTTTTGGATTCGTTTTGAATTGGCTACGCGCTGCTTACAGTTGAAATAACCGTTACAGCCACAGTGGTAGAGACTCATAGTCTACAGAAAAGTAGATGAAGTAACTGGCAGGTGAAATTCTATCTACTGATCTGCTTTGTAATTGGTGGATCAAGTGATGACGACAAGGCAAGACGCTGTGATGTGAGTGTCTCTCAGATGTTTGGAAATTGTGGACCGGAAGTGCATGGCAACATCAAGGTCACCTTTTCCAAATATGTCGGCAAATGTGAGAAAGGCGGCGAGCTTTATCTTGAGTATCGGTGAGGTTTGCGAATGAGACAGAGTAGTGGTTTGGCACGAAACCTCGGGAAAAAGGGTCATGAATGGTGCGCCGAGCGTGGTAACGGTCTTCCATATATGCGATAATGACACTCTGAGAAAGCAAATTCCGCCAAGCATAAGAGGCGGCAAGTTAGGATGGCGAAAATGGAAACAAGTAACATGGAAAATCAGTAAGAACTGGGGAGTCAGCGGCATATTTGCAGCCTCTTGGGTGTATGAACAGTATTTTTTCCGCAACCAGTGCCGATGGGTGGGGTTGACCGTGCGCTGGCTAACCCAACTTGAAAAGCGTTTTTGGTGACAGGATGCGCGATCTGCCATCCTAGCTGCCCCTGCACATTGGTGCCGGCATCGTGGACGCCCGATGTGCGCCAACCAAAACAGTGCGTCTGACCGCGCCCCTCACCGGCAGCATTTGCGCGAGTGACCTCAGAGTTGCCACACAGCTGTAGGGATCGAATAGTCCAGGGGCTTGCGATCAGAACGCAAGGGATCCTGGAGAGTATGGCCATTGCTAGAGCGACGGAACGACGAGTAGGTATGGAATCCCCAGCTGGAAACGCGGACCAGATATTTTTCCGGTATTGTCATCGGGTCAGTTCGAGCCGTCAAAGGAAGGACAAAAGTCAGTGGGTATCTGGAAAAACGAAAGCAGTAAAACGCAGTAAGGGATGCTCCCAGCCGGGGAACAAATGTCAGTGGTAAAAAGAAATCTCCAGTATCTGGGAGATGGAACTAATTTTGAAAGAATGAGGGCTACGGGCGGATGAGATAGGACAGGAATGCAAAAAATGGCGAAGGCTATGTAGAAGGATAAAGATGATCTGGTGATGAGTGGTTGTTGCCAGAATGGGAGTCTGGTTTGAAATGCCAGGTTGAACTGAGAGGAAGGGAATGAGACCAGTTTTGGGCCGAGTAGAGGAAACTTGCTATGATGTAGATAAGCGATTAGAATTGGGGCTGAGCATCCTCCAACGGAGAATCTAGTACCTTGGGCCAGCAAAATGAAAGCTCTAGACCTGGGGGCGTAGTTGCCATACTAAATGATTGTTAACTAGGTGGGCGATTACTGCAGAATGTGATGGAGTAAATAAACCTAAATGATAGTCAATAAGCAAGCAAATTACGGTTGTGCTATGGCCATGGCAAGTATGACGGAAAACTTTAGCGGTGAAACTTTGGAGGGGTAACCCACTTTCCCTAAACAATTGCAAAATGTACCTAGTTCCAATTTTCTTTTCAACGTGCACGGGGGTGAAATGGAAAAATACACCAGGATTTCACTTGGACAGTTCAAGTGAGGCTTATTTGCTGAAATCACATTGTGAGATCATTCCGGCCTTCGGAGAAGAACATTTATTCACATTTTATAAAGTATTGTCTACCACACCTTCGGCACACAAGAGAAACTCCTAAGTATTCTGATGGGTGTCAGTATTCGATCGACCTCCATGTTCGTGTGCGTTTTGTTGCCGTCCATCCTACACTCGCTTTCCAAGTTGATTTATTATTAGAAACCGGTTTTTAGTTCCTTCAGGAAGTTTGCTGTGCTAGTTTTACGTAATTCAACTGTTTTTGACCTCTCAATTCTAAGCGACATCTTATAGTCGCTTGAACGTTGCATCTGCGTTCAACTTTTGCGCCAAAGCTTGTGAGCAAACTTAGTTTACCCAGTTACTGCGATAGTTTACTGCTTGAAACACGTAGACAGAGCTTGTGCAGCAAAGCCTCCTACTCTGGAATGTCCTCATTTTGATCGTGCGTCTAACTGTGTGCTTCGGTCTTCTGATGAAAATGCGAATCTCAAGCTGTGCAGCGGGATTTGGAATTGATTACTTATGGATTGTGCAAATGATGACTACAACGGAAACCCGTTTTACGCGTGGCCCACACGGGAAGTTAGTAACCACAGGCACTGACAGGCAGAGTGGGAATCATGACCCTAGCCTAGACCTCAGACTACAATTTTCGCCGAAAGATTTTGGCCGGCGGTGTAATGGACAAACAATTAAAATCCTTCCAAATATTCTATGTGCCTTGTGAGTGTGACCATGTCTGAAATCACTTTGATAAGCTCGTTCATACACAATACTTGCGCGTTAGCTTATTTGTGTGAGGTATTTGAACTTGGCCCTGAATCGGTTCTGACGGTCGTGCTTGGGCCGCGGGGCTTTGAACACTTGGGTGTCACTGTGGAGTCTATTTGCCAACAAACCTGAGGTTTGTATATGTTTGTGATTTTTCTGATTTTCAATTTAGCACCGTAAAAACTACGGATCCACGTTGTTCTTGTTTTGCGTTTCGTTCGAAATGGCTATGCGTTGCTTGATTTGTGAGACTGACTCACACTCCACACGAGTAAAGCATTTGGTCGCTTTTTTCACACCCGCTTATTTCACAGAAAACATTGTACGGAGGCACCGGCCCTGCTCTGTCTCGGCTGTCGTCCTAATCCCCTCGCCCCACGAACGTTCACGAACCTTCATCCACTGTGTGACCCCTTCATAACCCGAGCCAATCGGTAACGGCCCCTTACATAGTGGCGGTTTGGGTCCGCTCTTGTCACCGACCTAAGCGAATGGTGTCTTCCATGTAGTGTTTTGCCACAGTGAGTTGATCCTTGCTCACGACACGAAGCTTTTCCATTACCTTGGAACAAATGCCCTGTAATCGGAGTCCAGTATGGTCCTGTTAGATTCGAGTTCGCTTGGGGGATGGTGTAGGCAATATTTGGTGACGCTTTCTGCAGCGGAGTACTCTTCTGTCCCACAAATGCCATTCTCCACATGGCTGTCTTACCATGAACGACCCACTTACTCCCTCCATCGGCGCGCTAAAAAACCTAGGCCCAAATACTCCGGTTCTTTTAACTTCCACGAACAAGCATCGACTCATACTGGTAATGCCATGAGGACCGTCGCAGTTGTCCTCGGTACATGCGCACTCAGGTCAGCAAACTCCAAATATTCAAGACTCACACTAGATATTTGTTGGAACACTGCCCTGTGATCTTCTCTCTGCTGCGGAAGGCTGAACGGGTGAATATAGAGAAAGTACAAAGCTCCTTCATCAAAATCTACTTGACCCCTCCTCCAACCTTAACTACACAGCTAAGTGCGAACTGCTCTGGTTTGAACCTCTATGGTTACGTCGGGTCAAGCTCAACCTTTTATTACTCTTCAACCTTTTACACTCAAAACTTCACTCGTCGGACAACCCTTTTGGTTTCTGTAGTGCCACTCCTTATCCCCCTTCCACGTCACAAACAATTTACTATTACAACCCTTTGTTCTGGACTCTCTGTGACACCTAAATATTTCGCTGTTGTCCACTCTAGCCCCCTAAATTAGCTACCAGACCCACTACGATCATGTTGGAAGCCGAAGCAATTTAAAGGAGCACTAGATAAAATCCCTTATGCACCATCTATGATCAGAGCCACCGGCAATACTACAAATTTTGATCAAGCATACGAAGGCTGTCTAGACCATCGAACCGCAATAAATTACCATATTTTGCCTCCGAAACTTATCTTACGATTCGTCCACATATATGAGCAGTTTTTGTGCGAGCTTAAAACCTAATACTTTAAATACTATTTGTCGGTCCCATGGCTAGTGCCAGCTACCTGATTGCCAATGCTAGTGATCTTTCTGCTTTGATTCAGTTTGATTTATTTCCATATCCTTATTGCCCTGTATTTTTAAATCCTATATTTTTTCCCGATGTCACGCTCACATTGCTTGTACCCTTGCGAAAAGCTCCTATCTTCATCAGCCTCCAAACTCTGCCAACACATGGCGAAACCGGGTCCAAAATTTACAGGGTGCGTATTATGTCCACGGTAAATCAAGCATGATATGGAGGCGGTAAATCCAGGGAAAGACCCGCACGCTCATATATGGCTCTTCTGTATGGCCGTTTTTTGCTTTACTTCCGTAGTGTACACGCGTCTAGCCTGGTCTCGTTTTAAGTGGTTTGGCCTATAGTCTAAGGTGGTTTTCAGGAATTGGCTTGAGTCAGCTTCAGGGAACTTTTGTTGTCACTGTTACCTGCTGAGAGTTTTCAGGCTTGCGCCCCCTCTTATGCGTGCTTGTACCAATTTTCGATCCCTTGTGCTCAAAACGGAAACACCGTTGAGGTCAGTGGCGCCCAGGCAATGGCTTTTTCCGAACGTGGGGAAAACAATCCGCCTTTAGAAGTTTCGATCACCATGTGAGCACACGTGAGCACCGAGGGTGGAGGAGCTACGCCAAGTTCCAATACATACTCAACCATGCCTCTGAAAAAATCCATATGAGCAAATATCTTCCTCTGAGAATCCATCTTCCACGAACCAGGCTGTGGAAAAATGGCATCTTCAGCTACCAGACTTAATCGAACCCAGCGAAAAGGAAACCCCACTAATCTATCTACCATCGATCCGCCAGATAATTCATTGGTACTCTCACCTTTGCTGAAGTAGGGTGATGGCGTATGGAGCTTTTTGTTTCCTTCTGCCAAACGCGTCTTGCATTTCTCACCGATGTCCCTTTACGTACCTGTTGACCGGAAACCGGGCCCTACCTGTGACATTCAACATATCCCTGCAGACGGCAACTTTCTGGTCACCCATGCTCAACCTAGCCCACCGCTCAATACCTAGATACAGAATGAAAAATACAGAAACTACGGACATACTCCCGACTTTCGATCTTTTCAATGGTATGACTTATCAAACTCTTCCTCTACTGTCTTGGTCACTGTGCAGTGTTGTGAATTTGCCCGGATGACAACCAATAACTGAGCATTGTGTCTACGCAAATCCTGGTAGGAATAGTCCTCTTGGGACACTTACTAATGCCATACCACATTCAAAGTTCGAGCTTGCCATAAAATATCCATCCTCTGAGAAGTAAAAATCTCGTCTAAAGTCGTATTCAGTTACCTCTCTAACCTGCTGCCACTCGAACACAGTTAAGGTCCTCCTGACCTCCAGTATCAGGGAATATCTCTGGCATATCCAACATTGGTTAGGCTGGAAATACCTAACCCCTTTCCTCCCGGTGATCCTCACCTATAGATGCTCAAGACATCAGACACAGGATCTTTTCTTCTATTCTATTCTCATTTTCGGTCCATCCAAAGAACCCCACCCTCCTCCATTACGTGCCGACTGAATTGTTTCCGCTATGACTAAGTCAAACGCAATCTTCAGTGGCGATGATAATTGTTTCGTCAGTGCCTGTGAATGGTTCCTCTAGGCTCCATCGTCATCCAGCTACCCTGTAAAGCCACCACACTCAGCCAGTTTACTCTCCAATGCTGTGTCCACTAGCCGCAGGTTAGAGAAAATGTAATTGTTTGATTTCTACTAAATTGGTAATCGTACCCCCGGCCGGGACATCCTCCGGACTGTCAAACTCCCGATCTCTTCCAAAACGTGCCGGTTATTTGGTCAGCCGTCGGTCTACTAGATATGAGTCCTGAAATACCGTAGGGTCTACCGGACTGACTGATTGGACTGGATTACTTTCCCTTCTGGAAGGACATGGTTTAAACTTATACTCCCGCTGGCCGATGCAACATGAAGATTCTCACATCTCAAGCCGCTGTGGTCCCAACCATGCTACACTGGTTACATCCGCCATATTAGTTTAATCGGACCGCATGGCGGATTCCAGGCAACAAATGAAATAATGCACCGCCTCATCTACCCCCCGAACGGTTCAGTCTAAACTGCGGCGTAGTACTGAAGCGGTGGCCGGAATCGAGCCTTCGCCGTCGCATTCCTAACTCATTCCCAACTCTTTCCGTCAGCCAAAGCTATCTAAGTCTACTTTTGCATGCTATCTCAAACATTCGTGATGTAAATCCGGTGGCGAAACAAAGCATTAGTAAGTAAAATGCCAATCGCTCGTAGGTGGTCTGAAAGTGGCTTTATATTCTTCCACCGTGCAAAGAAAAAATTTATTCTGTCACCTAAACAAAGTCAGTTGTCGGCTTCGGTCTGGCATTTTGCAAACCACGGCAATTTTCGCACCTTCTGGTTACCTCTACATATTCTCTTGGAGGGATCTACCTAATCTTTTGAATCCAATTGACCTTTTCTTCAACAAATCGATCACGAAATCCCCAGCTGAGCTTCGAATTGCGATTCGTGTTGCTTAAAGGGTGCACTATACTCCTAACAAAGTATTCATCTTCTAGACCACCTTCAAGTGAAACTTCGTTCTTTCCTTATCGCATTGGGATAGCCTACCCAAAAAGGGGCGATCATATCAAACTTATCTGACCATTCTCAATCATTTCACGGGCTCCCTTAACTTCTAGTTTTTCAAACCACTGTCCTCTGGCTGTGACTTATCCAAATGATATCAGTGGGAACAAACTTATCTATACGTCGCTGATATCACCCATTATAATCTGAGAACGCCGTGTTGGTTTTATTCTCCACCGTGACTGGTTGTTCTGTAGTTAAAATACCCATCCGGTTTTCGATTTTTATCCTTCAAGTATCCACCCGGTACATCCACGCTTTCCTTTATGTATGACTCGATTTTTCTTTGAACCCTCCTCCACTACGCTGTTCTCATTTTGCCTCCTCGTTCTAAAAGGTTGCACATCACATTCTGTCAGTTGGAATCGGACCTTCTTCTACGGCTAGACGCGAAGCGCCAAATTTTCGGCGGCCAGTTTACGCACTTTGTGCATTACCTCCGCCTCGTCTTTCTGACAGTGTTGTGATGTTTGCTGCTAGTTGAATCACCGACCTTCGTGGACCCCTTTGTCTTCCTAATACCATATACACGATTTGCCCTGTTTATCTGCTTGCTCCGTTCCCTGAACATTAGTGCTCGTCTGTGAGTCACATATTGTGTACTTTAAGCATTCTGTAACAAAGCTCTCATCGACAGCTTTGCCTCTGACGGGTTCTCCTCTACGTCTTCTCCCTTATATTGGAGCTGACTTCCCTTTTCCGAATTGACCTTTTCCGCCTTAGTTCGTCTAAATACCCTCCAGCTTTATTGTACTGTTATTGAAACTTGCTAATCTCCTTCCTAAGTTTGATGAATACCTAATACCGTCGTGTGTTGGTGCACTGTGTGACCATGCCTTGAGCATGAGTCTTAACCAAAGTAGAGAAGTAATCCAGTATACCATTTTTATTGTTAAAACTCCGTGTAAGGGCATGTTATGTATATTTCCAAAGTTTACACAAAGGTCTGTTTGCAGGCTTTGTGATAGATAAAACAAGATACAGTGAGGGAAGAAGGAGCAGATAGAGTCCGATTCCATAGTTTTTGCTAGCGTAGTACCGCCGGGTTTCCCGGAGTGGGCGGTTTTTTGAGGACTCGAAAGTGAGGAGCACTTAGCTATCCAAAGCATGAGGTCCGTAACTCACGGGGGTCAGAGGCTGATTGCTCAGTCCACAAGCACTTCAGATGAGGCTGAACATCCTGGATGCCCAGTACACCACTCGGCCACAGATGCCAGTGAGCATGCCTTTGCATGCCTCATATGCCAACCATGGTTGGTTTGAAGTCAGAACTTGGCCATTTCCCCTGAACCAACCATCAGTCAGCCAATCTGATGGAGAGCTCTCTGCACTTGCCTTCATACTCTTACTCCAGCGGAACACCTCCGTTAAGAAAGGGCTGTGAGCTAGACTCCTCCAGCTTTGACGGTGACAGGCTGAAGGTCATTTGGGAGCACTTCGAAAGGCATTGAAGGCGAGTAGCCCTCTAGGAGCCAGAGAAACTCACTCATGACCGTGATGTATTATTTAGAGGCCTAGACGCACGCTGCTAGAACGTGGTGTCCGCACATTGAGCCACCCACTCATTTGCGTTTGACACTTCCACTTAGGTAAGGAAGGCTGTTTTCATCATTCAGACGTTTTTCCTGGGAAATATTACCTTGACTACAAAAGCCACTTTTCACATTATTCCATTTCGTGTGTTCTCCACCTGTGAGTTTTTCGTCGAGACAGACCCGGATACGTTACACCACCATGGGGTGGAATGGGGAAACAAAGCCAAGTGGTTACAAATTTTACTGGTAAGAATGATTGTGAGGCTAAGTTTGCCTCCGCCGGCGCACTGCAGGGATTTTGAGGCCCTCAAAATAGCCAGTGACTTGAAGTTCCACCCATTAGTTTTTAGATGGATACGACGAGGCTGGTTATTCCTTAGGAATTCTTAGGGAAGTCTCAGAATTACCGATGGCCGGTATCACGGTTCGAATTAACCAATAAGGCGAAGGAAAGGCAATATCTTATTCGCAAAGTAAACTTTCAGAAAACACCGGCCCCTTTTTTATTTCAACAAGGGCAGATGCATTACTTCACAGTAAACTCTAAATGCCAGGCTCGGTATTGACAAACGACCACCACCACCCCCATGGACAGAACAGTTTTTGTTGTCCGACGGATAATTGAGCCCGGGTAGGCCTATCTTAAGTCCCATGGTAACCCGACGCGTTAAACAGTGGTAAGTATTGTAAAGTTCCGTCGATGGATCAATCAAAGCCCATTTACCGACAAAGCCAAGTTCGTTACCCTGTCTTTGCATAAGCGTAGTCCACTCGATATAGTTTTGCCAATTTTGGTGCAGCGAAACTTTCGGGCAGACGAAGGAAAGAGGGCCAGTTTTGCTATTCTGTAAAGTGAGGAGTCAGATAGCCTAAAAAGTTCTAGAATTCACATTTCGAAACAAAACTAGACACAGTAGTATGCAAGTTCTAAACCTTGATTCAAGTCCTATAGGCTTCAGATGAGGAAGAAACTTTACGCAGGAATTGCCTTTGATACTCCGTCAGGTCACTTTTACAGGTACTGTACGGATTCGCATGGTAATCTTCCAGTGGAAAATGTAGAACGGCACAAGAAAGGCTATCGAAGTCAGAGGAAAAAACTGTTCAAGGGAACGAGGTGAGCTGTCATACTGCCATAGTCTGGCACTTTCTGCTAACCATCTGCGGGTGATTTTGGAGTCAGCCCAACCGGCTGGCTTACCAGAGCTACTTTGTGCGGCATTGTCGGTAAAATGTTGTTGCTTTTAAGGTGAACTGATGTAAACTTGTTACGGACCTCTACCGAAGCCAGTGCGATTCAAGAACTGGAAATTCCCCATCGCACACTACGACGGCAGCCTAACCCCACAACCCCCTTTTCAAACAACGAAGAACGCGAAGAGGAGACACTGAGATCCACCGCATATTTGATGCTGGGAAAAAGACGATTGTGAAACTTTGCGTCGCTGCTTATCTAGAATTATCGTGACGTTGCAGAATAAATCAAGGTGACGGGCTTCGACAATAATGAACAGCAACGTTTTGCGCAGATGTAGGGCAGAGCGTTATATAACTCTCGGGCTGAACGGCAAATATCCAACAAGGTTACCAAAATAGGAAATATTTTGCTGCCGGTTGAAAATGTTCCTCCTCTGGTTGACCAGAAAGGAACCTTCGTCAAAACAATGGCTGTCATTCATTGTGTGACAGCGATCTTTGCAAACTACCCACCAGCTGACTGGGAATCCTGATTTGTTGATAAAAACAGCTCGCCGTGCGAGCTGTCCGGAAATGTCGCTTCTAACATCCAATAGACTTTTCCAGGCAGAACCATTTGAGCTACTCAGAGCAAACGGTATGCTCTATTCCAGTGTACTGCGATTTATCTTCCAGCTCATTGACAGTACAAGATGCAAAATGCTGTCAAGACTACCATCCCGAACCCTTTTGCTCTGCTCAGTGGTCGATTCTTCTACTCATGGGCAATACCAGAAGCAGGATACCGTGAAAATTTGAATTTTGGACCTTTGTCTCTGTCTCATTGAACAATCATCCGGTGAACTATGTTCCAGCTCACCGGAGATGTCCAGGTAAAAAAGTAACCGCAAGATCCGGGACCTTTTGGGTTTCAACGTCGCACCCTTGTACTACTTTAGGACTTAAAGACAAGTCTTGTTTATGATAACCGCGTTCATTTATTTGTTAGCTTATGACTTCTTTCCCCGGGGCCATTTACGAAGCATAGTTTAGAAGAAGCCACCATTCGCACCATTTCCATGGAGACATAGGGGTGGATTCTACGATCCATTGCGAAGACCCTGCAGTGGACAGCCGAAAACCGGGGGTGTTCTGCTGATATTCAAGGGAAGGATAGCTCTAACGGTCGTTGCTAGTTTAGTACACGCAAGAATGTATACTTCGGAAAGCATAGGGCTTCACCGTTACAGGTCAACACATTGTGGAACGGACATTTACTTTTCAGTTTGTCCTTTATTCCTCTCAGGTGAAGCAGAGCAGGGTCAGGGTAACACGTCCTAGTATTCAAGTTCGTAACTTAATTCCATGATAATTGGTGCACTATAGTGTCCGTCTGAGTTCTGCTCCCCCTACTTTGCCCTTCTGTTTGGAGTGGGTGCCGCATCAGTATGAAGCGGAATGGGGCCGACTGGAGGTCACGCCATATGGCTCCGCTGTTAGTGACCGAGGGTCCAGATTCCACCAGCTCTTGCTGAAAATGATTACCGGTACAACTTATTGCCTTACTGAAAGTTATTATTTGCAATTAGCAGTGAAAAAGACTATCAGGTAAAAATGTAGTACTCTAAATAATAGTCCTAAAAAGGTCCCAGGAATGACCTAAGAGAAGAACAAGAAGCCGAAAGTCCCAAACGTTAAAGCTGTCCTGCACAAGGTACTGGCTAGAAGAGCCAAATATCCAGCTGTCCGCAAGCAGGGCAGTCTGAGGTTTGTTCCTCATTTGACTGCAACGAATTTTCCTCACTGTAACCAGGCGAATAACGGACAGCCTTGAGGCATTGAACAGT
Source organism: Fasciola hepatica (assembly GCA_948099385.1). Taxonomy (NCBI): domain Eukaryota; kingdom Metazoa; phylum Platyhelminthes; class Trematoda; order Plagiorchiida; family Fasciolidae; genus Fasciola; species Fasciola hepatica. Next base: position 6,047,819 of record CANUEZ040000102.1, on the reverse strand, counting down.
ATACAAACTACCAAGAGCTAAGTGCTGATTCGCTGTTTATCTACAGTAATTTTGGTCGCTAATTTACACTTTCAAACTCAGTCACCTCCAACTGGTCGCAACAACTCACCAAGTAAATGAAAACTGTGGAAGGGACCTTTTGATCTAGTTAAGGGCTGCAACGCGAGCAAGTCTCCATCAAATTCACGAGTTTCGTGTGTCACCAGTCTAGCAGGTTACCATGTGACGGCACTACAGTCAGCTGGCGAGTGGGCCTAATGGTCCCACTTGAAGTCGCAGGATAAGCAATTTTTACGGTAAAAGATACTATAACACCACTTTTTCTGGGCTCCTCCAAGCACCGTACTCATAAATACAAAAAGACGGCAAAAAGAACAAACCGGCAAACTTCGGAACAGTGAAGATGAGGCGAAGGATATTCACCCCGATGGAAGCTTTAACACGCAAATAATAAAATCTACGAAAGGATTCAACTCCGATTTCAAAATAACTTTACAAACGTCAAAAGGTGACGAAAAAGAAATGAAGTTTGAAAAATAAAGCTGTTTAGCTTCACTTTTGGAAAATTAACGAGTTCCCACAGGAAAGGGATCAAATACGAGGGGATCGAATCGCTATGTATGCCAATGAGAAAGATATTAGTTGCAGGATCTTGACATCCGACCAAAAACGCACTCAGTTGTCCACCTGCAGCGGTACAAATCGATACCAGAGATGGGCAAATTAAAACTTGAAAATACTTCATTTTAGCGCGGATCGATTGCTCAAAGCCACAGACGATCACCTACAGCGCTGCTATTGGCATATTAAGCAATATAGATGCGCTCGTTGATAACTCAATGGTGATGCTGGTGAACTTTAAAGCTCTTATACGAAAAGTCTGAGTGGAAAGACACTTAAATCAGCACTTGCTGGGAGGAATGTAATCCATCGGCACAACACCGATCGCTAGACTGCTTGCTGTTCAACAGCGTATATTCGCATTGTTCTTTTGAATTTGCGAGTATTTGGTGGATTTCATCCCATAGTAATATCTAACAACCGTTCATTTATTACGGAGGATCACTCATTTCCACTTCTCAGCGAAAACCAAACTCGAACCTGAAAACAGTCATGAAGGTTGAAAACAAGGAAAAGCTATAAATACAAGCATTATTTTGGTTGTTAGGTTGCGCAAGCACAGGTGTTACATCTCATTTCACGTATCCATATCTTCCTGCACCTGGCCACTGATTTTATGGATCTCGTGGTCGAGTAACCCACCTCGGAAACTCAAGACGCTCTAAACTGTCAATTCCACTGGTTTGGCTTCCGATAATTTCCTTCTGTGTTGCGGACTGATCATATAATAGCTCTTATACTACCAAGTTTAGTGGAGTCCCTGAAAAGTGGTGTACCTTTAGTTTGCTAAACCAATCACCAATCAAACTATGAAGTAAATTTTCGTGGTGTCCGGCCTTGTGACTTTATTAACACTATTCAAAAGACTGTGGGGCTGCCAGACAGAGTTGGACGGAAAACACCCTAGTATGCCCTGATGGAATGCACGGCAACTGCAGTTATCATATGCATGATCATTTGCAAGTGTAATGTAACCGTGGACACAGTTTGTATGACTCCATTATCAAGCAGTTCCCTGATCGTTCTGTTGAGGTGTACCAGGAGACTTCGGAGAATCTTGAACAAGACGGTAAATTTTATTTGACCTAAATTTTATTCCGTCACCTTTGTCCTTCTTCTAGTGAAACAATTCTTCGTTTTTATAAGTTCAGAAAAGTTTAATCGCTGTTCGGCGGTATTCCCGAACCCAAATTAATCAGTTTCTCGACGCAGAAGCACTTCCTTTCGTTTGACAAAACCTGTCGCGACACAACAGTTTAATGCAAATTAAGGGAATTGGAAAGCGGAAATCTGTCGGCTAATGGCCACTATTACAGCCCTGGTGTGTCGGGTGATGTGATGAAAAGCTCTCGTGTAGATGATTTGACTTTTGAAGCAGGACAATTCAATTGAAGAAATAAAAGTAGATGCTCCGCAACGGGATTAGCCTGGGACATGGAAGCTGACGATTTCGCTTACCAACTTCAGATTCGGGATCCATCAGCAAAGAATGTTGTCCATTCAGCTAGCTGTGATACATGGCCCCTTGAGCTTTTAATAATAATAATAATAATAATGGTATATTTCTCGACCATGGTTGACAGGCACTTGTAGTGCTACCAATAAAGCACTCGATGACGAAGACTAACAAATTTGTTTATTTGAACAATTACCGTTTTTGGTGGCGCCACTTGCTCCGCCTGTGTACGTCTTCTGCACGCCGTTGCGCTCCTCCGATACACACGTTGCCCCGCTCCAGCGTTTTGAGTTCTGCTTTGCGCGCTGCCGAGTATATTCGCTATCGTGTCACATACCGAGGACCACGGGCTATAGACTCTATACGGGGGCAGGTCCTGACTTAACTAAGATAAATCCTAAACTGGTGAGCCCGAACAACAAATTAATTCTCGAAGGACATTCGTAAGTCCCTCAATCACATTTATTCGTTTACATATACACTTTTCCGATATATAAACCGTAAATTCCGGATATCAGTTACCATATCCCTTATATATATTTTCTCATATCCATATTATAAGTGTTTCACTTTTGCTGCACTGACCTCTTTATATCATTTTACATTTGATATACCATTGCAACTATGGCTAGCAACGACCGTAAACCTGACCCGGAACCGTCCGTTTCGACAGTCTCCCTAGCCGTCCCTCAGTTTTTTATTGATGACCCTCAACTCTGGTTTCATATGTTGGAGGCAGAGTTTGAATCACATAGAATTACAAGCGAACGAACCCGTTACTTGTGGACTATCGGTCGCCTTCCCCGTGACGTTGCTACTCAGATACGCGACGTAATATTTAATAACAGTTCTTACACAGCCGTGAAAGACGCGGTAATCTCTTGTCTTTTACCGTCAGAATCGTCCAGACTAAAACGGCTGACCCAAGGGACAGACTTAGGTAGCAAGAAGCCCTCTGCATTACTGAGAGAAATGCAGCAGCTGGCAGGGCAACTTTTAGAGGAAAACGTCCTTAAAGAGTTGTGGGTACAGCGACTACCACCCAACATTCAAGCACTGCTCGAGGTTTCCAGCCACCTTAAGCTCACAGAAGCGGCTAAACTAGCGGACGGTATTATGGACCGGTACCATCCACAAATTACCGCCGTAACAAACTCGAGCAGCCCCCAGACCACAGCTCCCACCGTAGGAACACACTCCGAGGACACTCTGATAGCTGCTTTCGAGCGGGCTTTCAGACGTTTTTCCTCTCCTGGTTGTTCTCACTGTAGAAACCATATATCTTATCACAACTCTGACTGACGTGAACGTCTCAGAAGCCCTTCCCCTGACCGCCTGGTTAACCCATTTCGATCAACGTACTGTCGATACCACAAACGGTTTGGGGAGAAGGCTCGGCGCTGCGAAGCCGGTTGCACCTTCCCAGGTGCCAAACAGGGAAACTAATATCCCGACGCGTTCCGACGACTAACGCGGTCGGCAGCCATAATAGCAGTCGTCTGTTGCATGTCCGAGATTTAGTTTCCAATAGCCTGTTCCTAATTGACACCGGTGCAGCAGTAAGTGTCATTCCAAAGGAGGCAGGTGATGCAACGAACCCGTCAGTCCAACAACTCCGTGCTGCCAATGGCACTCCCATTGCTACTTACGGCCGAAAGTCACTCACACTCAACTTAGGACTACACCGCACCTTCCGCTGGGTGTTCATAGTAGCAGACGTCCCTTATCCCATACTAGGCATCGATTTCCTAGACCATTTCGGCCTCCTGATCGATGCACGAGGCCGGAGAGTTGTCGACCGGCAGACTTCTCTTTCCGTAACCGGGTCGTATTCCTCCGTGAATCACATCACGCCCCTATACATCGAACCGCAGGCCGAACACCCGTACGCAGACCTAATTTCAGCTTACCCGGCAATGCTAAGACAATCTGGCCCCCTTCCCGTGGTGACCACTAACGTTACCCACCATATTGTCACTAAAGGACCCCCAGCATTTAGCCGACCACGTCGCTTGACCTTAGACAAGCTCCGCGTAGCACAGGCTGAGTTTGAACACATGCTAGAATTAGACATAATACGCCCGTCCAGTAGCCCTTGGGCCTCGCCCCTTCACATGGTTCCTAAACCTAATGGTGATTGGCGCCCCTGCGGTGACTACAGGGCCCTCAACCAGGCTACTGTCCCGGACAGGTACCCCATTCCACATATTCAAGATCTTACTTCTACCCTGTCTGGTTGTTCTGTTTTCAGCAGAATCGACCTCGTCAGAGCCTACCACCAAATTCCAGTAGCAGAGGCTGACATCCCTAAAACCGCTGTCACAACTCCATTCGGACTATTCGAGTTTTTGCGCATGCCTTTTGGGCTCAGCAATGCAGCCCAAACCTTTCAAAGGTTTATGCATGAGGCAACACGCGGTTTGAAGAATGTCTACGTGTACTTAGACGATATTTTGGTGGCAAGTTCTTCAAAAGAAGAGCATATGACACACCTGCGTGCTCTTTTTGAGCGCCTTAGCCAACACGGTGTAACCATTAACCCTGCTAAGTGCGAACTAGGTAGGACGACCATCACGTTCCTAGGTCACGAAATCTCAGCCTCAGGCATACAGCCCCTGCCTGACAAGGTGGCGGCAATTCGCGACTATCCTGAGCCTCACTCTTACCGACAGTTGAGCCAATTTTCTGGCCTGGTTAACTTTTATCGCCGCTTTATCCCACACTGCGCCGAAATAATGCAGCCTCTAACAGACCTTTTACGTGGAGGTAAGCGGAAATTCATTTTTCCCGACACGGCGCAGGCAGCGTTTACTTTGATCAAGGATGCTATCGCCAACATAGCACTCCTTGCACATCCCGATCCTTCTGCTCCCCTGGCATTAGGAACAGATGCTTCGGACACGGCTGTTGGAGCAGTGTTGCAGCAATTCGTCAACAATTCATGGCAACCAATAGCTTTCTTCTCCAAGCGTCTCCAGCCTGCGGAATTCCGATATAGTACGTTCAGCAGAGAACTTCTGGCAATCTATTTGGGTATCCGACACTTCCGGCACACACTCGAGGGCCAATTGTTCACAGTGTTTACAGATCATAAACTACTAGTGTACGCCCTCCAGTCAGCTTCTGATCGATATTCGCCACGCGAGATTCGCCACTTAGACTATGTTTCGCAGTTTACTACGGACATTCGACACGTCTCTGGGGCACACAATCCCGTAGCAGACGCACTCTCACGCGTCCACAATATCGACTACCCACTACCCATGGGCATAGACCTAGAAGCAATCGCCGCAGCCCAAACGACAGATCCTGAGGTAGAGCAACTCAGACACAACAGCTCCCTGCACCTAGTGGCAGTGGCCCTTCCAACTTCGGACGTAACTATCATTTGCGATGTGTCACAAGGTCGACCCCGACCACTAGTTCCTGCCAGTTTTCGCCGACGAGTTTTTACCAGCCTCCACAACTTATCGCACCCTGGGGTAACCGCCTCAGTGAAACTAGTCACCGAGCGATTTGTCTGGCCTTGCGTCAAACGTGACGTACGTCTTTGGGCTCGTGCTTGTCTCCAGTGCCAACGAGTTAAGATACATCGTCACACCAAATCTACTTTAGGCACATTCTGCTAACCGGACGCACGCTTTCATCATGTGCATGTGGATCTCGTGGGGCCACTTCCGCCATCCAATGGCTGCGTCTACATCCTCACTTGCGTAGATCGTTTCACTCGCTGGCCACAGGCCATACCTATTCCTCGCCCAACCTCAGAGGAAGCTGCAAAAGCATTTCTAACCGGTTGGGTGAGTCACTTCGGTTGCCCTGCTATCGTGACCACTGATCGCGGTTCTCATTTCGACGGCGCCTTCCACGAGCTACTAAACGCATTCGGTTGTCGACACAACAAGACGACGGCCTATCATCCTCAGGCCAATGGCATGGTGGAGCGATTCCATCGCCAGCTGAAAGCTGCCCTTCGTGCTCGTGATAATCCATTATGGAGTGAAGTTTTGCCGATCGTTCTCTTAGGACTGCGTAACACCGTCAAAGCCGATATGGGTGTTACGGCGGCTGAACTGGTTTATGGTTGCACACTACGACTTCCAGGTGAGTTGGTTTCTCCATTACCACCTATGAGTTTTAATTACGGGGATTACGCAAAACGGCTGTCGCACCAAATGCGGGTGATAAAGCCCACCCCACCACGAGAACAAACCCTGAGCAACTACATACCTACCGCTCTAGCTACCACCAGCCATGTGTTTATTCGAGTAGATGCAGTGCGATCACCACTGCAGGCGGCTTACTCTGGCCCGTTCCGCGTCGTCCAGCGAAAGGAAAAGAAATACGTGATGGACGTCGAGGGCAGGAAGGAGACCATCAGTATAGACCGCCTCAAACCAGCCTTCATCGAGGCAGAACCCACCTCGAACAACCCTCTCAGTGTCCCTACCTGCTCACAACCTTCGGTTAGTCGTCCTGAGTCGGCCCCTGTTACTCCCACTAACGACCCCTCGTTACCTGTTGCAACACCAAACTCCACGAAAGACGCAGCTGCACCGGTCAACAGGAGAAATCGACGGGGCCGCGAGCTGCGACAGCCAACGAGGTTTTCTGAATATGTAACAGTTGTATATATTTAATTTTTCTCTTCATATTCAACTTGTACATAGTCCTATTATACATGAATGCACGACCACGTGGTGATCACGACAAGGGTGGCGGCAGCCTGTATTGCGCCGGTATGTCCCCCTCAGTCGAATATCCGATCGCGCCTCGAGGCGCAGCTTCCTTGTGTTTCTTTCCTTCCAGCTCGTCCCGTCAGACAGAACCACATGGAATTCCAGGATCTCGCATGGCTCCAACACAAGGCTCGCTGGATCGCGACTGGACTCATTTGACGCCGGACGCTGGCTCGCTTACGAAGGCAATGACAACCACAGGGACACGGAACTTTGGGATATGCCGACAACGACAAACCCTACAACACAACCACCACTGCCAGGTCACGAACAGGATCTACCCCGGTCGGATAACATTTTAAGGAGGACGCAATTTTGCGATCGACGCACAGCGACCAGTGTGAGTCATGGAGAACGGCTTGTGCTGGCTTCGCTGTTGTGTTCGACCGCGGCGGGAGGCATGGAAAACGTCTCTCGCCACCGAATCCGACGTACCCATCACGGGTCGAAGCCCAACTGCGTCAGCCTTCTAGGGGGAGACCCCTGTAGTGCTACCAATAAAGCACTCGATGACGAAGACTAACAAATTTGTTTATTTGAACAATTACCGTTTTTGGTGGCGCCACTTGCTCCGCCTGTGTACGTCTTCTGCACGCCGTTGCGCTCCTCCGATACACACGTTGTCCCGCTCCAGCGTTTTGAGTTCTGCTTTGCGCGCTGCCGAGTATATTCGCTATCGTGTCACATACCGAGGACCACGGGCTATAGACTCTATGCGGGAGCAGGTCCTGACTTAACTAAGATAAATTCTAAACACTCGCAATCGCATGATCATGGGGTACAACGTTACTAAAACAATGAACTATACACGAATTTCCAGAAGGCGAGTCAAAATCGTCAGAAGCAAAGCAATTTAGCTAGAGTTTGTTTTAATCTACCGAAATGACAATGGTTTGCTCGACATATACGGTTTGGTTTGAATCCGAGTTGGTTGGTGATGGCCCGTGGGAATGCGAAATATGTCGTGAAAATATAGCGCTGAGGATGCGTTAATAACCGAAATAATACAAGCCGTGTATAACGGAGGCCTATTGAGGTTCTATGAACGGGATAAGTTCTGAACATGGAAAGATGAAAGAAATGAATAGGAGTACACTCGTAAACCTTGGTGAATATGAGAAGAACGGCTCTCTATGAAGACGACGATGGCCTGGAATGACGGATATTCCCGGTTTATGTAAACGGAGAGCGTCAAGAAACGGGGAGGCGTGAACAAACTGTGTGGAAGTGGACTAGGAAACGTTGATGAATGTGGAGGAAACAGCAATCCATATAAAAGGTGAGTTTAGGTTCAGGATCAATGACCCAAATCATTCAGAAGAAAAGGGAGCGCAACTTGAAGGCCCTGAATTAGAGAAGAAGAATCAATTTCAAGCCGGATACCTTTCGAAAGAAAAATGAAATTTTTCTGGGGAAAACTGAGTGAAAAACCTCCGCGTAGGCTCGCGTCTCATTGTTCCGTTACTCTGACAAAAAACACTGACTTATTGATTCTCAGTGATATTTGGCGTCATTATTGGGAATCACGGATGAGGGGAATAAGTGGACCCCGTTGGATGGCGTGTCGAAATTCAATGAGTAACAAATTCCTGTGTTGCGTATTCTGGCTCTGTTATTGGATTGTTTCATATGAGACCAAGGTGATGTGCATTATCCCGTGGGTATGGTTCATCAGGCGGGGTAAGGGACGTGTCAATCAATCAGTAGAAGATAGCTTGTGAACTGTTATTTGTGAAGACTCCGGCAATGACATCAGTAGTAGGGGTGTTGCGTCAGAAGACGCTTATCAATCTACTGGTAAGCAGTTGGGAGTGTCTTAGGTCTGACCCTATGTTTTACCGTTAAGAGCTTGTTCCAGAAACTCTGCAAACTAAAAATCGGATGGGATCAACCGCTGGGACCTGTGGTGCTCGAGCAGTGGAATTATTACGAACGTATCACTGGTGGACTACAGCAGGCTCATGTGTCACAGTGGTACGCTACAAGACTAAATCGCATGCCATGGATGAGCCTAATCATTTTCGGGAAGCATCGGAGATCTGCCGTGATTCGACGGCGAACCTGCTTTCCGTAGGTTTCACTGCGCCGCCAAGCTGCGTAACGATAATGGCCAGGTCAAGAGAGGGTGCATTCAAAATCAATAACCTTTCCGAGTCTGGTGTAGTCCGCGGGTGTGGTAGCAGTTCAGTTGGCTCACGTTATCAAGAAAAAGGCGGAGCTATCTTTGCCTGAGATGTTATTTTGGACAGATTCTGCAGTTTTCCTGAAATAAAAAAAAGTGAACAAGGATATGACGCGCCTATTATAGCCAGGAGAACGTTAAAAATCAGTGTTCGCCTCGGACATGATGGCGACAAGTGGCTTGAAAGGACAGCCCTTCCAGAGGTACGAAACCGCAGGTGAGCTACGGTAATCTATGGTTCAACCGGCTCGCGCTCTCCCAGATGCAAAAACTTACGGTGCTTGTTGGGCATTAGGTCTTGGCAGGTCGCAAACGACTTTCTAAAACTTAAGAAGGTTTTAGTGAGCATATTGACAGCTCTTCAATTCGAGCTTATTTAGAACGGTTCTTACCATATTACAAAATCTTATAGTCGGTGGATTAGATTCCGCGGTTCAAAAGTTTGGAATGACTTTGCTTCAAAATTCTTTGACGGTGTCAGAGATCATGAACAGTGGTAGAGATGTGCCCCTTTTGGTTCAGCCGAAGGCATTTTCACTGGAAGCCGAGGGTGCACCTGGCCTTGGTAAGCGTAGGGCGGTATACGGGCGTGGAAACAGAATGGAGAGACTAAATTTAGTCAGCATTAGCTAACTACTGTGCATCGGTGGGCGGCTACAACGGTTGAATTCATCTGACGTTGCTAAGTGTCGCGTAATTCCGCTAAACAAGTTTTATGTGACGGATTCAAACTTTGAACATGATCATGCGCCGGAGGTCCAAATTGATTGTGCAAAAGTGCCTACTTAGATTCGTCAAAGGTTTTGGATTTTACAAGGCACGGCCGCAGTCTACGTGGTACTAATGAAACGTATGACCTTCGAGGGGGAGTCGGCTCTACCAGATCATCAGAAAATGGCCCCGTATTATTGGAGCCCACCTGCCTCTCTGGACATGCATTTGCTAATGCTGGTATCGAGTAGTTCGAAACCTTTTATGTCAAGCATGGAAGAGCGGAATGGAGACTTTACGGTTGCTTGTTTACTTGCCTAAAAAACAAGGTGGAGCGTGCCAAAGTAGAGCATTCTCACACCTTGGATTACTTCGTCAAGTCTCTGGTGAGTTCATGGCCAAGAGAGGGCAGAGAAAGGTAAAGCGTAGTGGTAACGGTAGCCATTCTAAAGGAACTTAGGCCGAAATACTCGATCTCTTCGACACATCACGGACTAGAATTAGTAGTAGTTTGCTGGGACGTGAGGTAGAGTAGCACTCCAGCCCACCCGAAGCTAGCCACTGAGGGGGGAGGGCGTTTAAAGGGGGGGGGGGGTTGGTAACGCCCTTTCAAAGAATGTAAGGAGCAATAGCTCACATTCAGAGCAGGACAAACGGGACTATTTCGGAATTTCTGGCCAAATTGGAAAGAATAATCAGAGATCGACCGTTGCCTCCTCAGTCAGAGAATGCTAAGAATTTGGGGGTGTCAGCGCCCAGTAAGACTCTGCTACTGAGAGGCACTGGAACGCTGGTGGGTCGCGTGTATTTTCCCCGGTCGTGTGAGGGTCTACTTATCAGAAGATTCCAGAAAGATCAAGGGTGAAATACGAGCCTTCGTTACAAGGGGGAAAGAGGGGGCACAAGGTAAGCAAGAACATAAATGAAGGGGGCCGGATATAGGAGGCCGTGGATGGTTTTCATAGAACCAAGTGAAAGATGCCAGTGGAGTTTATCCCGACAAGGATAACTTCCTCAGCGAGGTATTGGTAAACGTGTTGCTTAGGAATGCGAGGAAACATGTTCGCAGTGTTTGTTATACGGAATGGTTAATCAGACGGAATGCACTTCTGACTTGTGCGTTTATATATACACATATTTATTTGATGACAGGTGTAGCTGACATAGTTCAACACCGTGGCAGAATGACATCCATATTACGTTGCTGCCTGATGTAGTTTTCCTGCTCACCAAACAGTTTTAGTCTTAGCGTCCAAACTTGTGAGGATTAGGAGAGGGTGCTTTTGTTGTCTGTCACGTCCATCTGAGCCGTCACATGCGGTCCGTGTCCCTTTACGGTAGTGTTGTTACTGAACCCCGCAGTCACATACTACCCGTGGCCGGTCGCGATCTGGGATCGTTTTCAAGCTCACCATAAGGTGTTACCCACTTGAGACACAAAGAAAAAGAAATTCGGGTGACCTGGGGTGACGTGCGACTAATTGACGTGACTATTCCATGACACCTCACTAGTGGTTATTGGCTTCCACACCACTTTCCCAGGTGGTTGGGGGAGTAGGCGAAAGCTTGACTGCTATGCTGGCGGACAATACAAATTTTTAGCCTTACCCTGGTGTATTCATTATAGTCATTAGGTAATCGATGACCGAAGGGACTCCTGTTTGGCTGCTGACGTTGCACAGAAAGACGAAAATTGGTGTGACTCATCTGACTGTAACGTTCACCGTCGTTACTCAAATACTGTTGCTACTTTTACGAGAGGAATATAGAAAAGAGTTTTGATTGGGTAGATGAGCTTACCGCCGGGGGGTGGTACGGTTGCTGAAGCGCCGTAATAAGTGGCCTTATTCTCACACTAGTTGCTCAGGAGACACAAATTGTGAGTGATATTTACCATTCTTACTTTATGTTTGCTTTTGTTTTATCTATCTACCTGCACAAAATCTCTGGTAGAGGTCGGGTATTATAAATTTCGGCTTTTTTCCGTTGAGCACGAGGTCGGTCGCCTTATTAATTCTCACTGGTTTGCAGTTTGGTTAAGCGGTTATTTAGGCCACCTTTGAAGGTAATTTTTACGGCTCACCTGAGGGGTAGCACAGCCAAGTGGGATTTGTGTACGTATTTCCTACATTTCACAACCATTATTGGGTATATTGCACAATATGGAACATAAAAGACCTATTGAGCTTCGTTCAGTCGGAGTTTTTGTTACGTGGATCAAGTTCGATTGTATCTGCGACGTAAAAAAGTTTCGTTTGTACGCTTGCAGACCACTAAGATCGGACGACCGCATCATCCGTGAGGATAAAGTTGGGAAGTGACCTGATGGAGCCGCGGCATGTTAACTCGCCGTTGATCGCTGGCTCTGTACATACCAATGAGCCCACCCATGAACGCCCTTTTGCATATCGTGCCGGACGCACCAATCTGTCACGGGTGTGGCGGTGGAATGGGTGCTAGGGTGAACTTATTTGTGCAAAATGTCGAAGGCTTTGAGGTGACAAGATTCCATCGGCCTTGGGAGTGGCAAGGTTCGTCGCTTTATTGAAGAAAGAAAGCGGCTAAAATGGACTCCAAAGGTGTGTGTGATGCTATATATGACATTCAGTTACGAAGACTATGCTCCAACTGAAGCTCTGAAGTCTATGGCCAATGGCCAACTGAGAGCAGGGTCAACTCGAGGAGGAGAATTAGCCGCAACGTGGTCGGTGTCAGTAAAGTGACAAACATGACTGCTTATCCGCTCTACGAGATCTAAGCTACGCACCTTACGCGTTGAACGCTTGTCGGGGTGCCCGTGACAACATACGCATTGGTTCATATTAAGTAATCACGAATTTTCTACCTTTGAGAACAAGTCAGAAATGTCGAACAGTAACGCAACCGGCAAGCAGTCCCCTGCCAAATAAAAAGAACTTAGTTTCCTCTGATGGGGGATGATGAGAGAAAGAGACTAGAGGATTCCGCTAAAATGCAGGCAATTGCTGCAGCGCGCTGCTTAGCACTCTGTCCGGGGCATAGATGGCTAAACTCAGCCTTGCTCTGGCGTCGAAGAAAACAAGCAAAATGGCAAAACCCGTGGGCCTTTGACCGCAACGAAAGCAAACTTAAGCCTCGTTGCTTAAGTTTGTGGGACCATATTTAGCATGTTGAAGAGAATGTGTTGAAGGCCATCATAACTGAGAGCAGAGCTCAGAATTATAGCCCCCATATCCTGCTTGGTTGGGGTCATGTAGCAAGATGGGGTGGAGGAATGTGCCTTGCAACGACGACTTTGATGAAACCAACAAAGGACTTCAGTTGAGGATAGATGAACTCGAATTTTCACGCGGGAGCCGCCGAGAGATCTGCCGGGAAGAAACTGCCTGCTTCATGATGCCTGAGCTGGGCTTTCATTGGATGACACGCAGAGTACCTCGACCACTTTGACAAGGTCGTGCACCATGGCTGTTAGAGGGACAATGACAAACTCAAGTAGTGGGGAAGTTAGGTGGTCTGCCTCAGGCCCGTATGCTTCCTTAATTTTGCCCGCCGTCTGGACGAGCTTTCGAGTAATTCCTCGGTGGACGCGCGAAGAACCTTCTGTAATACTCTGGGAAGACACTGGAACCATATCTCTTTCAGAGAACCTATACTGATCCGGGGCAACACGAAGGGTATGTGATCTCCAGGAGCAATGCCTGCAAAAAGACGAACAATTAGCTGTTGCTTGTACACGTCGATCCGGCTAATGGCCACAGGCTTTATGCGTTATAAGCGCTGTAGTCTCCCGATTAAAACCCATCTTAAACTTTCTCCGTGATTTTTGACAGACAAAATGCGATCACAAAGAGAAATCTACAGACTTCCGTGATCATAACGGGCAGAGCAAAAGGTAATTACACTTTCGTAAACTGAGCCCTGGGGTTAACTTTACTGAACGGTGCAAAGGGCGTAAGTCAATTCTCGCAAATCAAACAACGCATAGCCATTTCGAACGAAACGCAAAACAAGAACAACGTTGATCCGTAGTTTTTACGTAGCTCAATTGAAAATCAGAAAAGTCACAAACATATACAAACCTCAGGTTTGTTGGCAAATAGACTCCACAGTGACACCCAAGTGTTCAAAGCCCCGCGGCCCAAGCACGACCGTCAGAACCGATTCAGGGCCAAGTTCAAATACCTCACACAAATAAGCTAACGCGCAAGTATTGTGTATGAACGAGCTTATCAAAGTGATTTCAGACATGGTCACACTCACAAGGCACATAGAATATTTGGAAGGATTTTAATTGTTTGTCCATTACACTGCCGGCCAAAATCTTTCGGCGAAAATAGTCGTCTGAGGTCCAGGCTAGGGTCATGATTCCCACTCTGCCTGTCAGTGCCTGTGGTTACTAACTTCCCGTGTGGGCCACGCGTAAAACGGGTTTCCGTTGTAGTCATCATTTGCACAATCCATAAGTAATCAATTCCAAATCCCGCTGCACAGCTTGAGATTTGCATTTTCATCAGAAGGCCGAAGCACACAGTTAGACGCACGATCAAAATGAGGACATTCCAGAGTAGGAGGCTTTGCTGCACAAGCTCTGTCTACGTGTTTCAAGCAGTAAACTATCGCAGTAACTGGGTAAACTAAGTTTGCTCACAAGCTTTGGCGCAAAAGTTGAACGCAGATGCAACGTTCAAGCGACTATAAGATGTCGCTTAGAATTGAGAGGTCAAAAACAGTTGAATTACGTAAAACTAGCACAGCAAACTTCCTGAAGGAACTAAAAACCGGTTTCTAATAATAAATCAACTTGGAAAGCGAGTGTAGGATGGACGGCAACAAAACGCACACGAACATGGAGGTCGATCGAATACTGACACCCATCAGAATACTTAGGAGTTTCTCTTGTGTGCCGAAGGTGTGGTAGACAATACTTTATAAAATGTGAATAAATGTTCTTCTCCGAAGGCCGGAATGATCTCACAATGTGATTTCAGCAAATAAGCCTCACTTGAACTGTCCAAGTGAAATCCTGGTGTATTTTTCCATTTCACCCCCATGCACGTTGAAAAGAAAATTGGAACTAGGTACATTTTGCAATTGTTTAGGGAAAGTGGGTTACCCCTCCAAAGTTTCACCGCTAAAGTTTTCCGTCTTACTTGCCATGGCCATAGCACAACCGTAATTTGCTTGCTTATTGACTATCATTTAGGTTTATTTACTCCATCACATTCTGCAGTAATCGCCCACCTAGTTAACAATCATTTAGTATGGCAACTACGCCCCCAGGTCTAGAGCTTTCATTTTGCTGGCCCAAGGTACTAGATTCTCCGTTGGAGGATGCTCAGCCCCAATTCTAATCGCTTATCTACATCATAGCAAGTTTCCTCTACTCGGCCCAAAACTGGTCTCATTCCCTTCCTCTCAGTTCAACCTGGCATTTCAAACCAGACTCCCATTCTGGCAACAACCACTCATCACCAGATCATCTTTATCCTTCTACATAGCCTTCGCCATTTTTTGCATTCCTGTCCTATCTCATCCGCCCGTAGCCCTCATTCTTTCAAAATTAGTTCCATCTCCCAGATACTGGAGATTTCTTTTTACCACTGACATTTGTTCCCCGGCTGGGAGCATCCCTTACTGCGTTTTACTGCTTTCGTTTTTCCAGATACCCACTGACTTTTGTCCTTCCTTTGACGGCTCGAACTGACCCGATGACAATACCGGAAAAATATCTGGTCCGCGTTTCCAGCTGGGGATTCCATACCTACTCGTCGTTCCGTCGCTCTAGCAATGGCCATACTCTCCAGGATCCCTTGCGTTCTGATCGCAAGCCCCTGGACTATTCGATCCCTACAGCTGTGTGGCAACTCTGAGGTCACTCGCGCAAATGCTGCCGGTGAGGGGCGCGGTCAGACGCACTGTTTTGGTTGGCGCACATCGGGCGTCCACGATGCCGGCACCAATGTGCAGGGGCAGCTAGGATGGCAGATCGCGCATCCTGTCACCAAAAACGCTTTTCAAGTTGGGTTAGCCAGCGCACGGTCAACCCCACCCATCGGCACTGGTTGCGGAAAAAATACTGTTCATACACCCAAGAGGCTGCAAATATGCCGCTGACTCCCCAGTTCTTACTGATTTTCCATGTTACTTGTTTCCATCGGTAATGTCTTGTTGTCCAGCATTAATAAAGTCGAAACTAGCGTTATTCGTCAATACTGAAGAAAATGGTTCGAGCTGATGAGGTCATTTATGCAGAAAATACGAATGGTTTTCCTACTTTTGCGGCGACGTTTGTTTAAGTTGGCCACTACGTAGTATATAAGGATTGCACAAGACTGTTACTGCTCAGACCTGTTGACTGTCATGGCCTTTGCACGTGTTCTCGTTGATGACTCTGAGAGTTTCCCAAGACATGTAAAAGGTGCCTATAAATTTTTCTCAAGGTTCGAGAAATAATTTCGGTTATTTCAGAAACAGACTTTCACCTTGTTTCGCGTGTATGACAGTGTTAGTGCTGAGAACTGGCTTCGTACGCATCCGGGTGCACTGTCGAAACATTCCCCATACTACCGGGTTAAATTTTGCTGCTTTCATAATCGACGCCGAAATAGGACAGCCATCAGGTATGCAACGCGCTGTAAATCTATCTTTACTTTTCAGATATCAGAATACTCAATGCCCGGCGTTCGTGAGGATCCTTGCCGTTGGATTGCAATACAAAGTCGTTGGTCAACGTCTGCATCATAACCACGATTTTCATCTAATCAGCCTTAGGTTCTAGTATCGTAATAGACGTTTGACTCCCGAAAAAGAGTCCCACACATTAGAACTGTTGGGTACTTTCCGTAGATCCTGTGAAATATGTCAATACGCCCACCAAAAGTGCAACCGGTTGTTCACCGTAAGGGATATTTACTACCTGAGGGCCAAGGCGAATGCCGTAGATAGCCGCAGTGATGTTCTGAAGGTTCAACAACTGATGACTGGCAAAGGATATTTGCGAACCATATCGCGGGAAGGCGTAGTCAGGTTCGCGTTTCACATTCCACAGACCGTGAAGCCTCTGGCGGATAAATTTAGTGAGGTACTTCTAGAGGACGTCGCTCACACAAGGGATCATCATTAGGGTTATATACGTATCCACCTGTTCATATACATATATATATTTATATATACATATATACATATATGTATATATACATTTTTATATATATATATACATGCATGTATGTATTTACTTGTGCATAGATGCATAATATATATATATATATATATATATATATATATATATATATATATTCCTATATATATTCACACACTGACATATATATATATATATATGCACAGGTGCATAAACACATACATATATATATACCTATATATATATTTGTATATATATGGATATATATATACAAATATATATATATATGTATACAAATAAGTACTTACGTGTGCAAACATACACATATGTATATATGAGGTAATAAGCCATACATATCTACATCATTATTTAGGTCTACAAAAAGAATTGGAGCTTCTTCCTTCTTAAGATCAATTTAGCTGTATAGTTCCCGGTTTTACTGTACCATTCCCGAATTAGCGTATCGGTTACCGTGGACTGTATCTTTGTACAACTGGCTGTACTTTGCCGAAAATGGCAAATAAGTTATGGCGCACCTATTCAAGTCGACGCCAAATTTTCAAATAACCCGCTGTTGGAAAACAGAACGCTACCGCTTCGATCTTCGTCATCTTAACTTGCCGCTTCTTATGGTCGGAAAAATTTGCTTTCTCAGAGTGTCATTATCGCATATATTGAAGACCGTTACCATGCTCGCCCCACCACTCATGACCCTTTTTCCCGAGGTTTCGTGCCAAACCACTACTCTGTCTCATTCGCAAACCTCACCGATACTCAAGATAAAGCTCGCCGCCTTTCTCACATTTGCCGACATATTTGAAAAAGGTGACCTTGATGTTGCCATGCACTTCCGGTCCACAATTTCCAAACATCTGAGAGACACTCACATCACAGCGTCTTGCCTTGTCGTCATCACTTGATCCACCAATTACAAAGCAGATCAGTAGATAGAATTTCACCTGCCAGTTACTTCATCTACTTTTCTGTAGACTATGAGTCTCTACCACTGTGGCTGTAACGGTTATTTCAACTGTAAGCAGCGCGTAGCCAATTCAAAACGAATCCAAAAACCAGAACAAGACTGATTCGCAGTTTCCACGGTACTGGATCAACAAATCATACGCACATACAAATATGTACAAACCTCAGCTGTACGGCCATAACGTCTAGCGACAAAAGTCAATGTCAGGTACCACCGTCATGGCAGTCCAAGTTCAAATAAAATCATGCCCCTTCACGTGAGTAAAATATAAACAAGTGTTGGAGTGTGGTGATTGATGCATGCTGTACTTGTTCGAGGGTCAATGAGATAAAGACCGTGGTCTCAACAATACAAGTATGTGGCAACGGCTAGGGAGGATTTTCACGCGTGTACGTTGCAATACCTCTTTAGCTACAGTAGTGAAGCACGGTCCCATTGCCCACATCCACAGCTTTTCTAGTGTTTTCAGACACCGTGAGCAGAAGTCGGCCGGGTTGCTGGCGGATTGTGCATAGTGCCATTTATCGGTCTTGGTCGACTCGTGGATTACAATGTGTCTGTCGGCCACGAAGCTGTTAAACCAAGTGGTAATAATGTTCATGTAAAGTAAGACCGTGGCTGGGCCCGTCCAAAAGTTTGGTTCTCAGTATATCCGATCGATGCGTCTCCTAATCGGCTTCACGGCTGTCACGGCCAGCACAGCTGCCGTCATTTCTAGCCTCGGAATGGGCACCATTTTCAGTGGAGCCCCTCTCGCCCTTGCAAATAATATCCAACTGCGCCACCCACCATCCTCGTCTACCCAGCAGCCTATTTCTGATGCATCAGAAAATAAGTGGAGTTGGGCATCGTTTGTGCACTTGATTCCTGTCAAGCATCTATGTATTTTGATCTCACAAGTTGATCCGTGCTGTGCAGCCAGTCAAACTATCGCTTGTCGTCGTCATCCTGGATAGGTTCGTTCTTACCCGTCCCTCTCTGGCACAGCGATTGGAGCGAGCACTCCCCCGGTAACAACCATAGTGAAACGAAACCTAGTGGAACATAGAGGCTTGAAACTGGTGGTAGGATTCCTCTCCGTAGGGCTGGTCGTTTGGCTAGGTCCAGAGTGAATATGAATTCGTCACCTCCGGGTTTCCAATGAAGTCCAAGCTTGCGCTCCGTTTGTGAAGAGGATCCCAAAAGCTCTCTCGCGCACTTCATTTCCTTGGACTTTCGGATAACACTGAGCACCTTCTGGCTGTTTGAAGTCCATTTAGTGAGGTCGGATCCACCGGCCTTTAGAGTGGCGATCAGTTCGGTCCTATATAGAATAGCAGCATTTGGGTCGTCAAAGGAACACAGAAAATCGTCCACGTAAAACTGGTCCATTGCTCTTTCGATAAGGTTACCGGTGCTGCCGAAAAGCTTGAGTGTTTCCCGGAGGGCAAAACTAGCACAGAAGGGGGATGATGCCATCCTAAAGGGAAACAAGGTCAGCCTGTACTCGTCGGGTGCACAATTTGCGTTGCTTTCAGGCCACCAAAAAGACAAAATACGTCCCTATCTTCAGCGGGCATCTTCACTTGAAGGAACATTCCACGTATGTCCGCAGAGACGGCCATTTTTCGCGGCCGGAAACGACATGAAACCTCGACTAGTGATGTTGTCCATTCTGGGCTCTGTGGTATATGGTCGTTGAGTGGCACACCTTGACATTTCGCAACACAGGCATTTCTGATTGATTTCCTCCCGGTGATTCCAAATGAGTATTGTAACGGTTATTCCAGCTGTGAGCAGCGCGTAGCCAATCCAAAACGAATCCAAAAACCAGAACAAGAATGATTCGCAGTTTCCACGGTACTGGATCAACAAATCATACGCACATACAAATATGTACAAACCTCAGCTGTACGGCCATAACGTCTAGCAACAAAAGTCAATGTCAGGTACCACCGTCATGGCAGTCCAAGTTCAAATAAAATCATGCCCCTTCACGTGAGTGAAATATAAACAAGTGTTGGAGTGTGGTGATTGATGCATGCTGTACTTGTTCGAGGGTCAATGAGATAAAGACCGTGGTCTCAACAATACAAGTATGTGACAACGGCTAGGGAGGATTTCCACACGTGTACGTTACAGTCGTAGCTATGCATCACACATTGGTCTGCCACCAAGTTCCACTTTCTATGTTGATGCATCATATTCCACGTTTCGGAGAGTAAGCAACCTGCTCAACGGTCACTTGCCTACATCCGGCCACTTCCCCCACTACTACTCAAGCGACCCCTCTCCAGGTGTGTTGTCCGTTTGATTTAGCGCTGACTCCGCCTACATTCAGCCACCCAACTTCGCAACTGTATTCATCGGTTGTTTGGTGTTTTTCATATCCGGCGTTCCATCTTCGTAAATCCTCTCAGACGATGCTGATCCCTGCAAATGTGTTGTTATGTTGAGCCATTAGATAACGCCAGTCATTAAGTAAATATTTTGCTTGTCATTTAACTACTCATTCCCTTTTCAAACCGTGTCTCTGCTACTATCGTGGCTACGCGGATCACATTGATCTGTCGCCGAGTTCCCACTTCCATTTTGGGGCATCATATCTCACTTTTCTGAAAGTAAACGAACAGCTCAGCGGTTACCTGTTTCAGTCTGGTCACTTCTGCTATCACCACATAGGCAATCTCTCTTTTTTCAGATGAGTCCTCCACTGGGCATTTAACTAATTCAGCCGATATTGGGTCGCTAAGCGTTATAAAGGCAATCTTCTTCCGCGGTTTCACTCCTTTTTACCTTTTGATTTCAATCCTAAGCCATTTTACACACCGCGGAGCACTATGGCTGGTCCACGTCCCCCCTGGAAATTTTTTATTCCCAAGATAAAAACATTTTCCGCCAATCTTTTTTGATTCTCCCTTTGCGCAGTCCACTTTTTGTAATACTTGATTGTAAGTCTACTGCTTCCCGCCAGCTTCACCTGGACTCGGCCGGCCTGGCCACCCTATCTTGAGCTCAAATTTTCCGGGCACCTTCAAAAACAGTAACCTAAATACTTTCTCCTACACTATGTCGAATGCACGTGCTAGAACCACCCTTTTTGAATTCGGATTCCGCTTCCAACTGTACCGTCTTATCTTGCGTTGCAGCACGCCACGAGGTTAGCTGAGATAAACCAATAATTGTTATTATTTGCAGTATTATTATCACATTTTGCAATTGATCTAGATAAATGGGTTGGGTTGAATACCGAAGTGGCATGAAACGGAATAAAACGTTGAATAACTCGGGACTAGGCGGTCTACAAACTTGTATGTCCCTCGTATGCAGGTTCGAGCTGGAATCGTCAGCATATCCCTTGCTGTTTCCCGCTGTTAGTGAATTACCTCTCTGGTGTTCCGATCGCGCTCTTCGTTTCCTTTGTTTCCTGTAACGTATTACAATTTTGGGACCTGTCAAATGTTCAGTGCTCAGTTCGATGGTGGTACAGTCCTCTTTAAGCATTGTCACTACCTCAAAACCCAATAACACTGTGGTCTCTTCGATTTCATTTACGGATACCGACTTAAGCTCGGTAATTGTTGCTTTGGCAAATGGTACCGTGTTTCACCGCCGGCCATGCAGTTCCCCCCTGGTACCGTACATTGCAGCTAGGCCGGCCAATTCTAAACTGCTTTGTGTGAACTGATGGTGTTCGACTTTCAACTGGGCTCCCGAAAAGGTTTTCTTATGAGATATATCAAAAGTTTTTGGGCTATTTCTCCATTTCTTGACAGGCGGTTTGACGGTGATCGTTTCGGTGGTGCAACCTGGTGTTGCCCATCGTAAAATATTGTCTTTGAATTCACCATTGAAAACACCAACTGATCTATTTTTGAGTGAACTTCACTTTCCTGAGATAGACTGATAGATTCAATATAGAAAAGTTGGTTGTGTTTCATATAGGCACTTTTCTCAGCTGCAGCTAAGCAACTAACTGGTGCGGATTGTTAAAATTCCTTTGTCATGGATCCCAGACGTGTTCAGCCAAGTATCGTTCGCGTGGGGAATAGTTCCTTTGGATGGCTTATGCTCTGCTCAAGCAGCCAACGGGCCTTTGGTACACTGCATCCAATGAGTATCAACCAGAATGATAGGCAATTCATTGATCACTAATTCCTTTAGACGGGACCATCTCTTTGCTCTTGATCTAGTAGAGTGGACTGGTCTCATTGGTGAGCTGTCCATATCAAAGGCCTCCAAAATGTCCACGGTCTCTTCATAATTTCAAGATGTTTACTGCAAGGTCAGCCTGATTCAGTTGTCAACAAGACCGCCTGCAATCGTGCTGATAGTGTAGGAATCGGGTGTACCGACAAAGAACGCTCAAGTCCTGGTCCGGGTGAGGCCTAACCAGCGGCTCCATGCTCGATTCACCGACCAATAAGCTTCACTCGTTCTGGGTGACTTCTTGGAGCACCAAAGCAATGCGTAGCCGAAATCAATGCAAAATCCAAATTAAGAACACGAAGGCTGCATAAATTCTACGGGACTACAAGCGGGTAAAATTGCAAACAGAGTCATACCTTTGACAGTGAGCCCCAGTCATTAGCTAGCCATAAAGTAGTCACAAACAGGAAAACTCTGTAAAGTGGGAACGGTTCGCCAAAATGAGTATAAGAGAAGTAGCTGTCCTGAAGTCCAAACAAATAGAACAAGTTCCCCAAGCCTAATCAGGCCCGAAGAACAATGTTTTGAGCGTGGTGGCCAAAAATCAGAGTAACTGAACCGCTACGATCGATCGAGTAAGCGGGAAAGTGAAACCTAGTCGTGATAAAACAAAAACTGTCGAGCCAGTGTGACTCACTACCGCACCAACTGTCCTCAAGATAATCTAAGTGAGGAAGCGCGATCATAAAAAGGAAGAGTAAGTTCACCGAGCGTAGAATAGTTGTCGACCACAAAACAGTTTCAGCTCGAATGAGATAGGAGAAAGCCGTCCAAAATTAGTCAGAAAGTGTATGAAGGTAAGCACAAGAGGAACTTTCAAATCAGCACGGTTTTCACGGTGGGCTCGCCGCCCAGTTCACATATTTCTATAAGCCCTCTTTTAATCAGCGAAATATCCGATCCCGTATAAAAATGCCTTGAATCTCCTCAGTTCTGTAGGCGTCAGGAAGCCGACAGATACGACGCCTTATCCAGCTGGTCTGAAGTCATCATGTACTGTTGAACAGCTTATCCTGCGTTTAGCCGGCTGAGTGTGACTGTTTACTCGAGGGCTCTTTATTAACGGGTGATGATTACTCAAGCATCCTCCCTGGTCACATTTCACTCTAAACCTGCCTTCAGAGGCCCGATAAGAGTTGCTTAAACATACAAAGCATGAACCGATCCTCTTTACTGCGGACCACTGATCGGGTACACTCATTCCATGAAAGGTCAGTCAATCTGGTAACAGATGCAGTGAGTTGCATAACCTGCACCCAGTTGACCTTTGAGTCTATCGACTTATCATGTGTATTTTAGCCGAAAACTGGGTTCGGCTAACGCTTTCACCTTCAATATGGGCTCATGTTTATTACTTTCGCAGCAGCCTGCAACTCTCGCGTACGATTTTTCAAAATCGGCTTTTGGTAATGCCGGGTTGACCACATTTGAACTCCTCCAACTCGCCGAACGTGGATTCCCACCCAAGTATACTCATTTTATCGGCTTCCGCTGCCCATCGGCTCTGTAAATCAATGCGTAGGCACTGGACAAAGTAGTCCTGTGTGTGCAGAGCATTCAGATCATACCGGTATTCTAAATGCCTCAGTGCCATACTGCAATTCTGCACTTCCATCGCAAATTTGAAAGTTATTCAGCGCTGCTCCCAGTTATCGTTACCTCCGATAATACAGCACCAATCAGGCTTCTAGCTACCTTGAATAGTTGTCCAAACAAATCTTTGAAGATTCTGCGTGCCCGATGTACCTCCTTGGCGGATCGGGCATCGTGCAGCCTTTGATAGCACTTTTGGCCCTCCCGCGACATTAATGCATTGAGTGCAAAACCACTCTCCCAGGATCTGCAACTTTTCGGCCAACAAAAGTTGCAAATCGCTTCAAAAAACACAGTCTTGCTCGGGTTGCTTCGTCGAAAGGGACTAGCTTCACTCTCAGGAGGGTCGAATGCTGAAGCCCCGATAGTTTCAGGCGGTCTCAATGGATAGTGTTCGCCCATTAGGTAGAAATTTTGACGTCGATATCGTGAACTGCATGAAATTCTTGCTAGCTCGCTGAGACCAGTTCCTTGTTTAAGAGGTTCTGTTTCCTTTCTAGCTAACCGCAGCTGATTTTCTAATTCTATCACTCTCATTCTATAAATACTAACATCTTTAAACTCGCCACGATTACATATATATGACTTGGCACTGACAGAACCAGTAGACCTACCATTATCCTGAGAAAAAATAATGCCCACACCATCCTCAGAGACTTGCCGAGTTACTTTTCTGCCTCATAAGTTCTTTGCTTCATCGTCTGGTTATTTGCAGTGTGTTTTCTTGTTCAGGTCCCACTTGGGCACCGTAAGTCAATTCTCGCACTCGAGCAATGAGCAGCCAATTCGAATGACCCCAAAGCCAGGACAAGATTGATTCACAGTTTCCACGGTACTCAGTTGAAAGGTACACGGAACATTTGGGAGGATTTTCAATATTTGTCCTCCACAATCTGGTCGGCAAGGGCATCCACCTCGGCGTCAGTAGTTCGGGGCCGCCCATGATTCAGATGGAAAGCTGAGCGGAAATGTTTTGAGGAAGGAAAAACAGACCGCTGCGTTAAAACAGTGACTGAGCCGGGTAAAACCTGCTCTACTGCCAACCACAACTAACAGATTTTTTGACCAGTACTCGGGGGTCTACAGAAAATTAAAAAAGCACAAAGTGCCCATCAATTTAGTGCTTGAGATACCAAGCTCTGACCAGACCCTGAAGATGACCTGAGGAACGGAAAACAAGCCCAAACTTCCGACCGTTGTCAGACGACGATGAGAGTCAGTGAGATGGTAAAAAGTGATTTGTAATAATAATATTATTATTATTATTAATAAAAGTTTATTTTGGACAACGCCGAAACATGCTGCAAAGCAAGACAAACAATACAGTTGAAGGCTCAATTAGAGTTTCGGGAGGATTGTACAGTTATGTGCACATGATTGAATGTTGGAGAAATCATTTAAATCAATTTTTGTGGTAGCACCCGGAAAATTTAAGGTCATGGTCAGGTATTCTAGTCGGCCGAAGATAGGGGGTAGTTATTCTGCCAAAGTGTGGAATGGATTTGGAATGATAAAGGTTCACCCAAATCCTACGGAAGGAGGACTGTCCTGCCGGAGGACCATACTGAATTGACCGATACATGGTTTCCGCGAAAAAGAAACTTTCTCGGAGGGGACGTAATCAAGCAACGGAGCCTTGCAATGTGTGAGAGAAGTTACGATGTAAAATTAGATGACGAACTGAGGTGGTATTACTCCGAAACAACAAGAAAAATCGGTCATGAATTACGGTTCTATAGTTCAGTGACATTATATCGGTTGAGCCAGTTATACAACAAACGGTCAACACACTGGACTGTGGTTGCCAGAGTGATGGCGAGAGAAGTGGCTGGATAGAAACATGTGGACTTTGAGCGGATAGTTTGTTTTCAGGAGAACGAAACATGATGCATTAATATGAAAACGGGATCTGGCGATAAATGTATGTGTGGTTCGTGGCCACAATAGTGGCAAAAACGTAGCTTGCAAGAGGGATGATCATATAAATGACAGGTGAGTAGTTACGTACTGATATTCCTCAGCAAAAGGCTACACATCGTGAAAGATGTCTAACAAGGATCGGAAGTGTCTGAGACGATCTACCGGAGAAGAGCACCGGAAGGAAAGTACATAAGGCAACAGGTGAATAGACTTGAAAGGTACTGAAACAATGTCAATCACCTTCGCTTATTAGAGCGGCCGCGCACACGATTCCAGCTAGAAGAGCAAGAGATCCAGCGGTCTGCAAGCAAAGCAGTCGGAGGTTTGTTTCTTATTTGGCAGAAACCAATTTTCTTGAGGTCTAGGAGACGAACAACGAATAGCTTTGTGGCATCGAACAATATACAAAATGCCTAGGGCTAGATGCTAATCAGTTATGTTTGTCCCTGACTGTTTTGGTCGCGAATTAACGAATTCTAACTCAGAGTATTACGTATTTGCATAGAATTGCACAAGCTTCAACGTTGATGACAGGAGTCTTTGCCTAAAGTTGTACCTTTTTATGGTTTGGAATACATCTTTTGTTTCTTTTCTTTTGCCTTATAATTTATTACTCTCTCACTTGCAAGCGGTAACATTTTCTTGCCCTGTTCGAGCCCGAGTGCCCTGTTCATTGTCCATCAAGGGCTACAAATCAAGTTTTGTCTTTTGAGTTCTCGCTTTGCTAATTTTAAAAAGGTCGTTCGTTTAAATCCGACTGAGCAAAATAGAGGACCAACACAAGAGCCCAGTAGTTTCGATGCAGACCCAGGTTCCACAAATGGCGCCGAAAACTGCTAACATCGGAACCTCAACTCTAAAAACCTTTTGGGATTAGTCAGAGAACATCAGCCAGGCAGGTGGAAAACTCAGATGTTTTATCACAAATCGTTCACGGATTTGTTTCTTTGAGCACCGATAATTATTCTGGCATCATCTCCTGTACATGAAAATTAGGTAGGTAACTTTATATGTTAACTAGTGGAATTTTCAACATAGCAAACTCTCTGGACCTTTGACCGACTCATGTAAGAGAGTAGAATGCTTACCAACCTATCAGTGAAGTATAAAATGGAGCAGACTCTACCTCCATTGCTTCTCACGGTAAATTTTCATCAAACCTCACCCTTCAGCGACTTCTGGAAAGCAAAGCTCACAACTCAGGTGCCCCATATTTCCACGAAGTCAAGATGGACAAGGGAAACCAGTATCTAAGCAGCCAAATGGGCCGAGTCTGCAAAACACGTGCAACGGATTATGTGTTCCCCTTTCCAGACGGCGGAGCAGCAAATTCCATCCTTTGGCTGCTTGAGTACCTCTGCCCCATTTTGGCCAGGTGCCCGCAGGTGTTACTCTGATTCCCCCGGCCGCCATTCCCGTCTGGTAGGCTCAATTTATCTGGTTGATGGCTAAACCGGCAGCCATTCACCTAAGCCATCTTCCCAGTTGCCTCACATCCCACGGTATTTTACTGGTGGCCCAGTCAGCCTCTTTACTTGTCGCTAGGGGCCCCTGAAATATTCCTCATCCTGTGGTCTGCGTTTGTGGGTTGATCGATCCAGTCGATTTGGTATTCATCTTGTAATTTGCCACAGTTTTCCCCGTACAAACCGACCAAGTAGAGGCACCTAATCTAGGTCATCACCAGACTAAAACGTTTCCTCAATCAAAATCTGCAATCTTTGCTACCTCTAAAATAGGTATCCAATAGCCCTCAGTTGTATTTCCGAGAAAAAGCAGGAGCTACACTTGCTTCGTCTCGAAATAGTTGTTCTTTTTGTGCTTACCACCGCCAATTTCATCCGAAAAGCTCCTGAGGGGATAAACCTTCCAATTCGTTTGGTAATCGGGGTGCTTCCAGGAGATCTGACGGTCTTCCACGAACACAGAGCTCGCAGAGAATTCTTCACCGTCTTTTGTTTCCTCTAGCATCACAGTTAATGTCTCTGCCGGCCTTGATAAAGCTATGGCTAAAGTGTCGGCCATCAAATTGATACCACTAGCTATAGTGTATGTATGAAGCTCAAAAAGTTACATCTCCGAAAGGGTAGTGTTCCATAAGAATCAGTGAACAATGGCTCCAAAAGACAGAATGGTTCCGCTTTTACGAGCACTTTCAGCCATGCCGTAGATCACCGTTTTGTTTCGTTGCTGCACGAAATTGCCCTCTACGAAATTGCCGAACTGTCGATTCCCAGTGACACACGAGCTGAAAGCTGTCTGATGTCGAATTATTACGGAAAAACAAAGCGATATCTTTACGGGAAATTTAGCCACCCTTCTTGTAGCGTGGTAAACCATCTGATAGACCTCCAGTCCCATCTACCTTCACGCACCTGACTTCTTCCGGCCGTCCTGTTTGCACAATGCCAAGGTGGTGCATACATAACGACGGAGACCTTATTCAATCAGAGGTCCATAAGTTGACTGACGGTGGGATAATTGACCCTTCTCGATAACCACGGCAGATCCAAATCTTGGTCACACCAAGAAAAGTCAGAAACAGCAGATCGTGGTAGACCACACTGGAATAATCCACCGATTCACTTCAATAGACGCACAC
The DNA here is from genome assembly GCA_948099385.1 of Fasciola hepatica. Classification (NCBI taxonomy): domain Eukaryota; kingdom Metazoa; phylum Platyhelminthes; class Trematoda; order Plagiorchiida; family Fasciolidae; genus Fasciola; species Fasciola hepatica. Next base: position 6,019,705 of record CANUEZ040000102.1, on the reverse strand, counting down.
TAGCTTCCCCACATAGACGACTTAGCAGAACAAATTTTGCAGTTCATCACTTTTTAGCACCTTAGATTCACATGCAGCATGCCACCAAATCCCAACGAAAGAAAGCTAACGGTGGTACTTGGCCATCGAAACATGCACCCGTCTCTACCATATTCGCTTTTTACCTTTTGGGGCAACTAGCGATGATGCCTGTTTCCGGCACGAGGAGCAAAGTTTTCGGAAAACATTTCGAATACATTAGCATCCCTGTCATTGGGGAAGGTGTCAAGTACTTAGATGTAAGTCTGAGAAGATTCCAGCGAAATACTGAAACTCATGATCGGACTCGGTCACAAATGCGTCTTCAATACTGCAGTATTTGATCTGTCGGTCTATAGCTATCCAAAAATGAAATGAACTCTGACCCAGAATGCCTCAATGCAGCTGTCAATTTAGTGGCTTCTAAGAATTTGAAAGCGTGACAAAACTTGTTGAAGCGGTTTCCATATTACAGAAAATGGTTTTTAGCTTTCGGATAAAATTCACTGACAAATCTTCGGCGGAAACATCTCCTTCCCCGAGAAGTGTTTGGTCTTGTGAATCAGTAAAGTTCGAATTAACCTTGCCGTCGTTCGCTATCGGTTGAGACACCAAACTGGAGCCGTAACCAACATTTCCGACATGGCAATTTATGCTGCCGCCAACCGAAGTTATTGTCCCGAAGCTCTTTACCACGTACTCTGCCACAAAAGAAGTAAGATCACCCAGTGATACATAAACTAGCTTAAGCCGTTGTCGTGCCACTGAAAGTAGCGGCCTTAACTTTTGGGTGCACACCTCAAGCTAGTTACAGACCAACCTTCTGTCAATCTTGTGTGCGACTGTATATTCATCAGCAAGATAAAGACCTCAGTGTTGGCACTCTGAACTTGACCAACTTTTACGTGAAGTGGTATATCGCCCGGGTTCAGAGAATTCCGCATTCTGTACAAGCATGCATTACGTCAATGAACTAAAGCCAATTCATGCAAGTCTCTAACTCCCCGGAATTACTAGTCTGCACCTTTCTGTTCAGACAGACACTCGCCACTTCTTTCGATACTTTGAAGACCATAATTCAACAACGTCCTTTTGGTCCCTTCTGAGGTCCAAGTTCTACGAACCGCTTAACAGCCCACTTGGTAAAGTTACCCAACCATTTGAACGACTCGGTGCTGATTTCAAAACACCCATCCCCCTCCTATTTGTAGCCACTTCGTTTCGACAACCACGACTGGGTATTCTTGCTTTCCGTTTGCTTTCTCCTGTCTTGCTACGATAGCCTCAGCCATACTTGGTCGCTTATTGGAGTTTTCCCGAACTTGGCGTGCCACAGACTCTACATTCTGAACAGGGAGTCTCCTTTGCATCCAAGGCGGAGAAAACCTTTCTTCACGAACGGGGAGTAGCTACTAGTGGAACGATTAAATATAGTCACCCACACAAGGTATAGTTGAGCGACCGGATGGGACAGTATGGAAAGCTATTTTAGGGGTCCGCCCTGTATAAGCAGACCAGATTCCCGTCCAAAGGTTGAAGAGTACAGAACGATAGCAACTGTTGGGTTCCGGTAATTAAATCGGTTATCTTGTATAACTGACAGAAGATGGGAGACCGAACCAGGTGACGGCTGGAGCTTACTAGCCGCAGTGGCAATGGCCTCTTTAATCGCGCAGCGTAAGACAGCGACGCTGCTGTGCCCGCGGATACCAGGTGGAACAAAACAAACAGACTTCAAACAACCAGTCGATTGAAGCAACTGAGGCCAACCCGAATTTTTGACCTATCAGAGGGCTTGGTCAACGTTTGCTTGACCAGTTGCGTACTTCAATGGACGACTGATGAGAATCACCCAAATGTCCCGCAAGACTTTTAAAATGCGGTCATGTGTCCCACCAAAGAGGATTACCATGCCGAGCTGGTTGAATCCGGTCTAGATGTATAAAGACACTTAGGAGTTCAGCCGCTTTAACTAAGAGCCACCTTGTGCGGGTGAGAAGATTCGAAAAGGAAGTTTGCCTTTAGCTAGAGAAAGACCTGGTAGCAGAATTGGGCGCTCCTGTGGAGCGGTTGTCATTCCCAAGTGAACCTCAGCACAGACATCTATTCATAAACAAGTCACACCTAAGCTCTAGGCTCGCGGCGCATTTTAGCGATTTTGGTGTCCTCGGAGCCGCTACACCATATCTGCTTGACCGTTCGAGAAGACTGGCTATTGATCAGTGGAAGTTGTCACTGCCTGAGGCGCGGCATATTATCAGCTTACAGCTGTGTAACGTTTCCTGTGGGACTCCTGAAGAATTAGCTTACGTTCTCAATTAAAATTCCTCCCTCGGCACCAATTTGCCCCGTGGTTACTAATGCCCTGGCCAGTAATATGCAAAGAAACTTTCTTCCAAATGGGGCTCGAAGGTGAGGAAATCAAACTCCTGCAGAAACACTCTAAGTGGGTTTACGTTAGTCTACCCTAGGGATACGAAGGAAGAGTTTCGCTTCGTCATCTTGCTCAGGTAGAGCGACCGACTCCAGCACCACTCACCTCTGGCTCAATCCCTTTTGCTAACTATCCCTCGGCTAATGACGCGCCACGTACCCCGATTACCAAACCCGGTAGAATCTCCGGGTGAACCAGAGACAAAAGTTGACAAACTCTTACAGTATTTGAAACCCTAAGGCGTAAAAATGAATTCCTGGTTAGCCAGTAGGCACTGTTTTTGTCCCTTATCCACGGGCTATATTGATTTCAGTATGCTGGCCTCCGTCTTTTAAGTGGTGGCAAGCGTTAAACATTTGTCGGAGCGCTTCTGCTATATAGTTCACCTCTTCTCTGCCTGCATATTCTATTGTTTCACTTTTCTCGGTTTTTGGTCGGTGGAAGCCTGTTAATTACGGGTTGTCTTCTGAGCTCTCATTTTGCTATCCATACAAATCCACTGGCCATATCGTAGATATTATTCAAAAGAAGAGGCAGGCAAACAGAATAATTAGTCATACAACAGTAGGTTCTACTCCGTACAAGGACTGAATTCATACCTATGTGGACCTTCTCCCCAGAGTTCCAATTTTTTCATAGTGGGTCATTCACCGGCACGGTAGTGCGGCTGCTTGGGGGTTCCCACGTAAAAGTAAAAGGACATAAGCGGTTATTCAAACGTTGGAGAGTCCAAAGTGACCTGATACTTACCAGGCTTAATAACCAAGGAGACTTCGAAATCAGAGCTTATTTCTAAGCCCCCTATACACGATCACGATCGCGTGAGAGGAAACCTTTTTCACCTTGAAGCAGCTACAGTCAGTTGGCGTAAATTTATTTGCAGTCTGTCTCTCGGATGGTGGCCAAAGTATGAAACTCGCTGTCAAGTGAGCTGATAGAACAGTCTATTGATTTACATGACTCAGCGTAACGGTCTCCAGTGTCCTACGCTAGTCCCAACAACGTTTTAGGGACCACTTCTGAACACTCCGAGGATTAGACGGTCCATTTTCTTGAATCTTAAAATTCTTAAGGCTAAGCAACATTATTATGTCTTGAGACTTCCTTTTACAAAACTGATGAATTCCTATTTGAGAAAAAACAGGATTTGCAAAGCTAATGGAAAATTATGGCCTTATTTAGACGGCCACAAAGGACCTTCTCCTCTTGCTCGCTATGATTCATCCTTCAGTCTCTGCTACCGTCAACGGCGAGACACACATCACATGGACCTGGTATTAAACCTACGGGAATGTGAGCCCCGGGCGAGAGGGAAAGAGGTTGGCCATTTCCCTATTGGGCAAGCACCCAGATTTACCTCGAAAGGCCTAATAATGATAAAAGCATTGATATGAATAATAATAATAATAATAATAATAATAATAATAATAATAGTGGCACATTCCTCTACCGTTTCCGAGAAACAGGCGTGGAAGCATGATCAGTTCACAGTATTATTCAGTACGTTGAAGTATATACACATTTTAAAAGAAAGGGTCACGCACTTTAGTACCAAAAGGAATAAAGTTGGACAAAGATTGAAAGGACTAAAATGGCAGTATCTACAGAATAATTACTGATCTGTTTAGACTTAATTATAATTTCTAGTAAGGATTTGGCGGAGAGTGAGATTATTTAAACGGAGATCGTCTTAGAATGCAGAAGAAACCACAAGTGCAGGAATGATTCATGAAGTAATCGGTGACGATTATGCAGATACAACAAAAGAAGCAAGCTATTATGAAGCAAGCAGATGAGAATAACTTTGGTAACCTCTGTGAATATGGAAAGAAGCAGCCTCCTCCCCCAACTGTCTAAGCTATGTCGGGACCTGCTTCCGCACAGAGTCCACGACCCGTTGATCTCAATTTGCGGCACGATAACGATTTTATTCGGCAGCGGGCAAAGAAGAAAAATTGAAAAACCCGGATCGGGATAGTGTGTCAGAGGGACGCAGCGGTGTGCTGGAAATGTACGCAGGCAGGTCAAGAGGCGCCACCAAATTCAGTGATTTTTCAGGTCATCGGATGTTTTTGTTTTTGCCCTTTGGTAGCATTGTTATCACCACAATTTTGGTGTAGATGATTGGGTAAGTTAAAGTATCGCTTAGTTGTGGGAAGCATCGGCCGGTGAAGGAAGTTTAGAGTCTCAAAAGACAAAGGGTTAATTATAATAATAACGACACTTTTACCTGTATATTATCGATGAGACCGAAGCATGCCAAAAGCATGCTCGGATAAGATAGAACCTACATACGAGGGGGGTCGAAGAAGGTATTTTGTGTGGACCTAAGCTTTGATAATGCCCGGCATATTCAAGTGTCAATGTTGTAATGTCATTACTTGCCCTGGGGCTTACATGCGAATATGATATCATTTCCATTGTTTGACCCATATCTTGTCCTTATTTCGTTATCTTTTAGGCCCATATACCAGCCAGTTCGGTCCACTAAAACCTCCCAACAAGACTGAGCTCCAGTGAACCTTGTCCTACCTTTTGTGTTGGGCTTGTCTCTGAGGATCCTGGAGCCCAAGACGTCAACTGAACTTTGTCCAATATACGCTCTCTCCTGATTTCTGCGTTCTCCCCTGGTGTAAGCTGCCATACTACGGTTTACTGGACGCCGCCCGGTTTTTTATCAAATACCAACACCGAGTCTAACTCCGACACAATTCAGACTGATTGCCATCTCGGTTAATAACCCAGATCCGCCCGGCCGTTACAACATCAAATGGTCAATTCATATAACAGTCGTTAAAACCGGTTGAAAATAGGGAGTATCTGCGTAAATAATACCGGAGGTAAATACAAAAGATGGGAAATCAAGCGGAATCGAATGATATTCGCTACGCGTTCAGAAAATGTGAGTTAATCAAAGAAGGTTTGAGGAGTATTTCGCACCCCGCAATGTATAAAATGTATGTAAATAGATATTGGAAGAGCTAAAGGGATAGATCTTCAGAGACAAATTGCCATGATTTAGTCGGCCGTATGGTAGCGAAACTTGATAGCGAGGAGGCCACGGATTCGGTCACAAGAACGCTGTTCAACAAATTTAAATGGGAGAGGGTGGGATTTCAAGAGCGGTGATGGTAGAAATAGCCGGAGGAGAGCAGGCAAACATTGGGTGTATTATTTACATTGGGGCAGGTAGGCCACGAAACAACGGAGGGTAGACAGGATAATGGTTAAGAATCGATGTGAAGTGCCATTGCGGAGGCAGACATCGTGAAGAGGCAGTAGTGGAGTGCAGATTGGATAAGTGTTTGCGTGACTGTTCTGAACAACGTATCATAAAATAACAGTGAAATGGGCTACGTAACTAATGGTTACGACATAAAAACAAGATTGGAACATGGGATTTTGAATAAGAACACCGAAAACTCCGGATGGACAGGGGGACAATCAAAGTGATGTTGAAAGAGAGGTCAAGGGATTACAGGTGGTGGGACGCGAATTTTGTGAGTGCATTGTGTTGGTCGGGGGATGAAAATGTGAAAACAGAAGGTAAATCCACATGGAGTGCGGACGGATGCAGCGATTACAAAGCTGTAAAGCTTACCTAAGAGATAATGGAATCGAAGAATGGTGGAGATACATCATTTAATGAACACCTCGATATGTGTGCCTTGAGCTGCAAGACACGCAACCGAGAAGGCCTGGGTGTAATAACAGACGGTAGGGATGCTGCCTACTCACGGAATTGTTTATGAATCAAATCGGATGAAATAATTCAAACAAATCGAACGAGTGGCATATCTTGTGGGAGTGAGGAACTGCTCAGGGGTTGAAAGAAAGGCCAACGGAGGACAGGTAGGCATTTAGCAGTTTACGTTGCATAACGGGTGGCTAATGGCATATCAGCATGAAGGTGGTAATCTGATGATGAAATAATCTGGGATACTTTGGAAAGTGATTGTATGAATGAATAGAACATAGTGGTCAGGTTATTGCAGGTGTGTCGTGAGTGTACAACTTGTTGACCTTTTTGACAAGTGCCTTGAGGTGATGAATGTAAGTCAATTCTCGCGCATCAGGCAAAGCGTAGCCGATCCAAGGGAATCCGAAAACCAGAACAAGACATATTCGTAGTTCCTACGGTACTAATTTCAAAATCGCAAAAGGTGCAAATATACACAAACCTCAGGTATGCTACAAAATAGACTAAACAGTAAAACTCAAAGGTCCAAAGCCCCGTGGTCTAAGCAAAACAGTCAGTAATGGTTCAAGGCCAAATTAAAACGTCTCACAAGAATAAGCAAGCGTGCAAATGTGTAGTGTACGGAGGAGCTTTTTTTCGGACGTTTGCAAGGATTTTCAGCATTTTTTATTCACAAAGTAAATGGCGGAGCTGCATGGTAAGTGAATCTTACACGCACAAGTGTTAAGGGGTTAGCGGCACAACGAGGTCAGGATAAAGCGATTGATGAAAACTGAGGAAACGAGCATTTGGACTGGTGGAGTAAGCAAATAATTGCTAACCACACTTCCGACACCTTGCGAGCTGCGAAATATATTTTTGCAAAGATCCAATTTAGTCGATTTTGGTGAAAAAAGGGACAGTGACTGAAGGTGTTCCCTTGAATGAACAGCGGTCGCAAGCTTTGGCAATGTATACGAGCAACTTTACCGAAGGAGAGGGAGAGTATTTATACGTGAGATGCACGGAATGTGTATCCTACCCCATGCACAAGTTCTTAGAATTGCATGCTGATGCCACCTGGAACGGATAATGTAATTTTACAGCCGCTGTTTCTCGGGCCGCCGCTGATAGTTAACTAATCACTCAGTAGGGAGATATACAAAATGTTGTGGGCAAAAAGGACGCATATCACGAGGGGCGGTGGCATGGTGGCAAAAGAACTGGCCGGAGAAGAACTGAAGGAGGCAGAGAAAATATGTGGATACGAAAACATATATAGGTATATATATATATATATATATATATATCGGAGCAGGAGCAAATGACAGTGAGGAAGCGGGACACGGAGGTAGCAGTGGTTGGGCGAGACAGTTTGGGTTGGGTCAAGTGGTGCGGAATTAACTTGGATCAACCCTGATGAATTTGGTTATGGCGGGTGAACACGGGGGAGCAACAGCAAGAGAGAACCAAATTTGGAAGCAGAGAAGTAATGGCTGTGAGCAGAAGTTAATAAACTAGGGAGTATGAAGGAAAGGATTAGTGAACAGAGGCGAGAGTGAATCTAACAGTCTGATTATTGCAGGTGTGGCAAGTTGTGACGGTCGAAAATGGGCGAAAGTTACCAAATGGACGTACATCAAGCAGCAAGGAGATTGCCGCTAAAACGGCTGGAGAAAGCAAAGCGAATGGAAGTACGGGGTGGTTGGAGAGGTTTGAAATATCACTGGGGAAGGGTAACTTGGAAGTTAGAAGAACTGTGGTGTGTAATTTCATCAGTTGATGCAGCGAATAACACGAAGGAGAAATAAGGAAATGGAAGATCAGAAAGATCAGGTAATGGCAGATCACACGGCTTGAAAATGTAGATAAGAATGATGACTTTACAATCATATTACACTGAGTGGAACGCGGAAAAGCAGCGCAGCCTGAAAGGCACAATGGAGATGCCTGTGGCGAGCAATGTGCGAAGCAGACGAGAGTGTTGACCAAAGAAAACCAGGCGAGAGGTGATGAACAAGATTGCATCACTGCAGATGACACAGGATAAAGATCGAGAAGAAGAAAAGAATCCGGAAGGGAAAGACCTGCGATGGAACAAAAATGCACGAAAAATAGTCGTGCTTCGGGATTGGGAGGCCGTAACTGGATAGTTGCGTGCTTAAGGGCCATTGCACCAATAGATTGGGCCAGAAGTTGCTAATCTGTTCACTGCCCAGGAGGAGGATCCACGGAAGTATTGCGGATTCAGACATGGAAAATATGAAGGTGGTAAAAAGATAATAAGTTTGGTCGTAAAAAAATGCAGAGGTTGGAACTGCGAGTTCATATATGGTGATTGGTCATGGTTACGGATGCGTCTGATGCTTAATGGTGGAAGGTATAAGATGGACAAAAAAGGATATCGAAAAATGGTAGCTTGTGAGGTATGCAATCAATACTCTTTACAAGCGTGTGGAAGTACCGAGTGAATACTGATAAGGAGCCGACAGGGGAGAAATGGGTGGAAATAACACATTTTGGGCTGGGGCAGGGTAAAATGGATAGGGCGAAAGTGACGTCATGCAGTGGGAGTTTTCATTGTAAAAAACGATAGGAACGAAACAGAATGGATGGGCGTGCATAAAGAGGTAGGACGACACGGAAGGGAAGTGATAAGCGTGCTGACAAGAACGATAGGTGGGCGAAACTTGGCGGAAGAAAGGTAGAAGCATGCGGTTTGCGAAGGATAGTGATAAATGCGGTAGGGCAAGGAGGGTTGGAGCGTGCAATCCGCAACCGGTGCTGGTGGGTGGGGCTGACCATGCGCCGGACACCCAACCTGGAAAACACTTCGTGAAGTGAACACAGGAGGTGTGATCCTCCAGCCAATTTGCGCTCGCACATGGTAGCAGACGGCCTGCACGCCCGATGTGCGCCGGCCAAAGCGGGGGATCTGACCGCGCCCCGTACCGTTGGGATTGGCGTGGGTGTTCATTGATGGTTGTACAGAGGACTAGGCAACCAGGATGAGGGTATATGGCCCAGCACCAACCGGACAGGTTGTGAAAACTTGGACAACAGAGCCAACGGGAACAGCGATCGACAGGCGGCCACACAGCATTATCATCCAGGTGCACCAGCCAAGGGGGTGATCAGTACAGTGCCTGAGGTTATTGACCGGCACTGAGGATCACTGGGAAGGGAAATGAGACGGAGAAACGTAGTGCGGTTATAACCCAGCTGAGGATCAACGGGTAACGGAAAGAAGGAAAAAAGGGAAGCACAGGCTCATCAATGCAGCGGATCCCCGACAAGAATTGAGACCACGGGACGTGAGACTAAAAAAGGAAAAGCACAAGTAGGGGCTAGGACCTTCAATGGGGAGGTTAATATTTCACCTAGAATAGTCATCCAGCAGAAGAAAAGACTAAGTTCCGCATGAAATCGCGGAAGAATCTTAGCTGGGGATCGGATGGGGGTAAAGTAGGTGACGTCGTAACTGCGTGTTGAGTTCAGTTAGTGAGCCACTTTAAGTGAGATAAATGAGACCGGATTTTCCGGTTCAGAATCGCAGAGGTGGTGATGGAGGTATATGTGTTGGGACCTGGTGCCGAAAAGATGCGTTGTAAGCTGAGATATGGAGGAGCTTTGGGTTACTTACTATGCTTGTGTTAGTAATTACAGGACAGTAATGAGTTTATATATATATTTATATATATATCAGACCAGAGGGTAGCTACTGAAGCAGGTTCAAGAGCGTTGTTGAGGTCTGTTTCAGAGCCTCAGAGATGATACAACCAAATTAAGGTAATAAATCGTGGAGCGGATTAGCCATATTGACAGTCTGTGAGGAGTAATACGGTGGCCTCTCTATAAATGCGGAAGCATCTGGAAGGACTTATTCCAAAGTGAAATTGGCAGTATCCTAGGAGTTAGTGTAGAAAAATTTGGTGGAAGCAGACATTCTTCAAATAGGTCAATGGCGAAGTCTCAGGAGAAGCGGTCAAGCAAAGCATTGAGAATTCAAGAGCAGTGAAGTTATTTGGGAAGGTAAGATAAAGCGAGAAAGCAGAGCAATTGCTTAAAAGTCGAGGCCTTTCCCGCAGGCTTGACTTTCAGTTATGTGAACGTTGAATAAGCGCAAAACAGTTGAGGCAGAAAGGAACTGACCTATAGCATGCACGAAAGCATACTTAGGCTGAAAAGATTTGATGTGCAAATGAAGTTTAGTCCATATTCTGGAGTACATTGAGAGGAAGAACTTAGAGGATAGAACAGTCCTCGCGGAGGGCGTGGTTATGTTATACTGTCTGTTGCAGAATGTTTATCCAGTACCCAGGGAGATGCACAACTGATTGGAGGAATAAGATTGCATAGTCAGTAGCTTATGCAGAAATGCAAGGTTTGGCTTGGTTCAACGAAGCCACAATGGTTCGATTTTGAGAGATGAGCATCGTTCCTTGTAGCTCAAGTTTGACGACTAACCGATAAGCTGCTTTGTGAACCTTCTCCGAATGCACTCGACAATGATCCTGTCGGATTCTCTCATACCAATGAAGATTATTGGGAAATATTTGAAAAGTGGCCTGATATGTACTTTGTACATGTAATGAATGCTGTCCCAAAGCTGAGGGGATCTGAATGGAAGACCAAGACCCTTTTTAGCCTCGCTGTTTGGAAGACAGCATGTTCGGAGAAGTTGAAAGAGCAAGAATAACTTAGGCCGAGGCCTTTTGCTAAGAGCTGGCTGTCAGTGGGCGAACCGCTAAGGGACAGGGAACCAGGGGGAACCTGGCATTTGTAAGTACGAAAAATACAGTTATCGACGGAGAATTTCATCGCCCACGTTGAGAGCCATTCATCCAGAGCTGCCTAGTAGGCGGAGATTTTAGGGATAGTAGTAATGAGGTTGCTGGGCGAAATAGTGTAGACTATCCTTATGTCGTCCGCGAACAAGAACGGCGTGCCACTAAGTAATGTCGGAAATATAATTTATATATGGGAGGAAACGAAGGGGGCCTAAAACACTACCCTGAATAACACCGCTAGTAACGGGCCTAGGTTTAGAGGTACGCCCATTATTCAGGACAGCCTGTGAACGGTGAGATAAGTAAGACGAGAACCAAGAAAGAAGTGAATCGACAATGCCAAATGACCGCAGCTTTGTTAAGAGGTGGGGGTGAGGTACACGATCAAATGCCTCAGATAAGTCAAGGTAAAGAACAATGAAGGATTTTTCACTTTGGACAGAGTCGACGACGAGATTCCAAAAATCATACTGACAAGTCAAGCAGTACCGTGAACGGGAGAATCCATGTTGGTTGTCATAAAGAGGATGAGGCTTAATAAATAGTTAATGTGATGTTTTACTTTTTTTCCATTATTCTGGATAAGATGGGGGTATGGTTTATAGGGCGATAATTGAATACCCCGCGTAAAGATCCATTTTTATGAATGGTAACGATTACCGAGCGCTTCTAGTTAGCAGGAGCGGTGCTAACATTAAGTGAGATAGTGAAGAGGTTAGGCAGCAACAGGGGGAGATCCGATCCACCACTGACAAGAGCAACTGTTGGTAAGCCATCGGGGCCAAATTTGAGGGGAGGGTTGCCATTGGATAGTAGCTTAGAAATACTCCTGGCATCAAGGGGTATTGTAGAAAGGACAGATTCAGTAAGAGGTGAAGATGAGGGAGGGGCAATGACAGTAGCTGTAGCCATTGCTGAAGCAGAGAATGCATTGAAGTCTTCGCCTACACAAGGAGGGGAGTTGATGGATGAGTTATTATCGGGAATCAGAAGTTGAGAGTCGGCCTTAATATCAGCATTTCTAGACTCATGCCACATAAAAATAAATTGCAACTTGTTGGAATGGTCCATTGCCTTAGCTTCTTGGTCACAAAGTTGCTTATTACCTTTTTGTTGAATAAGTGTGGACAGGCGGTTTAGACGAATAAAAATTGAAAAGTATTTGGAATCTTATAGTCGTTTGAGAAGTTTACGATACTTCTCATGGAGTGGCGAGACAGGAGGCCTCTTTTTGGGTACAGCCTGGGAAGTATGAGACAGTTTTTTCAGACAGTCGGCAAAGAGGGGGTAGAAAATATCTGCAGCAAGCTGAGGGTCATGGGTGAGGAAATACTCACTCCATTCTTTCCGGCAAATAAGCGTATCTAGCAAGGCCCAATTTCCGCATAGGAATATATTGTTGGAGTGGTGTGCGGGATTAGTTGGGCCACTAAGGAACAGATGGCAGATAACCATTTTATGGTCACTACAGGGGAAATTTTGTGTCACGGACACATCGAGGAAAGGCTTGGTATGAGTAGGTACCAGATCTAGTATGTTCCCACTTCTGGTAGGTTCGACAATATGGTGTGTCCAGCCACCAAGATGAATACTAGTGATTTAGTCCATGATACTGAGAGCAGCCAAGAGGGTAGGCCAACAAAAGTGAGGAAGATTCAAGTCACCCACAACAAGGTTGGTTCCAGAAAGAAGGAAAAAGAGGCATTCGAAAAACCTAATGAAAAGTGGAAACAGGAAACTGGGGAAATTTGCTGAGCGATACACGCAGCCAATATAAAGAACAGTTCTTTGGAGATTGATAGTGGACCAGAGAGAATTGAGAATAGAATCGAGCGCCGCATGTAAAAGACGGGCCCTAGCGTAGGTTTCCTTGACAAAGGCTAGGCACCCACCACCAAGCCGGATCGGTCTGTTTGTCCTTAGAAGACTGTAACCTACCAAAGTTATTTGGTCACTGGGAGCACTCTCGGACAGCCAGGACAAGTTTTTTATGTGCGGGAGTTTGCGAAGAATAGAACGCGAGTTGAATAAGGCCAAAGATGTAGCACTTGCGGGAGGCGGTACGGGCACATCAGGAGGGGGTAGTGTAAGTTGGAATAAGGCAGGCTATCGCGATTGGAAGGAGCGGAGATTAGGGTCAAAGAATAATATGTTGATGTTGAGGCTAGTGGAGGTTCAGATGGGGTGGCTTCCAACCAAGCTGGAGTAAATGTTGCAGTAAGAGGGACTGCTGAGGGGTAGAAAGACTGGGCATCCACGGAGGGGGAAATGTCAGAGCAAAGGGAAAAACCTGTGGGGTTTGCCTGGTGGATATCAGACAAAAGTGATTAGGAGCAGCTGAGAAGTACCGGCCAGTCGGAGTTGAGTACTGGCTGAAAAGGACGCAGAGGGCAGGGTTGAAAATGTGTGAGGAACAGGGGTGTAGTTTGGTAGGTCAAGCTGCCCGTTGTGGGAGGGGAAACTCAATATGGGTGAAACACCAAGTATGGAGAAGTTAGTATCGGGAGCAGTAGAGGCAGTTTTCAGGTGAGGAATACGACGTGAGGCAGAGTGGACGGCGTGTGGAGGCCGTATTTTGATACTGGCAGGCAGTGAGCGCGGTAACTTTGTAAGGACTACCGATGCATTGCAGCAAGGGATATATTTTAAGGTCGAAACCTTATTCGGTGAGTTGAAGCGAGCTGATTCAAGAGGAGACAGCTGAATAAAGAAGGCTTTTTTGAAAAGGGAGGAAGACTGGTAGACGTATTCCACTGGACGGTGAATAGTTTATCACCGGAGGGAACAGAGTGCGAATTAGAGTTTGGGTTGTACCCAACAGGCGATGAAGCGGGAGAGCGAGGCAATAGTTGGCGACTTTTACTGGGTGGCAGTAAGAGGGGAGAAGCGGAAATGTCTAGATCAACAGTGATGGGATCAGATTTTAAAGAGTTCAGTGCGGGAGCAGATGAGAAGGCAGTGGGCGGATATGAAGAAGCGGGAGGCGCGTGTGAAGATAAAGCAATGGGGACTTGAGAAGAGGCGATGGAACGACCAGCTGTCTGTGTCGAAGGCTCAGGACTACTAAGCGTCCTTCTCATGAGGAAAGTCGAGGGAGATCTAGTAATTTCTTTCTGAAGAGGGATTCTATCTTAGGCTATTTTTACTTTTTTATAGGGGGAATCAGAAGCAGTACTGTTTCGCATTTTAATGAACTCTTTGGCAGATAGATCATCTGAAAATCGCACAAGAATTCAACAGTTGAAGCTCTGAACGAGTTAACGCAGCCTTGATATTTGACAAGGAAGGTGGGCCATACCAAATGCGTCCAACAACGTATGCTTTACAAGCTCGAGCGGTGTTCTCTCTGGGACATCAATCACGACTGCATTACGAGAGTTCCCCACTCTCATGAGAACTTCGGATGCAACAGAGCCGATGAAGCGGCCAGCAGCTGTCAGATTTTGTAAGGTAGAATGTTCGATGCGTTCAGTGATGCACACTGGGGGGCGAGTTTAGACACCGTATCTTCCAACTTCAGAAGCTGAGACTTTATATCTGAGATGCTTTCATCTGACACAGCCGTTATTTCCGTCGCCAAGCCTACAAAGTCAAATAGCTTAACCGAACATTGTTATAAGACCAAGGGGGTTTGAATTAGCCTATTTTTCCTAGTAACCAGGGTGTGAGTGGATGAGTTAATATTGAAAGCCTTCTTTGCTAAACGTGACGTTTTGAAATACCAAAAAGAGGCTGTGAGTGAAGCGGAAAAGTGACGGCAAACTAGAGTCCGGTTAGGCTTTACCTGTGAGAAAACATTCCCTGAATTTCTCTAGGTTTCTGGAATGCACTAAGAAGCTGTAGGTTTTAGTATTTCCTATAGGATAGCTGAATGAAATCTATATCCATAATAGCACGCAACACGACTTGGTGTAGCGCAGATTATGGTTATTCAGAACAGTCACGCAAACACTTATCCAATCTGCACTCCACTACTGCTTCTTCACGATGTCTGCCTCCGCAATGGCACTTCACATCGATTCTTAACCATTATCCTGTCTACCCTCTGTTGTTTCGTGGCTTACCTGCCCCAATGTAAATAATCCACCCAATGTTTGCCTGCTCTCCTCCGGCTATTTCTACCATCACCGCTCTTGAAATCCCACCCTCTCCCATTTAAATTTGTTGAACAGCGTTCTTGTGACCGAATCCGTGGCCTCCTCGCTATCAAGTTTCGCTACCATACGGCCGACTAAATCATGGCAATTTGTCTCTGAAGATATATCCCTGTACCTCTTCCAGTCTCTACCTACAAAAATGTTATATGTTGCGTCGCTTAAATGACTCTTCGAACCTCCCTTGATGAATTCTTCTTTTAAGAAGGGCTTGGCGAAAATCCTCCGATCAAGCTCGAATTGAAATTCGTTGCGATCACCTGCGGCTTTTTTGCAGTTGCTCGCTCTTGTCGACCATAATAACTGTCACATTCCGAATCGACTACCTGGCCTTGGGCTCCAGTTTTTACACTTATATCCTTGTTTTGGCCCGCTTTATCTATCTCTCTTAACTAGTAAAAAATATGCACCACTGTTTCCTTAACTCCTATCCTAAAATCATCTGATAATGCATTGTAGCATGCTTCGAGCTCATCGCAAATATATGGTTAATATTGCTATCGTAAACAGCTGAATGTTATAACACGTTTAAACACCGCGAGGACAGCGTCTTCACAGCAGCAGCAAAACGGCCAAATGCGAAGCACCATAGTCACGCGGTGAGGCTATGAGAAATTCCTATATGGGCTCAAATGCCCCCCCGCCAGAAAGAAAAACAAAATTAGACATACAAACACTCCATAGCTCAAAGTATCGTGTCGTCCAGCCTCATTATATCAACTTTTAACTTGAGATTACAGTGTATCCTACGTGCTTCTTCGTCCGGAACTTCACCCTCATTACCTCCAGCACACGTTCAGGGCCCCGCTACCCTCAACGATAAGTTTTGTTGAAATCCTGCTGAACCGGTAATCAGCAACCGGGCGTAACGCTGACAAAGCAGGTAATCTTCAGCAACAGTGATGCACGATATCTGGAACTCAGCAAGTAGTAAACCCTTAAAACACTCACTCCATACTGTGCCAACAACCGATCCTTTAGGCTGGTACAGATCCCTGCAGCTTTTCATCACACTCACCACTACAAGGGTCACCATCACCATTCGGTTTGTGCTCTTCTCAGGCCCCTGCTCTTCAACTTTCACATCACTGTGTGCGTTTTACTCGAGCTAACCCCAGCCCAAACACCCCTCAGAATACTGCGTTTTCTTCCCTCCTTTTTCGAGAGCGGTTAGTCTCACGGCTTAGCAGTAAAATAGCTTACAGGATGCATATCTCATTGATTTCCTTCTCCACCCGTTTACAACCCCACTTAGTGCTGGTTACCGGGAATACAATCTGGTTGCCCGGTTTATATAAAAGTCGTCCAGCCGCCGCTTAACCTTTCGCTGAGTGCTATGGAGAAATTCTTACATCAAGACATTACCGATACAGAGAATAGGCCAAGTGAAGCCGAAATTATATCGAACAGCGCCTTATTGCTCCTGCCCATGTAGCCCGACTAATAACAATATTGGTATATTTCTCGACCATGGTCGAGATGCACTCGCAAGCGCACGGTCATGGTGTACAACGTCACTCAAAACGATGAACTATACACAAATTTAAAGGAAGGGAGTTAAAAACGTCAAAAACAAAAAGAGATAGCCAGAAATACTTTGAATAGATCCTAAAGTTAACGGTTTGCGCGGCTAAAACGGTTTGATTTTGAATTCCAGTGGTAAAAACTAAACATACGGGCGCGCAAAAACGCTAATTCCGCCGCAGCCTCCGAACAAACGCAATAACAGATACCTAATTTGGTGATTTGTACAGTCAATGAGAACTGCAAAGATACAACTCAGAATAACTGCTAACGAGCAACTTTGAAAGCAGAAGTGGTTTTCTTCTAACAGACACTGGTAGCTGCTCCTTCATTTCGTTGATAGCACGACGGCCAAATGCGACGCTCGCATTTGGAAGAATGGTCTAGAAAAAAGACCTACCTGAACCGCTCTCACCTATGAACACGGCTTGCCATAAAACGTACCCACCCCGGTTTGACTGATGCGCCGCTTCAGCCAGCACACACTCACAATATCTAGTCACTAACATTTTAACTGAGTGAGGCACGTAGAAAACGTACCTCACCGCCCCGTCCTCCGACACGATACGCAAATCCCCTTTACCTTCTACCATCTCCTTTATTTTCAGCGCTCCCGACCAAACATCGAGATGCACTTGCCTAGCCCTTAAAGCGTGCACATCTCTTGCCGTGAACAACCTGTTGAAATTGTTCCGATCGTATATTTCACTAGCATTATGAGAAGTTGTCATCATTCTGGCAACTTCTGTCTTCTGATCTGCAGTCAGTCTCCTATTCCTAGCATACATCTTGTCGTTGAATATGTGATAGTCGTGGTTATGCAGTAGGCACGTTTTCACCAACTTGTCCTGAGATCCGACAGCGCGGAGAATTACAAAAGCAGGACAGTGGGTATTATCGTATCTGGGGGAATTGTTAAATATCAGCACCACAACATTCACCTTCTGGCAGCCATTTGAGGTTCGCGGTCGTAAAAGCAACAGCACTTCAAACGATTATAAGGAAACGATATCGTAAGGCACCGGGATGCGTGTGCAACCACTTAACCATCATAAATATAAAAAGAAGTTGAAGTCTCCCTTTGAAAACGCGAAAATCATTATCAAAATCTGAAAGACCCGCTTACACATAACGAACCATGCGGGCGAGCTTTCCAGAATCACCGACCGCAGTGGCGCCCGCAGCGCCCACAGTCGTCTGCAATGATGACCTTGATCACAACGCTTATATACTCTCATACCAAACACTGAAATAATTATCTCACTAAAACATTTCACGTCAGTCACATTTCCAACGGGCACCGTCTCATCTGTTCAAACAGTTTCACATATAACAGTCCCACAAATTCAGCCGGGCCATATTTAAGCTCGTATGTTTAGACGCTGTTGAATTCCAGTTGGTTGATGGTGGCCCGTGGAGATACAGAATGTCGTGAAAATATAGTGCTAACGATGCGTTATAAACCAAAATAATACAAGCTGTGGATAACAGAGGCCTATTGGGGTTCTATGAACGAGATAAGTTCTTAACATGGAGAAGTAAAAGGAATGTGTGGGGCATGAATCTTTGCAGGGTGAGGATATTACAATGCTACAGCCGTGTGGGCGAACAGAAGGACTGATAGAGAAAGCGAACCATCACAATATCGCCGACTGTCGGGATGCTCTGGAGACAAATATTCCTCAGTGAAATAAACTGTTTGGACTTTGCGGGACGGAAGTGTATGGCAACATTAAATGTGCGTTAGAAGACGCCTATCAATCTACTTGTAAGCAGTTGGGGGTGTTTAAGGTCGTGTGGCTCGATTGCAATCCTGTTTGGCACGAAAGATTCCATTTATTTCTCTGTCGGCACGGGTCAAAGTGTGGGCCTTGGTCATCGAATGTGGAGCCCGAGAGATTGGGCAAAGAGAAACCTGAAATAAATGATGTGAGCAGTCTGGACGTGGTTCCAGCTGTGAGTTATGATAATAAATGATGACAATTATTAAAGAACAAGTTGGGTTTATGTGAACTGTCAGTGACACATTCCGTACTCTGATCTGGGTTTTACCTCAAGAATTAGGTAACGTAGGGTTGCAGAGGGTTGATCAGTACTACTACAGGCTAGCAAGGTGGCGTAAACCAGGTGGGCTGCTGCTTCTGTATTTCAGAGGACAAATGGTTTGCACGCAGTTAGAAGTCCTGAGGAACAACTAAATAAGGTTGCGGAAAGAACCACTAGGGCATCGGTGGTGGTGCGTTAGAGAAAATTGTCATCACGCAGAGAAACGTGGAAGTACGTTAGTCTGTGCTCCTACTCGGTAATGCTGGCCCACTGAGAATAAACTTGAATAAGAGCAGGGAAATCTCATGACGTGGTGGTTGCATGGATATGATATTTGTTATGAAATTGAGAAAACCTGATTAATGGGGAATGGAATATTTGGACGGTTCTCCGTGTTCATTTTTACAGACTTTATCGAGGCAGGTGTTGGCCATCTGCTGTCTCCATATGTTGTCCATGTCAGTGGGCTTAGAGAGTAGGCTGCTGTATTCATTGTAGTTGGCAGGAGGCTGTGGTAACTGTTAGGTAGGGTTGTAAACCTAGGCGTGGCTTGGGTGCTAGGACTTCGAGAAGGCAGCTTTCTAAGGAAGATGACAGAGGATGAAGGGGTATGGATGGAAAAGGTGACCGGTTTTTACTTTGTTTTTTTCTCTTTTTTCCTTTTCCGGGCTTCATTGCAGTAGCTGTTATTCGTCAGGCACGTCTACACTCTGTCCGGATCAATGAGTTAAAAGTCAGGGCTATGGTAGCGACTGTATTTGACGTCAGCATGTATGCTAGTGGCGCTTAGGGAGGGTATGGGGTGGCTGAAACTTAGAGCGGAAGGTAGATAAGCGTGTGGAGGGAGTCCACTGCGCTGTCACCCAGGTCAGTCTCATGCGTGAAAACCAAAATCTTGTCGAGCAAACAAGGGCAATTTGTGGTTTCCACTTTTGCAAGATCAGGTCTGAGCTGATGGTAGGCATACTCATAGATAAAGGTTGCCCATTTCCTTCACAGCCCGGTGTCAGTGGTATTTGGAGACCAAATCGATCCCTCGAGGTCTTTTTTGTGTACAACTTTCTTTTTTTAGTTTTTTTGGTTTCCTAAGAGAGGGGTGGTTGATTCCATATAGGAAATTTCCGTAGCTCTTTCACGCGATCGTAATTTTATGCGTATTTCTCTTTTTTCGCAACTGCTGGGGGTGGGCTGTTTTCCCCATGTTAGGACGACGCTATGCTATGGATGCCGCTGACATCAGGGGTTTCACTAGTATGGGCTGGAAAAATGCAGATTGAGACTAAGCAAACAAACGGAGTAGGACAAAGAACGTTGTAAAGCACAGGCTAGCATACGTGTATCAGTCTCATACATCGCCGGACTATGCCTGAGACAATCAGAGACCATTTTGGGCTAGCTGGTGTAGATGAGTTTGGCTCTGCTGATGGGAAACAGTGTGGGGCATAAGAGGGAATATGATAGTAGTTGGTGGATGGCAGATACAGAGATGAGACGAGAGAATAGGCCACTAAGTAGATGCTAGCAGGTGAGCCCCTGGGATAAAGGATTCCAGAATGAGATTATTGAGAAAGGCGAAATGAGGTCGAATATAAAACCCAGGCGGGTGGTGGTAGCCAAAATGAACGGGAAAGGAGTGAAAAGGTCAGGTAAGGTGGTGGGCGGCGGAACTCAGTGTCCTGGAGTCCAAAGCCGCATGCCTATTTGTTGCAGAGATATCTGTGTCCAAGAACCCTAGACTGGTTGACAATAGCGCATGAACACTGTCGAAAATTAGGGGAACCGGCAAGCACTAATTTAGGTTTAGTCACAAAAGTCAGCAAACTGTGGCTACCGTAGTATAGATTGTGTGCAGAACAAGATAAAAGAAAATAGTTGCCCTGGCGTTTGTCATCGGGCGAGAAATTAAAGTTCTAATGCAGTAATCCTAGTAATCAAACTCGTTCTCGCAGGCCACCTCTTTCGTGATGGTCTGGCCGGTAAGAAGGATCACATTGGGAACAGTCAAGAAGTGCACCAGCGAGCCTCTAAACTGAGAAATTGGAGGCTTTTGAGGATGTTGAGCGGGATAGTCCATTACTCTGAGTATTTTACGAGGGAAAAGTTAGGTCTTAACGCCAGTTTTGATCTAAGAATAGAGAGCTTTGGTGACAGATGGCTTGGGGCATAATTCGTAAAGGAAATGAGACGAATGGGTTCAGTGCATAAGAAGGTCATACGGTGGTATAGCACAAACTGGAAGCATAAATTGAAGTTCATGCGACGCAGCCATAGAGGGTCAAGACTGAATAGAATGCATCGATCTTTGTAATACAAACTGGAGGAAAATCCTACCAATTGTTTGATGAATTGGCTTTGCACGGATTCCAGAGAAATGCGGTCAGATTGCGTCATGTTGTTGAAGATGATGGGACAATGTTTAAGGAGATGCCCGGTGTAAGACGTGTACGTGAGAAATTTGCAATCATTTAGCCGGAAGGTTCTGGAGATGAGACCGGTGGTTCACTCGTTTTCTCAATCTGGAGTGGAACGTACTCAGAAAACCTGAAGCTACAAGAATAATGAAGACCAAGGTCTCGAACTAAAGGGCTGTACGAGATGGGTAGGTCGTGGATAAGCAGGGTTCCAGAGGCCACTTGACATCTGAATGTTGAGTAGCAGCTCTTCGAGGTCAAGAAGTCCATACTCCACGAGTTGCTTCAATTCCCGAGTCGCTTTAGGTCGCTAGAAGTCTTATCCAGAATAATGTTGAGGTTCTGGTGAGAAAACTCATCAGCAATCTTAAAGTCATCAGCAAAAAGGAATGGGGTACCATGGTGCAAGATGGGAAATATACCTTTTATGTAGATGAGAGAAAGTAAAGGACCGAGTACACTGCCTTGTATAACCCCACTGGTGACTGGAGCAGGCTGTGAGAAACACCCATCAAAGGAAACCACTTGTGAGTGGTTCGATAGATATGATGTTGACCACGATAAAAGCGAACCGGAAAAGCCACGAGCTTTGAGTTTGGTTAGTAGTAAAGCTTTAGGGACGCGGCAGAATGCCTTTGTCATACCAAGGTATATAATGATGATGGATTGACTGTTGTCGGCGGCCGCCGTTATGGGGTTAAAAAAAGTCATAGTGGCGCGTGGCTCATGAACGTGACTTTAGGAATCCATGCTGCCCACTATGGATGGTGTTATGGGACAATAAGAAGTAAGACATCCGTTCTACGATGAAGCTTTCTGTCAACCTAAAAGCAGTTGGAGTGTGGTTGATGGGGCTGTAGTTTGAAGAGTCATGTATTTTCCCTTCTTATGGATTGGGATGATGACCGCAGTCTTCCATTGTGAGGGAAATATGCCAAACTTGATGGACAGATTTGACACTTTCAGTAGTAGGGCTGTGACATCAGTTCCTACAAGAGGTAGAAGTGTAGGTGAAACAACATCGTGGCCAAGGTGTGAGGACCCACGGACACGGGTAAGCTGGTTGTTCACCTTATTTTAGAGTAAATTTTAAATCAGACAGTAAGTGCTCGGTGACGGGGTCTACGCATGGGGTTACAGTAAGGGTGTCCGTAGTCATGGATGCGGCAAAGCAGGAATTATGCGTCTCGGCTATCGCTACAGGTGGGGTGATGTGATCGTTGTTTGCTAAAGTTAGAGAGGGGATACCTGCTGGCTTGTGCTGATTTCTGTTCTTAATTACGCGTGCCAACTTAGAGGAAGTATCACGGCATTGCAGGGCAGATCCTTCCTGTTTTTTGAGCATATCGTCAGTCTTGATTCAGATTGCTACCGACAGACGATGGAGCTGCAAGAATGACGACAAGTCACCATTGGTGTGATACACCTTCTGGAGCTTCAGTTTTTTTGTTTTGCATTCGGCTCAGGACTGAACTGCGGACCCGGTTTGATACTACAAGGGTGGTAGTAATTGCCGACGGCAAGTTTGATAGGTTAGAATATAGTAAACCAGTAGCAGTTGAAGGTCGCTTCGCAGGAAGAAGTCGTCCCCGTCTAACGATCGGAGCATGCAGATAAGATTGTCTCAGTTGACTGTTGAAGAGAAATGTTTAGGTGAGTTGGACTTATCAAAAGCTTGCGGAATCACGAAGATGCATGACACCATTCTGTGGTCACTTCCTGGGAAGCGGTCGAGCGTACTGGCTGAAACATCAGATAAACCAATAGCGAAAAGCAGATCAAGGGTGTTGTTACATATGGTTGGGATTGTTACGTGTTGGATCCAACGTCTTACGCGGATGCATGACATGAAATCTAATAAGTTGTTTGGGGCAGATAGGGTATTCCAACAGATGCTCGGTGCATTGAGGTCCCCCGCGATGAGTTTGGAGGAACAGGGCAGCAATGGAAGACAGTTGAATGCGCCAATAATCTTGGTAAGATCCATAGTGTTGGAACCAGGTGGCCGATAGACGCAACCGATATGAAGATGGGAGTTAGTTAAGGGAATCGTTACCCACAGAGAATCCTGAATGGCGTCCACAGTTGTGTGAGAGTGAAAGGGCCGGTAGAGTGTTTCTGACATATACAGCCTCCCCCACGACGAGGCCTGTTCCTTTGGAACATCTGGTAGCCAACCAGAAAGACTCGACTTGACGGGCTGGAATACGTTATCCAAGTTTCAGCTACAATGATAATATCAAAGTCGGAGGTCTGAGCGATGCTGTGGATAGCTTTAGTTTTGTTCAGTAATGATCGGGCATTTACGGGTATTACTGAAAGACATGATGCAGGCCTCGGTGGTAGTGGATATGTTGGGGGGTTTGGTAGTGGTGACGAAGGTGGTAGTTTCGGTGAAGAATAGGGCACGGATGGGAGGAGGACCTCAGCTGTTCCACGAATTTGATGATTTGAATCCAGGAGGAGGATTGTGTAAGGAAAGAGGGATGGAGAGGTGCGGTTTGGGAGAGTGGTCTGGACGCGGGGAATATTCTCGAAGAGAGCCGACAGGAAAAAAGCGACCACGCGTGGATGGCTGCACTAGACCGAGAGAAGTGGATGAGTCCTGTGGGAGTGGGAAGTTAGGTGAGGCAAAGAGATGGTTCCCAGGGAGTGGCTGGGTAATGGTTGAGGTATAGGGTAGTTGGTGTGGTGGATAGTAATGTAATGAATCGGTGATTGGGGGGATAAGGTGGGTAAGAGTAGGATGGAAATGAAAAGGCTGTTGACCGAGACGGAAAAGTAGGATTCACAGTTACACATTAGGCCGGTAGAATTTCGCTCGAATGAATCACTTCCTTATAGTTTGCATGTGCATTATGTTGATGGGTCTTGTTCTTTTGGCAACGAGGTGTTAATTTCTGAGGGTCAATCTTCACTGGCGGGCTGATCAGCAGTGGTGGCCTGGGTGGTATCCAGATAAGTTTTGGTAGCGAGTGGGCGAGTGCAGCGGGTGGGCTTAGGGGCCTGGTTGCATTATCAAAAGTGGCAGACGTATCAGAATGCGTGGGTGTAGACGGAGGTGGGTTGATGGTGCAGTGATTTTTAGGTATGGTTGAATAACCCGATACAGAACTAGCAGAAGGAATGGGGTCATCAAGAGGTGTGGCGAACATGAGATTGTGGGTGAATGAGTCGGAGGAACTTTCATCAATTTTTTTGGGTGCTGGGGCGCCCGTCCCAGTCTAGAGACTTGCTTCGAATATTCTGAATATTGGAGCGTTTTCCAGGTGGCTCATTGGGTGAGGAAGTTGGCGCACTGTCTAAATCTACGATTGCATTGTGATCTGCAATAGATGGCAACATCGGGCGTTGGCCAGTGATAGGCTTACCGGAGTTTTGGAGTGGATTTCTGGTCGCATTTACACCGGGGTTATTGTTCTGGGCGTGACTCTTTTGTGCCTCTCCTTGCATTGGGGCATTGCCAGGAAATATCTTGGGGCAAATGAAGTCCCTTTTGGCTACCACTAAAGATTACCGGCGAACAAAGAGCTTGGTGACAACTTCGTTTGTAAACTGGAACAGCAGTGGGCAGCTGGTGCGCAGGGAGGTTTTGCAGAGTATAACAGAGTGGCACGGTTGTGAACCAAGGTTGGAAGCACTCAAGAAGAATGCAACTGAATTTACAAAAACATACGATTCAGGCTCCTCGTGCCAACAACACATTCCCCGACGAGGCCAGCCCAATGATTAAAACCAGGACAGATACCGTGTATCACTGGAATAGTGATTCGCGCCTTATCGATTTTTCACTTGCGTCATTCACACCGGGACTGTTCGGACCGCGATAGCTCAGCTTGTGGAGCATCTGCCCGGTTTGCGGAAGGTCGCCGGTTCGATTCCGGCTCGCGGCGTCCGACTTTTCGATGTGGAGGATGCAAGTGAATTTTCCAAAAACACTTAAGATCATATTTTTAGCAGCTGAGAGAGGTATTCGGTCTGGAATGCTAAGCACGATGACACTGCTTGCCTTCTTTATCCGTCTGAAGACTTCCAAGGCAATTGTGTCCACAAACTCTGCGGCCAGTAGTAGATTGGCTGGGGTGCGGTGTGTGGCTGAACCAAGCAAGAACGTTATAATAACACTTTTGAACCGGTTTCGATTCCGGCCTGGGCACTGGTTCGTGGTGAGGATATCGAAAAATCATTAACGCAGTGCCAAGGACGCATTATGAACGAGAATGATGCAAGCCAAGGAAACCGGAGGCCCACCGAGGTTATGCAGACGGAGTAAATTTTTGAGCGAGAGGAAAAGGGGGGAAAATTGTAAAGAAGTATGTTCGGGAAAATCAACGCATGCGAAGAGGATAGCGATCATGAAGACAATGCAAACCCTGAATGACGGATTTACCGGAGTTCAATAAACGGAATAGGTTTTGAGACAGGGGGGCATGAGACCAATTTTGTGAGAGTGATTACTGGTGGATATGGGAGAAACAGCAGACCATAAAAAGGTGAGTTTAGATCCAGGATCAGTAACATGTACCATTCTGAAATAAGAAAGCGCAACTGGAGGGTCTTCGAGAAGTGGAGAGTCAATTTCCAGGCGGCTACGAGCCGTAGGAAAGATAAACAGTGGTAGCGGACGATAAAGTGGGAAATCTCCGCATGGACTTCAGAGTTATTATGCTGTTTCACTGACAAATATATATGTATGTGTTGACACATTTGCCTTCAGTGTTATTCAGCGTCGTTTCTGGTAACGTACGGCATCGAGTGAGTAAGGTTCGTCTGGCAGGACAATGTATGTGTCGGTCGATCAGTCGAGTGTGGCTGTATAGTAGCGGCATGCGCGTGAACTGGAACTCGTGTTGGTTGCGTCTGAAAACGTTGAACGATATGATAAGCAATAAGGAGTATTTCCGGTTGTATGGTTCGATTTTGGTCCCAATTGCTATGGTAGGTTCCACTTGAGTCTCTGTCCGTACGAGTCAAAGTGACATCCTTGGTTAGCCAGTTTTGCGACTGAGATAGTGGGAGACAACAAACCTGAAATAAAGGGGTATTGCAGTCTGGACGTGTTTCCAGCTGTGGGTTATGGTAATTTAATAATGAATAATAATGGTTTATTTCGGAGACGTCCGAGGCCTGCCAAGTGCATAATCAGCTGTTTGCAAGTGATGGAACAAACAGACAAAACCCTTGAAAATGTGGAAATTAACATGACAGGAGTTGAAAAAGGGCTAAGAAGGAAGGGGGTTACGTGGGGAAGGAGAGCAGATAAAAAGCAGCAGTCAGGGTGTGCCCCTGCTGCGGATCAACGGTTAATGGAGGCGTATAAAACCAGTGAAGGACGAGGCATAAGAGTGACGGAAACTACGGGGTTGGATGGAAGCAAAGTTGTGTAAAATTAGTGGCATTTCCATTTGTTCGGTTCATTGAGGAAATGGCCATAGGTAGTCTAACGTTGAGAACTCAGCCAGATAGATGAAACTGTCTATCGTTGATTGTGTCCTTAATTGAAGGGAGCAGGGTCGGAGAAGGGGTTGGTCTTAGAAGTCGAGGCCCCTCTCGTAAGCTATTTCTCCTGCCAAGCACATATTAGATAACTGTAGTGCACGGGTGACGCTGAGATATGGGATGAGTGCCGACAGAAATTGGGACTTGGTTTGTGAAGCTCGAAGGGTGATGGGCAACTTGTTCCAGTCTTTAGAGTAGACAAGAAGGAAGAAACGTGACCGTATGGCCGACTTAGCCATACTATGAGGGACAGTAAAAGGCCTGTGCCGAAGTGAGTAGGGGATTTCACGGGAGAAGCTTACTGGGTCAAAGGAAAAAGACCGGTTATGGAGCAGGTTATTCAAAAAGACTAAGTTTAGTCTTAAGCGGCGGAGCCAGAGTGGGTCAAGATTCAGGTTTTGGCATCGTTCTCTATAGCTTAAAGACGTGGACTAACCAAGTAGTTGTTTGGTGAAACGCCTTTGTATGCTTTCAATCGTAACTCTATCGAATTTCGTCTTGTTAGAAAATATTATTGGGCAGTATTCGAGCAAAGGCCTGATGTGTGATTTGTAGATGCTGATGATGCTGTCCCGGAGACGAAAGGAGCGGAAGAGAAGGGCCACACTTCTTCTAGCCTTGGCCGCTTGGATGGCAGCGTGCTCAGAAAAGTTGAGGGAGCAGGAATAGTTGAGGCCCAAATCGCGGACAGTAGGTCTAATGGCTATTGGGGACCCACCAAGAGTTAAGGATCCAGGGGGCAATTGGAACTTGTAGGTTAGGACCTCGCACTTATCAGTGGAAAAGCTCATCCTCCAGGTGTGGCACCAGCGGACAAGTGCTGCGAGGTCCGCGGAATTGTTGCAAAGAGTATGGGTAGCATCATTGGAATTGAAAGAGTAAACTATTTTTATATCGTCTGCAAACAAGAATGGCGTGCCATGGTGTACTGGATCCAATGCGTCGTTGATGTACATCAGAAATAGGAGAGGACCCAGTACGCTTCCCTGTATAACGCCACCTGTAACAGGTTTCGGTTTAGAAGCATGTCCGTTGGCGAGGACCACTTGCGAACGATGAGCAAGATAAGATTTCAGCCAAGAAAGCAGCGGGTCAACAATGCCGAATGAACGCAATTTGGAGATAAGATGCAGGTGTGGAACACGGTCGAAAGCCTTCGACAGATCTAGGTAGACAACTACTAATGCCTGCCCGCTATCAACAGCCTTAGTGACTAGGTTGAGGAAGTCAAACTGACATGTGGTGCATGATCGCGATTTGAGGAACCCGTGCTGCCTATCGCTAAGAAGGTTAGAAGCGAGAAGATGGGTGGTAATGCCATCTTTGACAATCGTTTCCATTATTCTGGAAATGATAGGGGTATGGTTGATGGGGCGGTAATTAGCAAGTTCGTGGACAGGTCCTTTTTTATGTCGTGGAATGATGACTGAACGCTTCCAGTTCGACGGTATCAAACTAAATTTGAGTGACAAGGTGAATAGCTTCAGTAGTAAAAGTGGAAGGTCCGATCCACCGTTAATGATTGCAGCTGGGGGCAACCCGTCTGGTCCAGGACGCGCAGATGCTTTATAACATGAGATGAGCCTGGAAATAACGTTTACTTCAAAGGTTAGGGTAGATAAGGAAGAGCTGGTAATAGCCAGAGGATTTGGGGGTGCTGTGTCTGAGGCCAGGGCCATGGAATTGGCGAAGTAATGGTTGAAGGCCTCAGCGATATCAGAAGGGTAGGTGGCCGAAGTTTTATTCGGTAACACGACATATTGGATCATAGTATCCGTTGCCGAATTCCCAGATTTGTGAGGAGTGAGAGTTTCAGTGCTTTATTGGGATGCCTAAGGGCTTTGGATTCTTCGTTGCGGAGCTGTTTTTCCTTTAGGTCTCGGATAATATCAGTGAGACGCGTTAGCCTTATGAAAAGAGAGAAGTGGTTTTGGAGGTAAAGTCTTTGCATCTTAAGGTACTTTTGTTGGAGGGATAC
The DNA here is from genome assembly GCA_948099385.1 of Fasciola hepatica. Taxonomy (NCBI): domain Eukaryota; kingdom Metazoa; phylum Platyhelminthes; class Trematoda; order Plagiorchiida; family Fasciolidae; genus Fasciola; species Fasciola hepatica. The sequence continues at coordinate 5,991,172 of CANUEZ040000102.1, read as the reverse complement.
AAGCTTGGACTTCCTAAGGGAGGAGTTTTGGGATATTGGGCTAAGTTTCTGGATGCATTTTCCCATGTTAAAGTAAAAGTGATCAGCCGCTTGTTGGGGGTCAGCCGTTAGAAAAAAACTGCTCCAATCTTGATTACGGATGAGATTGGGCAGAGGGTTCCAATTTAAACGGACGGGATTGTTGACTGGGGTCAGATAGTCTGATGGATAAGGACTGAATGAAAGGTTACCGGCCACTATCTTATGGTCGCTACCCGGAAATTTATTCAGAACTGAAACCGAAAAGTGGGAAACGCTGTGGGTGAATATAAGATCTAGTATGTTGGCGTTTCTAGTAGGGGTTTTAACGTGTTGCACCCAGCCCCCAATGTGAGTATGGGACACAAAGTCTATTAAGTTGGGAGGTGCCGGGAGGTTTCTCCAGGATATTTTAGGCCAGTTAAAATCACCGGCTATGATTTTCGCTGCCGAGGTTAGTAGTGAAAGGTAATCAAAGGCTTCAATTAAAGAAGTTAAGTCTGCAATAGTAGATGAGGGCGGGCGATAGATACAGCCAATGTGCATGACTACAGTTGAGAACCGAATTGTGAGCCATAGAGAATCCGGAATTGAGTCGAGTGTGGCATGTCTGATGGGGACTACTGAAAGGGCGTGCTGTACGTATACAAAGCACCCACCTCCGCGCCTGTCGATCCTATTTACCCTAAAAACCTTGTACCCTTCAAGCATAATTTCGCTTGTGCTGGTGTGTTCGGTGAGCCAGGTTTCAGTAATAAAGATGATGTCAGGACTGGAGGTTATGACATAATTTTTTAAGTGATGAAGCTTATTCAAGATGGATCGCGAGTTAAATAAGATGAATGACAACCCACTCATGTGGAAGTGAGTGTCAGGGTTAGGTAACGTATGGGAGTTGTTGGTCGGAGGAAGTGCACGGTGAGGGGCGTGAGTTGGAGCTATTACCGAAGAGGAGGAAAAGTGAGCGTTGGATGCCTCCGCGATGGCTTCGGAAGCACCAGCCGCCGACGAACCGGAAGTAATTAATTTAGGGTTATTACGGGGTGAAAGAGAAGACCTTAGACGAAGTAGTCCTGCCACTTGTCCTGATTCGTTGGGATCGTTCAATGCCCCAGTGCAGTGAGAGAATACGTTGTTATGGAAGGTATTGGCTTGCCCACGTGACAACCTTGGTATTGGTTGTTGTGTGGTAAGAGCAGGCCTCAGAGGATAGGGACTAAAAGAGTTTGGGGTGGCTTCGCCGCCCATCGATGCGACTTGCCCGGGTGAGGTAGGATAGGAATCGGCGGTTGGTAGGGGGGTTATATGGAGGTCATTAACGAAGGAGGTATTGGTAATACGCAGTTGTGCGTAGTTGGCCTTCGGAGTTCGGTGTGCCACCGAAGGTATGAACGACTGGTAAGGTGTCGATATTGGAAAGTGGTTCGTCAGGGCTAGAAGAGACGAAAGATTGTGGGATTGTATGCCACAGGGTGGGGAAAATTTACTCGGAGGGGGTTTGTGGATGTATCCTGCGCGTAAAACGCCTGTGGTGGAGCAAAACGAAAATTGTGGTATGGTAAAGGAACTAGCGGGATAAACGGTGGCGGCACGGAAATGTTAGGAAATGAAGAGCTAGGCAGATGCAGCGTTGAATAATAGCTGTGAAGTGCTTTGCGAGCATCGTCCGTATAAATGCGCGTAGAGCGTGGATTTCGCTGGGAGGAATTACGGTTTGAGAAACAATCTATTTTGGGAACAGAAACTGTAGGTCCCGGCATTAGTGACATCTCACAAGGGTGTCTGTTCGCTTCTAATCTTTGCATGACATTAGGGATGCAGCCTGGTGATATAAGGCGGTCGTTGCCCAATGAACTAAATGTTGAGGCCTTCAGTAGGGATGGAGGGTGGGTTGCCGAATTCTGGATTTGCGGCCATGTGTTACCGTTGCTATCGACATTCTGCATTGGGGGCTGAGTGTAGATCGTTACCAACTTTCGGCCCATTGGTGATAAGTTAGATTGCAACGGTGGGGTTGTGTCCTTAGGTAAGCTACTTCTTAGCAGCTTGCTTACGGGTGCATGCCCTGAATTCTGACAGGTTTGATTCGAACGAAAATGACCTGGAAATGGTATGGTGCGGTCTCGCGGATGGGTTTTAGTCGTGGTTATGTGGTGTGGACAAGAACAACCATACTTTGATTTATGTGTCGCCTTGGGAGAGTGATGCAAAGTTGTTAGGTCAGGGAGGCTACGCGAGTTAGGTAGCTGCTTCTGATGCACAGCGCTAAGCTGTCTGGCAGGACTTGGTGGATTCGAGTCCCAGGCATCTGCGACACTATTGACGAGCCTAGGGCGCTTGGAGACTGGTGGATTTGGAGAAGGCCCAGGCGTTGCGTCAAGGTCTACATCAGACATTCGTTGGCTGGTAGACGCTGATTTCATAGAGTAGGTTAGGGGAATGACGGGGTTAGGTGTCTTTTGGGCGGATTTCTGCCTTGGATGTTTGCGGGAGTTCGACTTTCTCAGCACTTCTCTTTGTAGTGGCGTTTTGTCAGGTGCTATTCGAATGTTCTTGTATGGCGAATTAATAGCAATAATTGTTTGTTTATGAATGAACTCACTGGCCGTCAGTGAGTCCGGAAATTGGAAAAGTTGAGGGCATTGGTGTCGTTGTGTTTGTTTGCGTAGTCTGCTGCTACGGCATATTACACGTCCCATGTTAGCGGCCTTCAGCAAGGTATGCTGGCCATGTTGAATGGGGCCCTATCGGGAATGGTAAATACAATGGCGTGATTCGAGTTTCGTATTCGTTTTGAAACCTCTGCAGATATGCTGTCAATGAAGTTACACGTGGCAACTAAGTTACAGTCCGTAGTTACCATAGAGGGCTCAAGGAGTTGAGCCAGTGGTGTCAGAATTCTGGTGGCTCTGTCAAGATCTTCAATCCGCGATTCGAGTGAGCTAACATGTTGTAAGAGGCTGTCAATCTTGCTATTTGCGTCATCATGGATGTTCGTTAATGAGACGGAGCATGGCGTAGTGATTGGGAGACGTACGGCTACGCATGGCAAAATCTTACCGGCCGGTCAGTTGACCAATAATCAGAGCAGCCGGGTCAAGTCGAGTGGGAAGACTGCTTGGATTTTCGCTCATTTACGTAGCTTGTATAGTATAGTATAGTATAGTATATTTCTTGACCGTGGTCAATACACATGCACAAGGCAAGATCAGAGTATACAGCAGTACTTGCAATGTGAGGTATTCAAAAATTCTAAATTTATAAATCACAGCAACCGAAATACACCAGTAAATTCATGTAGTGTTTGAGTAAACAAAAGTGGTAATGGTTGAGGCGGGAATTCCAAATCGGTTTCGAAATCGCTGGGGGCGGTGTGGATAGCTGGACAGTCGTGGAATTGCTGATATAAGCGACAAATGGACGGTCACTAACAAGTAACCGGGCGGAAGAGATGCCAAAGAACATTGTTAGAAGTAAAGCAAGCGTGGGGCTTTCAAAGTGCAGTCAGAGATACCAGCGGAATATTGGACACTGATCCAGCATTGGGTAACTAATTGTGGGGGAAGCATGTGAAATAAAGGCAAGTGATTCAAAGGTGATAATAGAACGGACCTTTAGTGCAGGTGATTACAGTGTCATATGGAAATTCAAATGAAGGCAAAAAGCTTCGCAGGGACTTCAGTGAACTTTTGAAGAGCATGAATGGTGTATGGACATATAACGGACTATTAAAGAAAAGAAAAGCCGTCAATGAAACGGATTAGTGGAGACAAACGTCAATGGTTCGGCTAGGCAGGAGTTGGAAGAGTGTAAAATGTTTTTTTGTATTTGATAGAAAATTGGTAATCAAATTATGGTTGGCTGCAGATGGCTGGTATTCTGTTCCGTGAAGACCTTGGTTGCAGGTGGTGGCAGGTAGAATGTTGTGGGAAGCAGGTATAAAAGGGCTATTTTGACGAAGTTGACAGCTGCGAAGGCTGGGTTCCGGCCATTGGTTTCGTACTGCAACGCGGGAAGAATTGAACTGTTGGGTTGGATTATTTGGGAATAGACGTTGAGCGGATGTGTTGATGGTTGCTGTCAGGAATCACCTCTGCGATCCGGTGAGACTTTCATGAGGTTTTGTTAATCCATGTACGTTGCCCCATGTAACGTCAGCAGGCGAGAGTATAGGTTTAAACCATTGATCAAATCGTCCAGTCCTTACGGTAGTCGGGAGTAAACTTCGATTTGGCGGATGGATACCCAAGTAACCAATGCAATCTGGAAGAGATCAGGAGTGCGGCAGTCTGGAGAGTGTTCCAGCTGTGGGTTATGATTATCGTTTATATGGAAGCAAGAAAATGAACATTTTGTTATCCGAACAGTTAGTTATCGTTTGGCTAGTGGACAGGTCTATTAGGGATCCCTAGACGGAGACTGGTAGCTTTCTAGGGTAGTTGGGTGATAGTAGAGATTTGGGGCGATATCAGGTAGGCGGTGGATGAGGAGAGGGTGTCCGTTTGGGAACCAGGAATAAAACAATAGTAGATGGTATGGTCTGGAAGAAGAATGAGAAAATAGGAAGATAACAATCTGGTCAGTTCACCAGCTGTGTTAAAGGACGGCAACCAGTAAAAAGGGGAGGAAAACACTGAGTGTTAAAATGAGGATTTTTCATGTGGGGGCAAACGTGCTGGTATTCGGCAGGGGCATACGGATTCCGGTTGGAATGGGGTCTTAACTTACCATCAGCATATGCGTACAGAAGTGAAGCCTAGTTACTAAGGAATGGTAATCCGTGTGGCAAGGCTTCAGTGTACGAGAAAGGCACAAAAAAAGCAGGATGAGACGGCTGAGTTCTAGCCTGAGCCAGGAATCAACTGAGAGCGAGCACCCATTGCTAAAGGACGGAACGGTTTTATTTATATATACGCAAATTGTGTGTAGTAAAATGGCGCAATCTAGTTAGGAAGGGGGACAAGTGAGTGGAGCATACCCAAGGTATATATATATATATATATATATATATATATATATATATATAGATGTATACGTGGGTGCGATCATCGGACGGGTCATGTGAAAGCGGTCGGACGCAAAAGACTACGGCAAGGAAAGTGAGATAGAGTGACGCAGCTGAGGATCAACGGTTAACGGAAAGAAGAACAAAAGTTAAGCACGGGCTCATCGGTGCGGCGGATCCTAAAGGCACATTGAGGCCATGAAACGTGAGACTAAAGAGGAAACGCCTAAGTGTGGCTAGAACTTTTAATGGGAAAGTTAGTTTTTCGCCTAGAGTGATCATTGAGCAGGAGTAAAGACCAAGTTCTGCATGAAATTACAGAAGAACCTTAGCTGGGGGATAGGGTGGGAGCAGAAATGGTAACGTCATAACTGGGTGTTGAGTTCAGTTGGTGAGTCACGCTAAGTGCGATGAATCAGACTGGGTTTTCCAGTTCGAAATCGCAGAGGTGGTGAGCGAAGTATGAGTGGTGGGACCTGGTGCGGAAGAGAGGCATTGTAAGCTAAGAGATATCGAGGAGCGTTGAGTTACTCACCATGATTGTGTTAATAACTATATGACAGTAGTGAGTATAAATATAAATATATATTGTATATAAAAATGTTATATATTTACACATATATATGTATATATATGAATAGGTATATATATATATATATATATATATGCATAAATATGTATATAAATATGAACAGGTATATATATATGTATATATATAAATGTATATACAATATATATACATTGCTGTATACGTGGGTGCGATCATCAGACGGGTCCTGCGAGAGCGGTCGGACGCAAAAGACTATGGCAAGGAAAGTGAGATAGAGTGACGCAGCCGAGGATCAACGGTTAGTGATGGAAGAATAGAAATGGGGTCGCCAGTGCTAGAAGCGGAGAGCATAATTCAAAAGGAAGGTATTCAGTATTCCATTCTCAATATACATGTGGTCTCGGTGCGAACGGAAGTTTGGTTACGATGAGTGGCGCTGGTGTGCATCTACAAGAGCCCCTCATCGATTCTTGGGGAGGAGAGAGTTTTGATGGAGTATCTAGTGACAGCCACCAGGACTGAAGTGCAGTGCTGGATACTCGGGGACTTTAATACCCCTGAGGTTGGCTGGCATCAACGCGGGCACCTGCGGGTTCGTTTGAACAATACCTGCCAGACAAATTGAAGGATATGACCCCGGTGCAGTACATTTACCAGGCCGCTAGATGGAAGGAAGGCCAAACTCCGGGGCTAGTAGAACTCGCTATCGCCTAGTTCGCCACTGAAGTAAGCGACACTGGAATAAGTGCTTCCCTTGGAAGGAGGAATGAGAAAATGTGCAGCGGACCAAGGAAAATATGTGCTTCACATCTTCGTGGTTGGGGTTCAAAAGATCCGTCCACCAGTTGGCTGGAGACACTGAAGGATATGGCAGCGAACCGCGAGCAGTGGCGATCGTGTTGTCACTTTTTATCGAATCAGAATGACCGATTGATGTGCGTTTGTACTGTTAGACTGTATATTCCTTGTGTTGGCTACTGGGGCATTCTTTCCTTTCCCCACCCATGTAGGTCCAGTCCCTGTCGATCTTGTGTATTTATACTTTCTAATTCAGCGTGCAACGTGTTGGAGAAGGCAGTGGCCAGTGGGGCTTGCCCTTTTGTTTGAAGCTGCACGATGGTGATGATGATGATTGGAGAAGGCGAACACGGAGTCAACAATTTACAAGTCCTGGGCGGGAAGGCAAAGCCGCCAGATTAATGGCAAAGAAATCTCAGGGACTCGACGAGGACAAGGGATGTCATGATGCAGCAAGACAGTGGTGACATTCTATTCCTCTATGCTAGGAGGCCATCCTTCCAGAAGTGGAGTGTCCTTCATCATTATTACTCAAGCAAGGGGCACTCATTCGCGGCTGAATATCTCCCTCAGGACAGTTGGTGCGGATTTCGCATCCACTGATGCTCTGAAGTATATTTCCGTCCAACGAAAACTGGAATCATTTATCACTGGGGCTCAATATTTATTAAGGAACGAACAACAGTAGTCAACATGAATTCTCTCCTAAGCTTCTCAGGACACTGGCACTGGAATCCATTTGGAAGGCAGATAATAGGTCACGTGTCAACAACGGACATCATTTGGTAGACTGCACAATATCACAGTCGATTCCTTTCTATCAGCAAATTGAACTAGCAAGAGCTTTCATTTTCTCAGTTTCAAATTACCGGAATGCAAATGAGGTAGCGTTATTCATCACAGTGAAAGAAGGAATCAAAATGAGGTCATTTAAGCAAAGAATCCTATCTCGTGTGACAACTAACTCCTCCCTGCTTGAAGGAATCTGCAAATCTGCCAGCTATATAGGCATTGCGCCCCTGTTCAACCACACAGAGAATAGATCCAAAATAACTTCGTGAATTGCCAGTTAGCTCTTGTCGGCTCACAGGTGAAGCCATGAAAGCGAGACAGTGTATACTCTGGTCCCGCAGTAGTGCTTGTACATTGACGAAGTCCCATGTTCAAAGTGGTTGATAATTGCTACACATCCCAAGAGTATGCTCCTCAGATTTCAACGGAGTAGCAAAGGGGTTTGTAAACTCGGATGACAAAATGGTTTCAAAGATAGCTTTGGGAATCAAGGTATCGAAAAACATCTTCAAAGTCCCGGAAGTCCGTAAGGCAATACGCGAGTGTGGTGATTCGGCCGCCATCACACGTGATACGGTTAGGTGCAGCTTCGTGTTTGTGCAAGTTGATGGACCTCAGTCAACCATGATCACCGAGGAAAGGGACGACAAAAGCCCCCTGTGATGGGTCAACTCTTAGTCCGCCAATTAATCTCCCCCACTTAACACTTTTATACAAACCAATTCTGCAAAATATTAAAGTGCTGTTTCTCAGCCTTGGCCTTCTTGCTACCTTCGTCCACGTAGTTCTGGATGAGGGCATCTTCGACTGCCCCTATCACTTCAGTTCGTTGCGGTTATCATAATGGGCATGGCGTCATGGAGCTGCCCGGTATTGAACAACAGAACCTAAACGCTGGTTCATCTGTAGTTAAAGACTGGATTGAAAGCTTTGAGTTATGGGATGGAGTGCGGAAAGAAAGTGAAGAAGGAGAACCAGACCGCATTTCCCTTGACGACTGGCGGCCATTCATTGTACTCTCTCATGAAAAACAATATGAAGGCTTTGCTGCTACGCGGCGTAGTTCCATTCAACTTTCAGGCGGCCGTAAGTGCCAAGCTTGTTGTCATGGCAGGGAGTTCCGTGGGATCTTTCTGATTCTGCAAGCATAGGCCGTGAAACTTGGTCCCCGAGATCAGCTGGAGACTTCGTTGAGCGACCGCTTCATTTCAAGTGTAAGTCGTCTGGAGCTACGAAAGATGCTATTGCTGAGGCCCGACCCCAATTCCTCTGAGGCTCTGTCAACGTGCGAAAAATTCGATGACGTAGCCGATGCGATGGCTGCACGTTCCGTATTGCACCATCAACACTTTCGTCCCCGTAAACTGGCACCCTAACCGATGCCGACCAACGAAGTGGTTCCTGAGGGAAAACCAGTGCGATCTAATCGTTACTCCTCGTGCGGCAAATTACATCTACATTCAGGCTGCCGCCTTCGCAGTACAGTATGCCATTCTAGTAGAAAACCTCGTCATATTCGCAAGAGCTGCCTCGGTCTTGGTGCGGTATGACGAGTGCAAACCCTGAAGGTCCGAAAACTGATGACAAATCGGTGTACACAATGAACATTTTGGGTGAATCCAACCAGTTTCTGTACAGAACAATCCAGTTACCGTGCGGCTTGAAACATCAATTCATCGTGCTTACCGGAAGCTGTTAGTTCTTTAGTCTGAGGCCAGTGTTCGAATTGCTTCAACCCAGAGCACCTGCACAACTCACCGCCCTGTGATTTTACAGGCGTCACTCGTCTCTGATTGTTACTGCTGGGAAAGACTACGATAATGGTTCTGTTGGAGGGCAATCAGGCTCGGCTATGATTCCTGATTTCTGTAGACGGTCCATAAATTCTGGGTTTGAGGGCCTCGAATGCCTTGGAGGAATTGGTAAACCTCTCAGCGACGTCTGGCAATCCGGTGTATCAGCTTGTTCTCCAGCAGCTGATCGAACAATACTCGAACAAAAGGTGGCATGAAGGTTGAGCCCTCTAAGTTACAACTGGATGGTAATTCGGTATTCTTGAAACGCCGAGTGTTGCCACACTGCCGAGGGGAGGGCGTCCTGAAGGTGCTTACCAAAATAAACCAAGACGGTGTCATCGCGCGTGTTAGTTCATCCTCTTGGGAGGATTTGACTTCGGTGGCGATGCAAAGCGACAGACAGGTAGCTCACATTTGTGCTGATTACCAATGGACTTTGAATCCCCATTTACGGAAGTGCGCGGTAACCACGGCGGAACCTGTGAACTTCAAGAAATCCATGCCCGGTAAAAAGTGTTTCTGAAAAATCGATCTGGTTGATGTGTACCTACATATTCCGCCGAGCACCGAGTCTAAACCACCAACAACCACAAACACTTCGTGGGCCATTTTCCAATGCAGCTTCGTGCTATTGGGCCTGCGTCTGCTGTAATTCGAGCGGCTAACGCTCAGGATTCAACGTGCGAGTGGGAGAAAGTTTCATCAATCTCAAAGAAGGTTCCACCACCAAGTGGACAAAACTGCCTGGCCCCTAATATCCCGAAAGCTATTGCGATGTCTTCCCAGGACAGACTGGATCATGATTGGATGCACCTCGGGCTGATCATGTATGGGCTGCTTATGGAAAACGGGGCAAGAATGGCAGCTAAAATTCTGGTCACAGTGACTTTGAGACTCGGAGAGCATCAAGAGTTCAGAAGACCACGAAATCCGCAAGTTGTTCTTAGTTCTCCAGAGAAAACGGATGAGGTTCTGAGACGGACTCATCACCCACAGGGAGAGCCTGTTTGTCTCCACCGAGATCGTTCTCTTGAGGACCGTCAGAAGACGAGTCAAGACCGTGCAGAGATTAGGGAGAGGAGGGAAGATGTCAAAACAGACCTTTTCATCTAGGGTTTTCTTGTGATGCGGAGGAGATTACAGATGTGCCGGCCACCAATACCACAAGCGAGCTCTCTCAGAGCGCAGAAGTAGAATATTCTCGGGTACGGGATAGCCGGGTGGCATCTACCAAGCTATTGCCGGCTGATGTGCGGAGCAAACTGGAGGCTGTTTTACTGCCTCGAATCCCGTCTATCATCACGCTTACCGAGAAATGACTGACGGACGATTTTCGGGGCTCAAAGGTCTCATTACCCAGGTACGTGCTGTTTCATGTAGATCAAATTAGTGCCATAGGTGGAGGGAGCGTACGTGAGATATGGAGTACCAGTGCACCTAATTGATACCTGTGTGGAGCAGTGTGGGTACGGAAAGGCACTGTGGTGCAAAGCGAAACTCGCCAACTGCGGCTGCGTGGTATTTGGGATCATCTTTCGTACGCCGGTGGCCGAAATACAGGGTATTCTTGATTCCAAGCATCGATAAGCGATGGGCAGCCATTGTCAGGTTCTCGAGGGCCCAGATGCTCCTAAAATTGACTGGCTATCAAGCAAATGCAGCATATCCGTCGACAAGTTCTTCAGTTGGCTGCGTGAAACAACGTGCTACCTTGCCTTGCATCAGGATGTACAAAGATCCGACCAGGAGTCGGGAGCACAGGTTGTAATTCAATTCTCGCAAATCGAGCAACGCGTAGCCAATTCAAACGAATCCCAAAACCAGAACAAGATTGATTCGTAGTTTCTACGGTACTAAATTGAAATTCACAAAGGATACAAATATATACAAACCTCAAGTATGCGGCCAAATAGACTTCACAGTAGAACCCAAAGGTCCAAAACCCCGTGGCTCAAGCGCGACAGTCAGAAACGGTTCAAGGCCCAATTCAAATGTCTCACATGAATAAACAAACGTGAAAAGGTGTGGTGCATGAGCAAGCTTTTCAAGGTAATGTTGAATACAGTCAAATTCACAAAGCACGTTGAACATTTGGAAGGATTTTCAGTATTTGTTCGTAACACCGCCAGCCAAAATCCTTCCACAAAAATGGTTGTCCAAGGTTCAGGATGGGGTCATGATTCTCACCCTTCCTACCTATAACTTATTGTCAGTGTCTGTGGTTACTAACTTCCTGTGTTAGCCGCGCGTAAAACAGGTTTCCGCCATAGCCATCATCGCACAATCCATAAGGAATCAATTCCAAATCCCGAAACACAACTTGAAATTGACATATTTATCAGGAGACCGACGCACACAGTTAGACGCACGATGAAGATGAAGGCTTTGCAGAGTAAAACGTTTCGCCGCACGAGCTAAGTCTACGCATCACAAGTGGGAAGCAATTGCAGCAACTGGTTAGACCACTTCTGTTTACAAGCGTGAGCACAGACGTTGAACGTTAGTGCAACGCCTAGTGAGATATCGCGTAAAATTCAAAGGTCACGAACCAGTGGAATTACATAAAATTAACGCACCAAATTTTCCGAAGGAAATGAAAACCGGTTTCTGATTATAAATAAGTTTGGAAGACAAATGTACGGCGGACAGTATCGAAACACACATGAACACGGAAATTGATCGAATACTGGCATCTATCAGAGTATTTCAAAGTTTTTCTGTGTACAAAATATGTGATAAACAGTATTGTATAAAATGTAAATGAATGTTCTTCTTTAAAGACAAGAATAGTTTCATAATGTGCTCACAGCTAATAAGCCTCACTTGAACTGTTCAAGTGAAATATTGATAAAATTCTCCTTTTCGCCTATGTGCAAGCTGGATAGAAACTGGAACGAAGTATATTTTGCAACAGTTCAGGAAAAATATAGGTCCAGTTGAATAGTTGTGGAGAATGAAATGAAATAAAATACTCAGCCACTCGCAGCGAGGCTATCTGCAAGCTACTTTGTCCTTTGTATGTGGTTCTGAGCTGGAATCATCCACATTTTCCTCGCTATTTCCTGCTACGAGTGGATTAACTCTCTGATGTTTCGAACACGCTCTTCGTTTCTTCCGTTTCTGTAATGTAACACAACTGTAGGATCTGTCCAATATGCAAGGCTCAGTTCGATGGTGGTACAGTTCTCTTTTAGCACTGGTGCTACCTCAAAACCCAATACCAGCGCAGTCATCCCAAATTTGTTCAGGGATACTGACTTCAGCTCAGCAATTTTTGTTTTGGCAAAGGGTACTTTGTTTCGCCGCCGGCCATGCAGTTCCACCCAGGTGCCGTACACAGTCACTGGGTTGGCAAATTCCAAGCTGCTTTGGGTGACCCGCTGGTGTCCAACTTTCAGCAGGGCCTCTCGAATATGTCCTTTTTTTGAGATATTTCAAAAGCCTCCGGGCAACTTTTCCATTTCTTGATAGGTGACTTGACGGTGGTCTCTTGGGTATAGCAACTTTGTGTTGCCCACTGTGACGTCCCGTCTTTGGATTCACCATCGAAAGCACCAACTGATCTTCTTTTGAATGAACCTCGCTTTCCTGAGATGGACCATTGGATTCAATACCAAAAAGTTGATTGTGATCTATAGAGGCACTTCTATCAGCATCAGTTAAGCAATTTATTGGTGCAGATTGTTGAAGCTCGTTCGTCAGGGGTCCCAGAAGTGTCCAGCCAAGTATCGTTCGCGTAGCGAATGGTTCTTTTCGATTGCTTATCCTCTGTTCAAGCACCCAATGAGCCTCTGGCACATTACATCCAATTAGTATGTCGAGTTGGGGGCTACACACTTCTTTGAACGCTATGTCTCCGAGATGAGACCATCTCTTGGCGATCGATCTAATAGAGTCAACTGGTCTCATTGGCAAGCTGTCTATTGCAAAAGCTTCCGGAATTTCTACTATCCCCTCATCAGATAAAGACGTTAACTGCAGGGTCAGCCTCTTAGAGTTGTTAACATGACCCCCTGCAGTCGTGCTGATAGTGAGTGAGATAGGCTCGCCGACTAGTTCACAGCTTTCTACAAGCTCGCGAGTAATCAGCGAGGTATCCGACCCCGTGTCCAAAAATGCATTGACCCTCCTCAGTCCTTTAAGTGTCACGATGCCGACAGGTACGATGCTTAATCTTGCTGGTTTGAAATCATCATGTCCCGTTGTACAGACAATTCTGGGTTTATCCTGCTGAATAGGCCTACTGTTGAGAGGGCCATGTAGTAACGAGTGCTGATTACCCAAGCATCCGTCCTGGTTACATTTCACTATTAAGCTGCATTCAGAGGCTCGATGAGAGTTGTTCAAACACAAAGCATGAGCCAATCATTTTTACTGCGCACCACCGGTCGGGTACACTCATTCCATGAAAGGTCGGACAATCTGGTAACCGATGCAGGGAGTTGCATAGCTTGCATTCAGTTGACCTTCCGGGTTCTCGAATTATCATGTGCATGCTAGCCAAAGAGTGGATTCGGTTACAGTCCTTCCCCACAATTTGAGCAGATGTTGGTTCCGTTCGCGCCAGCCTGCAACTTTCGCGTACGGTTTGTTCAAATCGGCTGTTGGCGATACGAGATTGACAACCTATGAACTCCGTCAAATCGCTGAACGTAGATTCCCGCTCAAGCATATTTATTTTTTCAGCTTCATCTGCCCATCGGCTCTGTAAATCAACAAGTAGACATCGGACAATGCATTCCTGTGTATGCAATGCATTCAGATCAGACTGGTATCCTAAGTGCTCCAGTGCTATACTGCAATTCTGCATTTTTATTACCAAATGTGACAGTAATCCAGCCTTACCCTCAGTCCTTTTTGCCACTAAGAAAACACCATCAATCAGGCTTCTAACCACCTCGAATGGTAGTCCAAACACATTTTTCAGGATTCTGCGTGCTCTGATGTACCCCACGACAGTAATGTAATAAATACAAAAACCTTTGACCAGGATCTGCAACTTTGCACTCAACAAAATTTTCGAATTGTTTCATGAATATACAGTATTGCTCGGGGTGCCCGTTGAAATAGGACAGCTCCGCTCTCGGCAGGTCGAATGCCAAAACCTCGGTAGTCTCAAGCTGTCTCATGAGTTTATATTCGTCGATGACAGTGCCGTTTCGATGTTGATATCGTGCACCACACGGACTTTTTGCTGGCTCGCTGAGACCAGTTCCTTGTTTAGGAGGCTCTGCTTCCTTTCTGGCTAATCGCAGCTCGTTCTCCAATTCTGTCACCCTCATTCTATAAGTACTAATATCGGCAAACTCATGGTGGTTGGTCATATGACCTAGCACTGACAGAACTAGTAAACTTAGCACCATCTAGGGAATCAATAACAACCAAACCATACCCGGATACTTGCCGAGTTAATTCCTGTTGTTTCAAAAGTTTCTTGCTTCCTCGTTCGGGCATTTCCAATAAGTTTTCATGTCCAGGTTCCCCTTTAGTACCGTAATTCAATTCTCGCAAATCGAGCAACGCGTAGCCAATTCAAACGAATCCCAAAACCAGAACAAGATTGATTCGTAGTTTCTACGGTACTAAATTGAAATTCACAAAGGATACAAATATATACAAACCTCAAGTATGCGGCCAAATAGACTTCACAGTAGAACCCAAAGGTCCAAAACCCCGTGGCTCAAGCGCGACAGTCAGAAACGGTTCAAGGCCCAATTCAAATGTCTCACATGAATAAACAAACGTGAAAAGGTGTGGTGCATGAGCAAGCTTTTCAAGGTAATGTTGAATACAGTCAAATTCACAAAGCACGTTGAACATTTGGAAGGATTTTCAGTATTTGTTCTTCACACTTACTATCCGGTATCCTTCTGGCTTCATTGGGCGAGGCGATCCATGATATCGAGGGGGATATGACATTTGAAGATGACACACCTTTTCGGATCCACTAAGAAAGAACACGATTGCCAGCGGTAGATCTGCTGAAGAGGTTTTTGGGAGGGAACGTACCGATCGTAATCCCAAATGCAAATCCGGTGTCGCCGAACCAAACTTCCTCGGTTCTACAGTCAACGCAAAACGATTACCGTACTGATCCAGATCGTCCCAAACCCCGGCGTAGTGACACTGCTTTCATTTCTAGCAACCGATAACTTCACTGCTACCCTAAATATGAAATTTATCACCTCGAAACAAGCCGTTCCCGGATCAACTGAGAAGATGGTACACGCTCTTGTGAGTCCTCCCCAATCGTTTCTCGCTCTGTACTCTTTGCCCTGCAGGCGTGCGTAAACATCTCTGTGGCTGGACTTAAGCTTTTCCGACTGCTAGCGAAAAGTCACTTGATTCATGGTCGTAGTTATCTACGGCGTCCTTATGCCTATCGACTAATTAGCCTTCCATGATATTCCTGCTTTGCATCGAGTCACCGAAGAATCGGGGCACTTGCGGTCAGTTCTTGAATGCCCGCAATACTCCTCCAGATTCATTCCGAACTTTGCATCAAGAGCTCAAACAATGTTTCTAGCTCAGTCTTCTGACGTGTGGAAGGGGCCGTGTAAAAGGATGCTGAACGGTTTTATCGAAAAAATCACTGTGTCATCTAAGCCGACCAAGCTGGTCAACGAAAATTGCGAAGTCGTGATAGGAGCAGCCATAGAACAGGGTGGACGTCAAATCATCTGTATCTCTCGTCTTCTTAATGCTGCAGAGAAGGGTTAGTCTCGTACGCAGAAGGAAGCTCTGGCCTTTTTTCGGGCAGTTCGCCGAATAAAACAGCACCCAGATGGACTGGGGCTTGCAACTGCCATCGGCCTCCAGGCGTTTCAGTTCCTCTTAAGCCCAGGTAAATCCGTCGCCAAATACACGGCCGCTACATTTCGGCCATAAAGCTTAGTCCTGACTACCTATAACCATGATATCCTGCATCGACCCGGCAGGAAACTTCCACAGGCAAACATCCTGTCACGATACACACGAATAACAGTGGCAGACCAATGCCATTACATTTCGCCCGCTGCTCTCGTGCCGAGGGATGAATTGCGAAGCGGACAAGACGATACCACTCATCTGTGATTTCAGCAACAAAGAAGGGCTGACAGCCCAAGGTGAAGTGGAACTTTCCTCAGTCACTAGCACGGCGGGAATCCATATCCAACCTGAAGCGGTTCTTCGTCGAGGTGGCCGGATTGTCATTCCACCTCCGTTGTGCAAGTCGGTTCTGGAAGAACTGCACAAATGTCGCTTGTGTGTCGACAAACCATCCATTAGTTTGACATTTCCAAGGATTTTTCTCAAACTGTTTATATGAATGCATTTTTACAGATTCCAGTGAATAAGCAACCCCGTGAGCCAACCATCGTTATTACTCAGATAGGTATGCACCATTGCAATTTTTTGCCTTTCTATCTAAGAGGTTCCCATGCTATTCTCAATGACCCTGACCACTCTCTTGAAGGTGTACGCGCTTACCAAGATGAAGTTATTGTACTTGATGCCACCAAAGATATGCATGGTAAGAGTTTGCGTTTATTGCTAGGCAAATTTCTGAATCCATTTAGCCATCAACCCAGATAGGTGAGTTTCCTCCCCTCCTAAGTCACTGAATTGGGCTATTTGGTTGATACTCAAGTCTTTTGCCTTGACGTTAACCGTCTCAATTCGAGATCCAATGCGCCGTCTCCCAAACTGGTTGCCAAACTACTTTCTTTTAGGTTCTCTTCGGTACCATGCTAGATTTATCCCCCATTTTGCTACAAGAAGAGAATCCTTATTCGATGTTCTCTCCTAACAGACTTTCCAGTAGTCTTCAGTGCATGAACAATGCATACGTGGTTTTTTGACGTTTTCGCCCCATTTATTTCAGGTTCTTCGCCTCCCACTATCTCAGTCACCAAACTGGATAACCAAAGATTCCACTTTGACTCGTACCGACGGGAACCCATCTGGGACTTCAAGCAAGCCAGGTGGCAGAAAATACTCCTAACTGCCCTTCGTATTAATTAGGGTTTTCTAACACAAAACCTCTCCGGAGGATATCAACAAAACAGCCAATGCAAGCGACAGTTCAAGCTAAACCTGTTAATATACCAGTCGTCATTTACATCTGTAATATCTCGCCAAACTGGGCTGACTGACCGACATATATCCTTCACCCCGCCAGAAGAACCATACCCATAGAATGTCGTACATTACCAGTAATGATGCCGAATGACACTGAGGCTCAATGCGTCAATGTACATGTATATATATATATATTTGTCAGCAAAACAGTATAATATTGCCCAAGCCAATGCAGAGATTTTCCACTTTAATATCTGTTGCAACAGTCCGCTTTTCCATCGATTCGTGTCTGGCTGGAAATCGATCCTCCACGTTTCCAGGACCCTCCAGTTGTACTTTCGCGTTTCTGAGTGGTACAGGTTACTGATCCTGAAATTTAACTCACCCTCATATGGACCTTTATTCGTTCCACACTCACCAAAGTTCAAAAATGTACATTCATAAAATTGGTTTCATGTCTCCTTGTTTCATAACTCATTCCTTTTATTGAACCCCGGTGGAACCGACATCCAGGGTTTGCATCAGCTTCATGGTTTGCTATTCTCTTCGCCAGCATCAGCTTCTCCGGGTGTACTTCCATACAATCTCATTTTCTTCTTATTTAAAACTTCGCTGTTCGCAGATACCCAGTAAACCGCCGTTTTTCATGGTCCGCATTATTTTCGTTGATAATGCACCTCTAGCAGTACGAATGAACGACCTACTCGATTACCCCGCCGTGCGTCACCACCCAGCTCGAAATCGAAACTGGTTCAAAGTTGGCGCGCAAACCATTATCAAAGTGATCCATATAAACTATCGCTGGCTATGTTTTCCTAACGCTGGCACTTTTGACCTTTGTACCTGAAGTTTGTGAATAATTCATTTTACTGGGTAAAGTTGTACATCATGATCATGCGCCTGCGAGTGCGTCTCGACCATAGCCGAGAAATATGCTATTATTTTTAATAAAAGCTGTACGTCGTACTTTTTCCTGTCATGCTTCTTCGACCTTTATTACGAAAGCGACTCTTGTCGATATTGGGACAGTGCCAGAAAGGGGGTGTCACTCAGTTTTGTCCATTTCGCGCCAATTGAGTGCCACTGAATGTGGATATTCAAGGTCTCAACGGTGACTTATGATGTTATCTTGTGTAGTAACAACAGAAGCAAGTAGCTAACAGCCGTTCTGAAAGATATGCATTCCAGACTCTCAGTGATTGCAAAAATGGAGTCACTTGCTCGTTTCATTCGTTAGTGGCCACGATTTAATGACATTTGGTGCCGTGTTGCTAAAACCTATGGTCACTGTTTACATAAACCTCACAGGCAACCATCAAAGTGGACGACTTGGCTTTTGTCCTCAGAGCCTCGGAAAAGTGTTCACTTGGAATAATGTCGTTGACCATGCTCTGGTTTTTACCAATTCTTACTCTGGTTGGCCGGAGGTACATTTCACGACTCCTTAGCCTGATCCCGCCAATGCAGCCCTATGTAAACAAATTCAGTTGAGGTGTTCCGAGTGCGATTGTTACCGACAACGTAAACCATGTCGCGGCCGGGGGAGGGGTATCGGCTGGGTTACATTTTTGGAGTGTCACCATGTTCTTACTCCAAATAGACGCCCACAATCCACTAGTATAGTGGAAAGCAATGTCCGTAATGTGGAGATC